>OZ005650.1:241201375-241526375 GCA_963930645.1 Salticus scenicus | reverse complement strand
CATCTTTTAATTAGTTTAAGTATAGTTTCTTTTTATGGCGTTAGTTCATATAGTTTACAAATTTTTGACTATTTTTGTTAAAGATCCATTTTCAAGGCTTTCACCTAATTTGAAATCCAGTATTTTAGTGATAATAGAATTTACCGCTATCACTTTCTAAGCGTAATGTTTTTGAAATTTTTACAAAAAACTTATTAAAAGCAATATTTTTTGCATATGCATGTAAGAGGTTTATCAATCGAATACTTATAATTTTTAATATAAATTTTATAATTAATATTTTGTATAAAATTAGAAAATGTAGGAGGTTGGATATTTAAGTAGTATGTTCGTATTAAAATGTGATGTGAACAATTAATTTAATGTATGGAATCAAAAACTTATAAAGTAAAAAAAAAAAAAAAAAGTTTCAAAAATTTTAACTTCAGAACTACTACTCCAAATGTCTTTAAATTTAGTATTTAGTCCTTAAATATTATAATTTATAACACGAAACAGATTCACTTATGAAAAATTAAGTATTTGAACTAATGTATGTACAAATATTTAAACTGAATTTATGTATATCATTAAATAATATACATTTTCCGTAATTCATTAGCACGGGTACTTTATTTATATGATGATATTCTACAGACTTATGAAGTATGTTCATCTTTCTCCATGACTGATCACATATTTTCATTTTATGTACCACTATAAAATTTTAAAATATTTCTGGTTTAATGCATTAATACGTTTCTAATAAAATTATTAACCGTATATAAATAGCACTAAATTCCTTTTTATAGCTGTATATATTTCTAGTTAAAGCGTAGCGTCAGTATAAAATATTAAATACGGTTATTTCAAATAATAATTCAGGGTTTTCCGCTAGATTTCTCAAAAAAAAAAAAAAAAAAAAAAAAAATAGAACAGGCAGCGAAGCGGAAAAGTACGCAACATTTAATTATTGAACTACATCGATTTTCTAGACTAGGTTTAAAATATTATAAAATATTTCTAGTTTTTTTTTTTTTTTTTTTGAGGTAAGAAATTTATATATAGTATATAAGTCATAAAATGCCCAAAGAAAATACGAAATAAATATTTTTTAGTGGTAAGTAATATACTGTATATGAAAAACATTTTGTTTGATACTTCTGAAAAAACGTAAACAATGTACTATATTTACACCAAAATGAATTTCAAATATGCAGTCAATACCTAAAAGTTTATTCTATATATTTTTTTATTCTTTTTTAAAATGCAAAAACAGATTAGCGAAGAGAAAATAACTACTATAGTACTAGATTCATTTAAAATGTCTCTTTATTAGATAATAAGATCAAAATACAACATATTATTTCTTCATTTACGATAAACATACATATCCAAATAATTTGGAGTCAAGCAAACCGCGGAGGCACGAGAGCTGCATTACAGCATTCGTGCTTAATTTGTTCGCCTGACGAAGGGTAGTGTCTTCTTTCCACCCGAAACAATTGTTGTGATTTCTTGCATTTTATGGTGCTTTTTCAAATTTTTGCACTTATAGTCAATTTTATCGTTCTAATAAGTTTACTCTGTTTGATCAACAAGTTACCAGTTACCATCAATATTAATTCTCAGTTATTTATAATACATGACTTTGAGTAAGGGTTACATACAAACGGAACGCTTGCAATTTCGATGACGTAAATTTTGCAAGTTTTTTGCAAATACAGTCGGCAGCAAAAGTAACAGAGCACTAGCGAAAATTCCTATGTAAAAAAAGTAAACTTAATGCAGATTTGTTAAATAAATCCTTGTCGAATCCTGTTCGTAGTCAGTCTAAGAACACAATTTGACAAGGATTTATTTAACAAAACAGTGTTAAGTGTGCTTTTTTCACATAGGAATTTTTGCTAGTGCTCGGATACTTTTGCTGCCGACTGCAGTCATACATTTGGAACGCCTGCAAACGGCTTTGCAACTGGAAGTGTTTCATTTGTATGTACCCCTAAGCGGCTAACATTTTTATAAGCCATAAGAAATATTTTTCTATTTCAGAAAACGCATATGTATTTCTTAGATTCTTTACAAATCTGGAATCTGGCAACAAAAATTATACTATAAAGGAAGGAGGTATCATTATATTGATATACTTGTGGGTCATAGAGAGTTTCGTATTTTACGAGGGATAAAATAAGTCATTTTTACACCATTGTGATTGTAGTTGTTGATTCTCGAATTAATAATAATAATAATTAAAAAAAAAAAAAATTGTAAGATGTCCTAAAACTAATCGAATTCGAAATTATCTCTCCTAAGAATTCTCCTGCTTCCAAGTAACTGACATACAATTTACAAACGCATTGAAATATAATTTTTGCAGAAATTAATCCATAAGCATTTTTAATAATAAAATGCAATTATATTAGACAACTAGCAGGCTTTGACCGCTTCGCTAAGCACTGTACTTAAATGAGTTGTCAAAATTCCATATCATTATTAATAACCTAAGTTAAAGCTTCCTCTGTATTCCGTAGAGGTTTTTACCGCTCACAACGTGAGGATCCCGTGTCCACACTGCCTTCGGCAGCAACTTACCTGCTTCTTACTTCCCTTTAGAAGTTTTGCGAAACATCACCAAAGTACATAATGCGTACACTTAATCAACATCCACACACCAAAACTCCTCATTCTAAGATAATATAAAGCGAATTCAAGCAGAACAACGTGTTTTTACGCGTGTTTATTGCCCCTCTCCCTGACCCCAAGGGGTAAGGGGCGAATTTCGTGAAATCTTGTTACAATAAGTGTCGGATACATATAAGCTATTTTCGCACCAAATTTCGTGACCGAAGATCCCATAGATTTCCCAAGACAAATTTAGCGCTAATAGGGGGGGGGGGTCTTGAATTTGCAACCCCCCCCTCAAAAAAAAAAAAAAAAAAAAAAAAAAAAAATCGAAATTCACAAAAAAATGAAAATGTGTTTTTGAAAATATTCTAAAGAAGACACGTGGCTATTTTCAATACCTTTGTAACATCTTTAGTAGAGCTCTACTAAAAAAAATCCGGAATTTCTGAAATTTCCCCCTCGAAAACTATTTTTCCCCTCTCTCTGCATATAAACAATCCAAGCACCAAACTTCGTGACCGCAGCTCTCATAAATTTCCAAGGACAAATTTAGCGCTAAAAGGAGTGTCTCGAATTTGCCCTTTGTAACACATCCCCCCCACACCTCACCCCACCCGAAGAAAAAAAAAAAATGGCAGGTCACAAAAAATCAAAAATGTGTTTTAGGAAATATCCTAAGAAAGTCGCATAGCCTTTTTTCAACATCTTTGTTACATTTTTGATAGAGTTCTACTCAAATCAGGAATTTTTTTAATTTCCCGCCAAAAAACGATTTTCCCCCTTCCTTCCCTTAAAAATCGAAAATTCCTAAATCGCAGATAATGTTTTATTCCTACTAGTCTCCCCATGTGGAATTTCTTTATTGTGAAGTAATTAGGAGCCGAGTTATGCTTACAAACGTGTTTTTGTCTTTTGCCACGGGGGGAGTATTTTGGAAAAATTGATAGATGTAATTTTAAGTTGGGCAAAGACCTAAACTTTTGCCAAGCGCCGTTGAATTCCGTCCAGCCGTTCTCAAGTGATACCCGACAAACGTGTTTTAGTCTTTTCCCCCCAGGGAAAACGGGGGGGGGGGGTTCTGAAAAGTTGATAGATATAATTTTAAGTTGGGTGAAGACCTAAATTCCTGCCAAGCGCCGTTGAATGCTGTCCAGCCGTTCTCGCGTAATGCCCGGACAAAAAAAAGCGACATACAGACACGATGACACACATACACACAGGCAAAATTTTCTGAAGTCATTTTCGGCTTTCTTGGTGTGTGAAACGTGAAGATATCGGAAAATTTTTCGATTCTGACAAATTTACAGACAAAAGTCTGGTTTTATTATATAGATGGTACAAAAAATGAACAAATAAAACTATTTAGAAAATAAACTTTCATAATTATAAATATCTAAAATAAATAAAAGAAACAATATTACAGCTTACCTTCAGCTGGAATATATCTTTTGACCACAGTGTATTTGTCCCTCTGTTCACTTTCCCATACTGCTGAAATGTTGACACGGTGCGTAGTAGTCTCAGCGGCATCAGTAACGTTTTTGCGTACAATTTTCTTTGTGTGAGGCGTTGTGCTTTTATTATCAACTTCCACTGAAAAGTATCATTAAAATGCGTCATAATTTTTATACATAAATAAAGCCTATTTAAATACATACAAAAAAATGTAAAATTAATCCTCAAATGCTTGATTTTTTATTCTGTTTTAAAAAATGTACTTAATTCTCCAGATGGTCTATTAAACAGACAAAATAATGAATTCCCCTCCATAATATAGTAATTTTATCTTATATTGTATACCTGCTACAATGTGTTCAAAATTACAGATCTCTTTACATTCTTCAAATATTGCATTACAGGAATATATATATATACATTATATACCAATAAGTATTTAGACATTTTATCAAATATCTTAAAAAAATTCTGCAGGAATCATGTTTGATATATGCATGGGGAGATATAACGGTTTCTTTAAAAATTGCAAAAAAAAAAAAAAAAAAAAAAGCTATTTTATTGTAACACGTAGGATATTAGACCGGAAGCAAAGCCGTTTTCAGGAAACTTGACATATTACATTACACACAACATACTGCAATCAGAATGTAAAATTTTTAAATATCTTACGAAATAGGAACATTTTTACTAAATAATTTTTAACTATGCATGTGCAAGCTTTAAAAAAATTCATTTCTATAATTTTATATCTAAAAGTATTAAGCTACTTATATGAAAAACCCTAAAGAAACATCGTGTAAATTCAAAAGTTATGAGTAATACAATATTAACCATATTTGCTGAAAATTTCTTCTGTTAAACTTCGTGTCCTTTTCCTTCTTTGTATGGAGTGTACAATTAAGAATTTTGTTCCTGTGTGCTGTCAGAATAATGAGAATAGTCCCTACTTGTTTAATTACACACGTAATGGATTTGATGTATAATAATTATTAAAGTACAACTTGTAATTCATGTGCATTGAATTTTCCGTTGTAAATCCAACAACATTCGAACTTGCATCAAGATTTGGTTGTGTTCGTAAACAGGTCTCAAGATTGCTTTCTTCAACATTTTAGATTTAAAATTCTGATGACATTAAGAAGACCTAAGAGTTTTCAACCCCCTTTCGTGAGATCTGTCCATCATATATTGCTATAATTGATCCCTAAACTTAAACGACAATGCTTGTTTATCAATGGGCAAAAAATTATTCTATTATTTATTCCCATGATGTAGCAAATTTGCAATAAGCAAAAATACTGTCACATCTATGAGAGTAAAAAATAGATAACTATTTTGATACATATGAATCTACATACTTAATTTTAAGAAGTATTTTTTTTTTCTATTTTATAATAAATTAATTTCAAGTAAGAGTTAAACTATGCAAAACATAATCGATTTCTGAATATCTGATGTTTTACGCTATACCCCAAAACATTTATTTAAAAAAAAAAAAAAAAAAAAAAAAAGGCATCAATGTTATTTATGAAAGGAGAAATGCAACGATTAATTTAAAAACATAATGAAAAACGATGTATGTAAGTGTTAAAAACTTAACTGAACTAATACGTATGAAAAAGAATAACAGACTAATGAAAGTTAACGCTTAGATAATATGCGTAATATAGGTATACATCAAGTGCGATGATTGTTATTTTTTTCCTTTCAAATGTAAATTTTAGGAAAATTTGAAAAACTGTTAGATAATGATATAAATATAAAAAGTAAAACTTTATTTGAACTTAGAGATTATGGTAAAGTCCGAAAGAATAATTATGAAGTTAATCTGGTGTATTTTTTAATGTATTCCATGAAAAATTTAGGATTGCTTCTTAAAATATAGAGACACTATCATTTACTTTTTCCTAATAAATACCACGAACACAGCCTAAAATTTAAAAACAAAAAACAAAAGAGGGTCCACAAGATACACAAAATAGTGACTTAGCATTTCTATACGTTTTTCCAACGTTGCATAACTTAAAACAGTGAAGTATGTCTCTTCTTAAAATTTTAAGGACACTTGATGTTTTTGAAAACTCTAATATAAAAATGATAAAGATTATGCTAAAAACACTTAATATATATTTTCTAAAAACACAAATTGTTACATTTTTCAAAAAGACAGTTAAAATGTTTCAAGAAAAATAACTTAGAAGAAGTGAAATGTAAAGTTGATATTTATTCACCATAGAGCTAATGTAATTTGCAGATCTAAAACTGTCGAAGAAAATATTAGCAAATCGCTCGACATTTGGATAGGAGCGATGCCACTATTAGACGATGTTGGCAGGAATGCTGAATCAGGGCCACACACAACATCAAGAAGGAATCGGTCATCCTAGAATCAATCTACCGTCAGAGAACACTCAGAGCTCAATATCATCGATAGATAATCATCGATCTTACACGCAACTGGTGGTTCAGTGACCGCAAGGACCATTAATAGGCGGCTCCGAGAAAAAAATGTTGAGCCCACGTCGCCCCTTGCGCCAAATACTATTGACATTTATACACCGACAAGCTCGTTTGTAGTGATGTAGGGTAAATTCGACTTGGAATGTCACTGACTGAAGTAGAATTGTCTTTAGCAATGCGTCCTAGTTCAAACTGAGTCCCGATGGCCAGCGAAGACATTTCTGGACATGACACTGACAATGGTGGGATACTAACCTGACTGTCGACCGCCATGCAGACCGACAACCAGTAGTGATGGTCTGGGGTGCCATTTCATTTTATAACAGGACTCTTTCGGATGCTGTCCGTGGCACTCTTACAGCACAGCGGTACGCCGACCCCCCATTTTCTTGGGCATAAATTTTAGCATAATTTACCCCCCTCCCCCGCACACTGCGATTATTTCTACTGCTTGTCTTCATGCTTTCTCAATACTACCTTGGCCAGCAAGGACGCTGGATCTGTCTCCCATTGAGAATGTTTTGAGCATTATGAAAAGGATTCTACAACTACCTAGGGATTTTTCCAATCTAACACGCCAGTTGGACAGAACTTGGCACGATATCCCGCACGAAGACATCTGTCAACTCTTTCAATCATTGCCAAGCAGTATAACTGCTTGCATAAGGACTAAAGGTGGAACAACGCCTTATTGACTCGTTCACTTTGTGAAGCTATTTCTCTTCGTCCCATTCGTATGTGTCATTTTTTCCCCTTAGAACGTTTGTTGAAAAATGAATAAAAATTCAGTAATAATCTAATAATCGATAAACATAAAATGACAGGAAAAGAAACTATGATAATGTGCGTTAAAGACAGCTTGAAGTGGTAAAATGTTACATTTTCGGACGAGAAACTTCTTATTCTTGATTGACCAAATGATTCAACCATTATTGGCACGATTTCGAGATAGTAAAAGACAGAACAAACGTTTTAAAAGAAGATATGATTGAGGAGTTTTACAGATGAGACTTTGGTATTCTGGAGAGCATGTTCAATTAGAGAGCCTTTATAGTAAGAGCAATGACAATAAAGTGTCTAAGCAACGCCATTATCATTTATCTCCCAGGCTTGCTGATAGAAAAATATGAAAAAGCGGCGTTAATCCTCATTTCGTACGTACTGCGCTTTCCTCTCAGCTTGAAGTTAATTTAAAACAATATTATAATATAAAATTCTTGGTATGATATCCAACAGATAGACTTGACATAAAAAAAGTATACATTATACCCATTCATTATTTATTCAAAACAAAAAGGAAGTAATTAAGAAAAAATAAGCCAAATTAAATTGGCATTGTAGTCTGCTAAAAGTATTCGAAATACTTTTTTTTTATAGACTGAAACTATATTTAACGATTACACTTGGAATGACAATACTTTGTATTACAATATCATTAATTTTTTAATTTCACAAGTAGATTAAAAATTTCAAAATTTCACTAAAAATAGAAGTGAACAAGCCAGATACCAAGCACAAGACTATTCATGAGTTTCAACATATAATGTTTCGATAAATAATAATTTATGTTTCGATAAATAATAATTTACTTATATCCATCAAAATAACTCAAAATAATTATAAAATATATTTTCGGCTATCCAAAAACTTTAATTTTAAAATAAAACTTACCTGTTTTTAAATAATTATTTCAATTTTTGCACGTGTATATTCGAATCACTTTTATATGTTAATCCTATGGAGGTTCTTTTGAATCACGCCCCAAGTTGGTAAACTAGAATTTTGAACTAATTGCTGACAGTTCCACGTATGTCATCACTCTCAGTATGGAAGATCTTTAAGTTCAGCTAATGACAAAACGAATTTACTAATTTGCCTACTATTCTGAGCATCAAAAGAACGTTCCAAATTTTTAAGTGTGCAATTTTTAGAATATTATTCGCTTTTAGGCAGTAATAACTTTTTTTTTTTTTTTTCCCAATAAGACGGAGATTTTTATGCTACTTCTAAAGCAGTAAAAATGGTTTATAGAAAGAAACATCAATCGAGCTGACTTTACAATTGTGAACACGTGTAAAAGTGAAAAAAGTTACCCTTTCTATCAAACAGAAAAATGATAAAACTTTAAAAATATTACTTTACAATGCCATTTGAATTAGTAAAATACATATTTATTTCAATAATAGTTTTCGGTGTTCAAGTAAAGTAAAAAAGAAATACTGTTGTAATTATAATTATGAGAATAAGTATGATTTACAGTAACTATAAATGTATCCTAATTAAATATTTTTAAAAACTAAAATTTATCGTTGAACGGCGGAATTGCAGATGTTTCAACAAAGGCAAATCTTATTAAAATCTTGTTACTTATCTAAACAAATTTATTATGTATTGTAGAGAAACTTCAATTTGATTGATTTTAAAATTAATAGTCCTAATTAATTTAACGGAGTATTAAAACGTTTTATAAAAGTTTACCGTAGGATGTAGCTATGTCTGTCCATGTTACTGAAGCTTGAGGTGATGCAGAAGTATCCTGTTTCTCTGAGATGGCTGTTGTCAGTGGAGCAGCTACAGGAGCAGGCGGTGTGGGTGCAACTATTACAACACAGGGCACAGTTGCCCGAGACGCCACTCGGTAATTCAAAACGTTAAAGACTCCAAGCAATACGTTGAACAGAACAAAGACTATGCCAAATAGGCGTCCCTCACTACGTAGCCACATCCGCTCCTAAAAAGAACAAGAGTACTGTGAGTCTGTAAATTATTCTGTAAAATACAATTTATATTATAGATAAGCAACAGTTTATATACGACTCCAAGTAGCACAGTAATATCGGGATTCGTCGGATCGATCAATATTGTAAGTCAAACCTTTTTCAAATATTGGCCAATATCGGAGTACACCTCAGAAATATTCCCCCCCCCTCCTCACACTTAGGCTTCAGTATTAAATATAATAATAAACAAGAGGCTTCCCAAACGGTGTCAGACAAGACCACACCAAAAAAAAAATTTCTGGAACGCAATTTTATTTTGATAAAATGATGTCGTGTTATATCAGGTTTTAATTCGTTATACAAAGCAAACCGTTCCAACCATCGCTACAAAAGTTGGAATACTTATCATATCTATCTAACACCATGATGATTAGTCCAGTAGGATAATTAGTTCAAAAGATATTAAACGAAAACCCATTTTAAATTTAAAATTTTTAAAAAGAAAAAACAGTGTTGCCAAGAAAGAAAAAAAAGTTTTAATTTTTTTCCAGATTTAAAAAGAAAATAAATTTATTACCTTTGTCATAAAATGTCTGATAAAACTGACGTCATAGCCCCCCCCCCCATTTATCTACATAATTAATAGGTAAACATGTAATTTGAGGTACACTTTTAACATATTAATTATGGGAGTAGAGGGTTGAAAATCGTATCATTCGAAAGATATGATTAGCCAGATTTGCAGAATGCAAAATTTTTTTTCTTACGATGTCAAGAAGGTATTTAAAAGTAATTTTATTTTTTATGCATTTTTCCAATTTATACACTTATTCTGTTATATTAAAAAAATACCTAAAGTAGAAAGTTATTAAATCTGTCAATTTCTTAAAACTCAAAACCGTAGACATAGACACAGTAATTTGTATAGATGTAGCATCAGTATACTCTCGACTACAGATTTTTTTTTCTAAGGGAAAACAGCTGTTAGAATAGTAGAAATTTCTGTGAATGACTGTTAGATCAAAATTTTATAATGTTGTAAATACACGCAAATTAAAAAAGAATTTGATTTATGAAAGTTCTTTCCTTTTTTTTTCTAATTCTAATTTATTAAAGACACTCTCTCTCTCTCTCTCTATTATATATATATATATATGAATGATTTATTTTAAAACATAATGGATTCCAATTAACTGAAATTGACTACTTACAGTAATAAACCCATTAAAAAATTAATAACTTCTGCATATATAAGAAGAAAGTATAAGATTTGGAAAAAAATTTCATTTCCGGTTTTCGATGAATTTACACGTTTTGAGAATTCCTTGCTTTTCAATTAACTGAAAGCGACTACTTATTTTTTAAAAAGTGGATATGTTACTATCTTCTGCCTGTATAAGATACAGAAAAAAAATTCGATTTCTGGTTTTCAATGAATATACACTTTTTGAGAATTCCTTACATTTCAATTAACTGAAATTGACAACTTATTTTTAAAAAAGTGGATTTATTACTAGCTTCTTTATGTATAAGAAGTTAGTAAAAATACGGGAAAAAAATTTGATTTCCGGTTTTCGATAAACTAATTCTCTTTATGTACATTTATACGAAATTTTGACCTATACTGCCATGTTAAAAATTTAGAAAAATAAGATGGCAACACCACTTCTTGGACGATTTTTACAAAAAGTTGATAGGCACTAATTTATGTCAAGGTGCAGCTACATATAAAATTTTATGAAATTCCGTGCAGTAGTTCTTGATATACAGCTGCCACAAAATTTTGTCACACACACACACCGACAGACAGGCATACAGACTGACATTTTAGAAAAATCGCAAATCGTGTTCCAGACCTCTCAAAACATGTAAATCCATTAAAAACCGAAGTCAAAAATTTTTACGAATCCAATACTTTCTTCTATTGAATATAGAAGAAAGTAAAAAAAAAAAAAAAAAAAAAAAAAATAGTATGTTGTGGCCACCACGAGAATTTTTTCTATATTTTCCTATACAAATTCACTCAGTAACAATAATTAAAAAAAAAAAAAAAAAAAAAAAAAAAAAAAGTGGAACTTTGACAAAATTTTGGATAAAATGTGAAAATTATTCTAAGTTTGTCAAAACACGGAAACCGTGGGACTTTGACAAAATTGGGAAAAAATGCAAAAATATGTTAAAGTTTGTCAAGACACGGAAACCGTAGGACTTTGACAAAATTAGGGGGGAAAAGTAAAAATTACTTTAAGTTTGTCAGAACACGGAAACCGTGGGAGTTTGATAGAATTAAGGGGAGGAAAAAAAAAAAAAAAAAAAAAGTGGGACTTTGACAAAATTTTGGGTAAAATGTGATAATTTGTTAAAGTTTGTCAAAACACGGAAACCGTAGGACTTTGACAAAATTAGGGGAAAAAAGCAAAAATTAGTTAAGTTTGTCAGAACACGGAAACCGTGGGAGTTTGATAAAATTAAGGGGAGAGAAAAAAAAAAGATTTTTTTTCTAAGTTTTTTTTCGTAAAAAGTAAAAAAAATCGATAACTTTGTTTTAAATTATCACAGATTTATAGTTCAACCATTCGTTTTAAAGGCACTGACGAGACCTTTCGAAAGATACCCATCTTGAAAATTTTTGCCCTATATCACCCTGTTAAAAATTTAGAAAAAGCAGGATGGCAACGCAACCTGTAAGACGATTTTTACCAAAAGTTGATAGGCACTAATTTATGTCAAGGTGCAACTACATACCAATTTGTATGAAATTCTGTGCAGTAGTTCCAGAGATACAGTTGCCACAAAATTTTGTCACACACACACACACACACACACACAGACAGACATTTTCTAAAAATGGTAAAATCATGTTCTACAGCTCTCAAAACGTGTAAATCCATCAAAAACCCGAAATCGAAAATTTTTACGAATCCAATACTTTCTTCTACTGAAGATAGAAGAAAGTAAAAATAACTACATAAACAAATGTATCCTTCGATTGACAACCATTAATCGAAATAATTTCTTATTAAGAAAATAAAGATAAGTGTTTTTTTTTAATATTTAGAAATATCAAATTAAAATATAAAGGTCTGTTATAGCTGACTTAAGAGCCTATATCTATCTTCACTGACAGCCAAACCCCATGCTAGTTTATAGAAAATTTTGTTCCCAGAATTACGCGTCACCGAATGTATATTTTTGAATTCTGTTTTCCTATTCTGAAAATTAACATTCGTAAAATTAGTACTCATTTTCTGGAAATTTATTTCGTAATATTTCATTTTACAGAGGAAAATGCACTTTGTTAAATTTGCATTTCAAAAATCAAATATAAAAAATTTAAAAATCTATTTCTAGAAAAAGAGTTCTGAAATCTAAGGGTATGAATTTTGAGAATGTGAAAACGAAATTCAAAAATATATACATTAGACGATGAGTATTTCTGGTAAGAAATTTTCTCAGACTAATATGGGCTTTGGCTGTAGGCGAAGATAAGTTTTGTACACTCCTAAACTAAGATAGAGAACTATTTCAACAGAAAAATTTATATATTCTGTTTCAATGTTTTTAAATCAAAATATAGATATGTCATAGAGATAACTATCGTGAAAATGTAAGAGAGACAGTTTGTGACATTAAAAAATTGGACGTGTAATAACTACATGATTTCCATTACCCATAATCTACGGTAGTCCGATAATGGAAGTAAAAATGTTTACTTGAATTATTTTCCACATCT
Organism: Salticus scenicus; assembly: GCA_963930645.1. Classification (NCBI taxonomy): domain Eukaryota; kingdom Metazoa; phylum Arthropoda; class Arachnida; order Araneae; family Salticidae; genus Salticus; species Salticus scenicus. Next base: position 241,513,400 of record OZ005650.1, on the reverse strand, counting down.
CATTCAATGCGCATCTTTCGTGACTTAAAAAATTGCGTGCTCTCAAAAAAATTTACATCATCTTGTTGATTTTGCTCGACAAGAACTATTATATATTTATTTTTTCATGATAATTTTTGTCACCCCTTTAGTAAAGGCATGTGATGAGCTAAAGTTAATTTCATTTTGCATGCCTGTTCGCTTTAAACAATATGAATAAAACATATTCTCAAAATAAAAACTGACATTTTTTATCAATTTGTAAACATCTTTCATGCACTATCCATCATCATTTCATAACAGATACAAAGAAAAGCATTAGTGTTATGCCGGCAGCACGTTTATTCATGGAAAGAAATATACAAAAGTCACGAAATTAAATCATTTCCTATGTTATCAACTGCGCAGAAAGATTTTGAAGGCTACTTCAGAAATTAAACTATAAAGAATAGTTATTAAGAAATGCTCTCCAGTAATTTTTAAAATTGTAATTATGACGAAAAAGTCTATATTTTTGATAAATCTTTTATGACTTTGTTGATTCAAAAACCGAAATAGCGAACGATTCGTAAACTACAAGGTAATTATAAAAATGAATAATTTTTGTCTAAGTTAAATTTGTCGTTTTGTTCTAGATTTTAAGCACCGACATCTTAAAATAAAATATTCAGAAATTCTTAAATCAAAAGTTAATAACCTTTTAAATATATACTAAATTTTAAACCACCCACCCTGTTTTATAAATAGAATAAAAATCAAATTGTTATATTTTAAGATAACCTTACTTTATAAAAAACTAGAGCGATCTACCCCCTGCTCGCTCCGCTCACGAACCCACGAGGGAGGCTTCACTTATTAACCCCTCCGCAAAAAGAAGCGGTCGCAGCAAAAAAAAAAAAAAAAAAAAAAGGACGCCAGCGATAGTAACTTTTTTTTATATATATATAGAGAGAGATAGAGATTCAAATTAATCGTATGGATTTTATTTAAATAATTATTTTTCATGGTTTGAATACAATTTTATTACATTTATATCATAATTACGTGTTTAGCTAGATTTCTCTCGAGCATTTTGTTTGATTTTTACAGTTTATATAGTTCCTTTATAATCAAACTAAAATTATTGTTAACTTGAAATGTGCCGAAAATTTTAACTTTTCCGTTAAAAGCAAATGACAACGAGTATAAAAATGGCATAAAAAACCGTTCCGAAAAATAACCGAAAAATAACTTGTTTATCTCTCTTTGTCTCCGACTTTTATTCAAGGAGAATAAATCTATCTTAGCAAGAAATTAAAACTTCTTCACACACCATAAATTTTAAATCAGCACAACCGGTTTCGAAAGGACGTAGCCTTTCTTCATCAGGTGCAAACACGTGCAACAGCCTTGGAGGCAAAAGCAAGACTTGCTTTTGTCTTGCTTTTGCCTCCAAGGCTGTTGCACGTGTTTGCACCTGATGAAGAAAGGCTACGTCCTTTCGAAACCGGTTGTGCTGATTTAAAATTTATGGTGTGTGAAGAAGTTTTAATTTCTTGCTATTGTCTATACGCCAGTTTTTGAATTTATTTTTGGAAATCTACTTATTAAGCTAAAATCATATTTCATGAGAATAAATGAAATAATAAAAAAATTAATTTTTAAAAATAAGATGAGCATGCTTTTATGGGATATAAATTAAAAAATAATTAGTTAATTAATCTAATAGAATGCCTAACATAAGGATTATGTACAGAAACTTTCAATTTTACAAGTTTGCGAGTGCAATTTCACGTACGTCAAATTATAAGAAGAGAAATTTTGATCAGAACTGTAATTCATAATTTATTCATGAAAACTCGTTATTTAAAGTATTCATCATTTACTTTATTTTAAAACATTAATAAAAAATAAAAAAAAAAGTTAAAAGATATAAGTAGACGAATATAATTTTTTTATTCGAATCATTTGTTTTAAATATCACTCATTAATATTTTTATATCATTGAAGTTCGTTTTTCTACAATAAACGAAAATGCACTTTTTTAAATGATATAATCACCGTAGAAAATAAATGTATCATTTTATACAAAATTGTATAATATTTTTTGAATAAGAAATTCAAAAAATGTATCATTTTATACATTTATTTTTTGAATTTCTCATTCATGTTCTTGTTTATCTCTCTGTTATGATTACCCAGATATTCGTTTTAAATTTAGTAATATGGTTTACTTCAACTTAAATAATAATATATAACAGAAAATACATAAATAAAAAATTAAATATTACATTAGACACGTTTTATACATTATATAGAAATATGATAGTATATTGTATAACAATTAGTAAAACCTTTTTATCTCACAAACGCTTTCTGGGAATTGAGGGTAATTTTGAAAATTATTAAACAAAATTTGATCGAGTTTTCACCATTAAAATTCCCAGTGGAAAATTTATATATATATCATGAAAAACGGCAGTTTTTCTAGTGACGCAAGCGAAATATATATATACACCCCGCGACAAAAAGATAGGTACAAATGGTTTTTTCTTTGATTTTTCATAAATTCCATTATCTAAATTGTGCTTATCATTTATTATTATAATAAAATAACACTATTCCCGGACTAATTTTTGTTTTAAGACTAATTTATAAAAGTTTTAAGACTAAAATTGTTCTAATTTAAGACTACACTCCGCGACAAAAAGATAGGAACAAAGGATTTTTTTAATTTTTTCGTAAAATAACATTATCTAAATTGTGCTGATCATTAATTATCATAAAATATTATCATATCCAAAAACATATTAAATATTTGAATCATATTCAAAATATTCCTATTCAAAATAATCATATTCAAAAATTTAAAAAAAACCCTTTGTTCTTATCTTTTTGTCGCGGTGTGTAGACTTAAATTAGAAAAATTTTAGTCTTAAAATTTTTCCAAATTAGTTTTAAAACAAAAAGTATTCCGGGAATAGTATTATTTTATGATAATAATAAATGATAAGCACAATTTAGATAATGTTATTTTATGAAAAATCAAACAAAAAACCCTTTATACCTATTTTTTGTCGCGGTGTGTATATATATATATAGGGTAACATGTGTCACTGTATATGAATATTTTTAAAAACATTTTAATTTTTTTTTTTTGTAATTATATCCATGCAATTAAATAAAGACAGCATTTTTATTTTGTTCAACTACTTTATTTCGTATTTCCCTAGAAGAAGAAGAAAAAAAAGAAACATGAGATTTTATTTTGTTCAACTACTTCATTTCGTATTTCCCTAGAAGAAAAGAAAAAAAAAAGAAAAAAAAAAAAAAAAAAGAAACATGAGATTTTATTTAGCTCAAACATTTAAAATTTTAGGTTTCGCATTTTCAAACATGGATGTTAAGAAATACCGTATTACTGTGAAATTTTCTAGCAACGACACTATCCTAGAAAAGAAAATATATAATTTTATATTCAAGTGCGATAGAGTATATTGATAAGAATTAATTATGCTTTAAATTGTTACTTTTGTATACGACAAATATTAGCTTCTTAAAATGAAGAATTTGTTTTTTAATTAAGTAGGTTAGACATTTAAGGCATTTTTTAAATTACCAAGTAAGAATCTAATAATATAACTTCTAATCCATCACTGACACCCAAGACTTTCTTTTCCAAAAGGGGATCCATCAAACTGAACATATAAGGATGCAATGGGGGGGAAAAAACACCATAAACCACTTGAGCAATTTTCTCAAATCCAATAAACTTTGCAAGGAAATCTTAATTGTTTTCATATAAAAAGCGCAATTTATCTTTCAGAAATGAATAAGATAAATATATACATATATATCACGAATAAAATAGAATGTTTAAAATTTTATGCCATATAAGTCATGCATATAATTTTATTTTTTCCCTAAATAACAATATATATATTATTAAAACGACTATTTTTTAATATTAAAGTAACAATTTTCTAAAATCACTCACATGTTTTTTTACTTCCTTCGATATTCAATAGAAGAAAGTATTGGTTTTGTAAAATTCTTCGACTCATTGTTTTCGATAGATTTGCACGTTTTGTGAGATCCAAAATACGATATGACCACTGAAGAAAATGTCTATGCGTGTGTGTGTTAAAATATGTTTGTCAACTGTATCTCAAGAACTACTGCACAGAATTTAATATAAATTTATATGTATACACCGTTAGTTTGCTTTCAAAAGGTACCTTAAATTTCATATTTTATAATTATGTTCTGGCATTATGTAAATGGCATCAACCAGGCAACATTTTTATATAATGATGTAGTTTAAAGAGGACGAAAAGATCTCTCATTATTATTAATAAACTAGTCGGCTTTCGCCAGCATTCTATATTTCCAAATTATCCCGGCAAGCCGTATTCGCTAAGCTAAAGCAGCGTCCAAATGTCGTGAATAGTCTAGAATCTTAGAATTAAAACTTAAACTCTATAACCTAAAATCCATCATCTCCCTGGCACACGTTTCTGCCCACAGGGGTATCGTCGGGAACGAAATGGCAGATCATTTAGCAAAAATTGCCACAGAACATGCAATGATTGATTTTCACTTACCCGCCCTCCCCCCTTCCTATGTAAAATTTAGACTCAAGGACAAATTAAAACAAAATTGGCAATCCTTATGGGATAACTCCATCAAAGGCAGATATACTTATAACCTGATCCCAAGTCCCACTTCAAACACTTGGACCCTTACTCCCCCTATCACGGCCTTTCTCACGGGTCATGGCCCATTTCAAGCATATTTTTATAGGTTCCACTGACGACGCTCACCCCTGTGCCCTCGTGGTGAGGAAGGCACTGCTTCCCATTACTACTTCAACTGTCCCCTTACCTCCAGTTTTCACCTACGAAACCCATCCCCAAGTCCAGTAATCTGGTTAGATAATATCATCACCAGACCCTCCCTAATCCAAAAACTAAATAAAATCTACGCATTTTTAGAAGATATTACTAATTTAACAGATTAACCTCCAAGCTTCTTCCTACTGGCTCAGGTTACAACCTACAATTGTGATCATCCCAAGCCACTCGGTTCTGCAGCATAGTACAGCAACATTACCAAATTAACCACTGTTGCCCCTTGTCGCGTGGGGCGAAAGCGCGGCAACAACATGCAAATGTCAAAAAGACTTTTATCAGTGCTCCTAAACCAACTCAAAGACTAAAACGAATGAACTGAAATACTTAATTATGGACTCAGCTAATGAAATCATAGATTAAAAATCTCATTGCAAAGTCTTAACAAAGCTATTTATTCCTCCTTGTGCCCTCTGTCGCGTGGGGTTTAATCTCGGCACACCTCCTATAAATAAATTATCGCCCTCTGTCGGTTGAGGCTCAATGCCTGGCGAATTTTGTAAACGCTTGTTGAATTCTCAATAAACGTTCGGAGCAGTTCCCTCTGTCTCGGACACTTGTTGCCCGAGACACTGAAGCGCTCAACATCGCTCCAAGAGCGATGAGCGGGGATTGTCCCCCTGTTCAGAATCTTAGAATAACTAAAAAAAGATTATTTAAAATTTAACTGTATTTTATTAAGATAACGAAATCCAAGTAATGAAATGTTATTTAAAATTAATTATTTATAATGTTCATCGCAAATTCATCAAAATCGCCATTTTCTTTGTCGATGGGATAGTACCTAAATACCGCAAATTTATTATTTTCTTTCTCAACTCAAATTAAATTGTTTATCAACGATTTACATGATATATCTTTGATGATTACAATTTTTTTTACTTTCTCTTACCCATAAGGTAGAGAAAGTATTGTTTTTGGGTCAAATTTTCGAACGTGAGTTTCTGTTATATTTACATGTTCTGAGGTTCCCTGAATACGAAAATCATGTTTTTAGCAAATGGTCTGTGTGTATGTCTGTGTGTGTGTCTGTTTGTTATCAGCATATCTCAAAAACAAATTATGGCAGAAAGTTCAAACTTGGTATTCTAAATGTATATCATAAGGATGCTACGCTAATCTTTTCGTTAAGATCAAGCAAATGGTTCGTGTACAGGGACACTCAAAAGTATTCAAATACATTACGTCTATGGGGGAAATTGCAGGTAGAGTTAGAGTTTAACATCTATAGACTGCACTAAACCAAATGAAACGAATATATTTTTTTTTTTAATAGAGATAGTCAACAGGGAAAAAAAATTGTGTATGTAGGAGCCTCGCTTCCCCCCTGGAGGGGAAGTCCCCCCCCCCCCCGAGGGGAGTAAATTTCCATGATGGGTATCTTTCAAAAGTGCTCGCCAATACCTTTAAAACGAATGGTTGAACCATCGATCTGCGATAATTTAAAACAAAGTTATCGATTTTGTTTTTACTTTTAACGAAAAAAAGCTTAGAATTTTTTTTTTTTTTTTTTTTTTTTTTAAATATTGAGATTAAAATAGAGTTTATATATATATATATATATATATATATATATATATTTAGTGTTATACTACTTCTCTACTATGGAAATCGTCTGCATTATCATAAAAGATAATTTTTTTAAATAATAATATTAATTTTTAAAAACAGAATTATTTTTTAATAGACGAATTAAATTCTATATAAATGTAGGTGCATTAATGAAACGGGGGGTTGAGGGGGACGGTAGCTCTCCTCACACAGAACTAATTATCATATAAAGCTCTTCCGAAGCCTAATTTGAATTGTTTAACACAGGTTTACATAACAGTACTCGTTATCTTACCTCTTAATCTGCAACCTGTATTTATAGTATTAAATTTCAGGGTAAGAGAAAGTCGTGTGAGTGACACACCAGATTATTTTAGTATTAAAATAGAAAATTTGCTTAGACGTACGTAACACAAATTTATTTTAATCTCCTTCCTTTCTTCCTATCTTCTTCTTCTTCTTCTTTTTTTTTTTTTCCCTTTTTATTATATTTAAACCACAGATGAAAAATCTTTTCAGTATATTGTGGCAATTATGACGTCATTTTATCTGATAAATTAAACATTTTTTTTAAAACATTAAATCTTTTCAAAACATAGCGAAAAATTTAATTTCTTTATTTCAATACATTGTTCCAGCAGCTATGACATCATTGCGTTGGTTTCGTGAAACTTGTGCTCTTATTAAGATGATAACCATTTTTATACATAAGTAATCTTAAAAAAAGAAGAAAACAGCATTAATTTTACATATTGATTTTAAGCAATGCAATATTACTTAGATTAAAAAAAAAATAAAGTAAAAAGGATGTTATTTAATTATGAAATTAAATATCATTATTTGATTATCTATAACGACAGAAATTAAACATTTAAAAAAAAAAAAAAGTTGCTACTAATTATATACATATCTAATATCACAACATCTTTTATATAGTTATTAATTTTTATACGTCTTGGCTGCCGCAAAAAGTTAATAGAAAATTTTATTTTAATTAATGAAAACCGTTACAGAAAAATATAAAACAGTTCTATTAACATTTTGCAGTCTTCAAAAGCGTAAAATTGTTTATGTTTACAACCTTTTATGTTTATAACATACTTATTATTAGCTCACTGCTATGTAAATACGGTTTTCAAATACGGAATTCATTCAAAAAGATCAAAAAGAAATTATTTATTAAAACAGACAAAATATTCTTATATTTTCGTCTTTATTCAATTAGGTAATGCAAATATGAAGACAACAATTGATTTTTTGTGATATGCAGTTCTAAATATAAAAATGCAGAGTTAAATAGGATATATTAGCATTCTGAAAGCATTGCCTCAGAAATTAAATAAATATGACAATCGATAGAAATTATTCTATTTAAACAGGAAAATGCAAACACTATTTAATAAGATTAAAGTATCACAAACAAATATTGGGGAACTTTCATATTCAAGCAGGAAAGTTATTCATGTTTGAAATAAAGTCTATTAACGTCATAGAAGATAAGAGGATTTACTATTGGTACAAACTCTAAATTAGACTTATTATCATCACAACATCTAATCTGTAAACATTTAATGAAAACTCCAGAACATTATTTCGTACGTGAATTATGTTCTTGAATTCGGTATATATTTAGAGAAAGGTATTTTGTTAGGCATAGGAAATATAAAACTGCTAACTTTACAAAATAATAATAATAATAATAATAAATTTCAGTTAGAATAATAGTAGCTCGCAAATTAAAAATGATAACGCATAGCTCATCTTGAATTTAATTAAATAGTATTTTTCTATGAAATATGTACTGTTCAACCGAATTTAGAGATTTTTGGAGTGTGAGCTCATAACAGGGTGGCTAGCATTTAAACCTTTTCAAATTTCCTGACTTTTCCCTGACTATTTTTCGAGATTTTCCTCCATTTTTCCCTGACTCCCGTTTATTTTCGATGAAAATTTCACGACACTAGCAAAAAATTTAGTGATTTAAAATATCATTAATAATTTAATGATTAATATAGCTTATTTTCACAAAATTTGTTAAAATTCCCTGACATTAAAGGAAATTCCCTGACTATTCCCCGACTTTTCAAGATTTTCAAAATTCCCTGACTTTTCCCTGATTCTTTGATTTTCCCTGACTTCTAGCCACCCTGTCATAATCACTATTTTAAAACCAAATTTTAACTGTCAAAATCGGTTGAAAAATCGCGTTTTTTTTTTTTTTTTTTTTTTTTAATGCTTTATACTACAATCCCAAAACAGTCTGACATCATTTAACATAAAATAGAACTTGAAAAAATTGACAACTCACGTATTTAAAAATATCAATGCAAAGAGAGCTTCAAAAATTACATTTTAACTAACTTTAAAAAATCTATGAAACCGATTTTCATCAAACATGGCTAAGAAGTTTCCCGAAATTATATGAGCATTCAAATAGTAAGATATGGAAGTCTTTATTTTTCTGCGAGCTACAGTGCCACACACGCACAAAATGAGACGAAGACAGAGCCATAATAATTATAACTAACTAATAACAGGAATTAATAACTTTAAACTGAACACACACTCTTTGTGTGTGTTCATTCTTTAATAAACGTGATGTATTTGTTGTTTAAGTATGAATATTTCATTTTATTGATTCTTTCTACGTATAATTAACAAAATTATGTGCATATTAAATTTATCAGTGCACTAAAATTATTTCTAAGCTTTTCTGGAAACATTATTGTCAATATGCAATCAAACATGTTTTCTTAAACATGAAATAAATGTCTGAATAATTTTAATATTTCACACTCAAAATTTCTTCAAAAATTTATCAGTGTTTTAGGCATGATTTGATTAAAACTACAAAATGTAATTTGTTGAAATTATCTTGTTGTTAAAAAAAATTTTTTTTGTTAATTTTTCTTGCAACGAAAAACATAAAAAGTCACTTTATTTTATTTTATTTATTTGTTTATTTTTTGGTATGTGTGTAGATGCTTTCTAAAATTAAGGGTACGGTGGACTTCCAAAATGTCAAACTTGGACTAAAATTTCAATATTTCAGTTTTACTAAGAAATGAAATACTTAACAGTAGTAATGTATGGCAAAAATATTTTTTTTATTTTATTTTCATCATTCCATTTTTCTAAGTTGTAAGTGTTTACATTTGTAAACAAATATTAAATCTGATATAAAATGAAAACTTTAAACATCATTTCCTCAAAATCAATTCCATAAAGTTTAAAATGTTTCATGCTTCTAATATTTCGTGGAATTTTCAGGAAACTTCATCCAGTGGTTTATATATATATATATATAATTTATCATGAGTATAAAGAAAAGAATGAGAACGAAAACTAAACAGTTGAATAATTCAACATAAAAACCCGCATTAGGTATAACTTGTTAACATGAATAAGTTAAATAATTTTAATCCATATATATATATATATTTATATACATATAAATTAAAGCAAAATAAAGTTACCGTTTTCCTCTTATTGTTTTTTAAAATTTCAAAATTTTAAATTATTATTCTTATCATAATAATAGTAAATAAAAAATGTGAACTAACATTTGTCAAACTCATATAAAGCTTCATCTAAAAAATTTTTGGAAGTTAAAAAGTAATGCACAAGCATCATTTTTAAATTAAACAATTATTTAATAAATTCAATTCATATCTTAATTCATTATAATGGTGAATATTAATTTCTATATGAAAATGTTACATTTTGCAGGAATAGATTTAGAATTGTAGTTTATTCGGAAAGTCAACTGTCGTCTTAATAAAAATGTTTTGCTTAACTTTACTATAATAAATCTGTATATTTCTAAAAAACAAAAAATGTATATAATATTTGCTTAACATGGATAAATTACGATGAAATTCTGTCAAAATGATACATTGTTGTTGTAGGATTTTAAGACCGACTGACTGCGCTAGGGTTCTAGGCCTACAGGCAGGGTGCCCTCCGTGGGGGTATTTCTAAGGGGTTCTAGCCCGTATTTACACGAGTTTCGGAGAAAACCACGGAAAACTCTGAACGGCTAGGTCGATGCGTGCGACCCGGGATCGAGCCTGGCACCTCCCATCTACCAGCTTTGAGCGCAAAACTGCTTGTCCGCTGGTGGGCCGTAGAAACGGTATGATTAGAGCTCCTCCAATACAGGCTGGCTCATCAGGCATTTTGTTTATCACTCAGCGATTGTTGCCCAAACTGTCCGAATTTCAAGTGTTATCAAATCACATAAAATGGAGGTTTTGCAGCCGAACTCAAATCATACCAGAACTGCTTTTAGAATGTTTAGATTTCCAACAGATGAAGAAAGGCAAAAGAAATGGGCTATTAATTGTACAAAAGAAAATTGTACTCTTAGCTTTCAATCACAAATATGAAGTGTAATTTTGAAATGTTTTCTTGCATTTTTTGTATCAATTATTTGTTTTTATTGCTGTTTGATTATCTAAATGTTGTATTTTACAACCTACACTACTTTTCAACATGTATATATATTTAAAATTAACTAATTTAACAGCAACAGTGATGGCTACTCTTTACAAGGGTTATAAGAAAATTTCGCCAAATATTACCGCCAAACTTATCAATTACAAACAATAATTCGCTTCTTGTTTAGGCAAACTCGCCATTTTAGGCGATAAAGACGCCGAGTAATACGTCTGCAACTAAACGTCGCCAAGCTATATTTCCGATGGGCAACAATGATCAGCTGTGAGTCAGCTCGTATTATAGGAGTCTTAGGTACGATAGTGACGTAAGATGCTATCTGATTGGCCAACCCCGATCGGATTATTTCAAGCAAAAATTCGAAATTTCGGCTACAAAAATTTAATTTTATACACCTGAAATGCTAATTTTCTTATAGAAATTGAAAAAAAAAAAAAAAATTAAAATAACTTTCTGTGCTAAAACATATGCTTAAAAGCTCATATTTATAAGTATACTTGGAAGAATTTAAAGCCAGTTAACTCACTATTTTTACTTCCATTACCCTACTCTGAAAATTCGATATCGGGTTTTCACCTGATTTACACGTTTTAAGGTCCCCTGAGTCCAAAAAAGTGGTTTTTGGCAATTGGTCAGTGTGTATGTATGTGTGTGTGTGTATGTGTGTGTGTGTGTATGTGTGTGTGTGTATGTATGTGGAGAATCTTCTGGCTACTATAGCTCAGAAACTAATAAAGATAGAGTTACGAAATTTTAGAATTGAAATACGTCTGGTGTACAGATGAAATTTCCAAATTTTGGTGAAAATTGAAAAACCGGAAGTGGGACATCGGAAACCGGAAGTGGAACCGTAAGTCCGTATCTCAAAAACGGCTCTAACGATTTTCTTCAAATTTGCTATATAAACACTCTGTTAGATGTCCTTTCGAATGATATAGTTGGTTAGTTCAGGAAAATTGATAGGCGTCCTGTATAAATAGCTCAATTTCAGGCCTTGCAAAGGCGTTCCTTTTAAAACGTTTGTACGGATTTTCTTCAAACTCGCCATTTTAACTCACTTTTAAATATGCTTTTGTATGTAATTATTGTTTTCCTGTCAATAATTGAGTTTAACCGGAAGTGGGACATCGGAAACCGGAAGTGGGACCGTAAGTCCGTATCTCAAAAATGGCTCTAACGATTTTCTTCAAATTTGCTATATAAACACTCTATTAGATGTTATTTCGAATGATATAGTTGGTTAGTTCAGGAAAATTGATATGCGTCCTGTATAAATAGCTCAATTTCAGGTCTCCCAAGGGCGTTCCTTTAAAAACAGCTGTACGGATTTTTTTCAAACTCGCCATTTTAACTCACGTTTAAATATGCTTTTGTATGTAATTATTGTTTTCCTGTCAATAATTGATTTTTTGTAAATGTTGGTATCTCAAAAATGGCTCTAACGATTTTCTCTTTAGGTCACTTTTATGTTTTCTGATCACATTATCTCTCAAAAATGCATATAATACGTGTAATAGTGGGTAATGGAAGTCGTGTGGTTGTTTCACACCAGATTTTTAGGACAGTGGTGGAGTCCTCTATTTATCAAAATTGAAATCATCATATTACGATAAAAATTTTTGAAAGCCAAAATTATATATTTTCTTAGATTTTTCTTTCATTACAAATAGAATGAACTTTTTTTTTTTTTTTTTTAATTTCTTTTACTTATTTTGTAGATACATTTATTAACTATAAAATTTCCGTTATATACGGTAATACAGTAATTTAATTTTAATTAATATACTAATATAACGATAATTTAATTCTAAAAAATTTTATCTTAGCATCGGGGAAAAAACTATTTTCTAAAATTGAAATTATAATCATAGCTGCCAACTTGTAAGGTTTTTTAACACTACTATTTCTTTGTAAAAAAAAATAAAAATCCATCAAGTTTAATCGTAGAAAGTACGACAACGAATACAAAATATTTCTATAAAAAAAATTTTGGTAGCAAAAAGACGTACAAGTAGGCAGCTATGTATAATGCATACTTGCCAACATCCTAATTAATATTCCATAGTGTTGTTAATCTTGCCCTTTTTTACACACCGGTAAATTTTTAGAGTAATATTCTTCAAATGCAATTACGATTAAATAAAGAGAAAAATACTCTAAAAAGATACTGGTGTGAAAAGGAAGGCGGGGATAACAATACTACGAAACTTTAATTAGTATGTTGGCAAGTATGATAATGCAAATATCAAAGATTTAAATCCCTTTTATTGAAAATAATAATAATAAATAAATAAAACAGAAAATTTCCAGTGATTTTATTTGAGATTTTTCTGTAAATCATTTTAAGTGTGTAGGTACTGTCACGCAGATGTTCTGTGTGAAAAAGGCTAGTACAAATAAACAAATAAAAGTTGTTATTAATTACAAAAATAACATTAAAATTATTTTATTAATCTAAAAAGAATTTTTTATTAGAACACATTAAACAGAAATTTTTGTTGTGTCAACCAAATTTTTTGTTAGATTAAAAGGACAGACTACTTTTAAAAATAAGAAAATGAAGGAAATCTTCGATCAACTGTCAGACTTTTTTTTTTTTTTTTTTTTTTTTTTTTTTTAATGTGTGCATGTACAATTTTTTATTTTTATTTTGGTCAACTAGTATGACATTACTCTATTGATTAAAAATATTATTTTAGTTTACTCTAAAATAGAAAATTATTTTTACTGCAGATTATTATTTTTCTTTAATACAATGGTGCTTCTTTTTCACTGCCCTCAGGATAATTCAAACAGTATTTGATACATGAACAGTATTTTCTCAACATGAACAGTATTTTTCTCAACCATACATTTTGACATAATGGATAAAATGAACTAAAGAAGTTATATTCAGCAGAAGAAAAAAAAATTGATTATGGAAATATAAAAGTATTAATTGTTATTTCATATTTAATTATTAATTTAACTCCATATTATTAAAATAATTAAACTTTTTCGTTCATATTCTTAATTTGAATATTTTGTTTCATTTAATGTAAAAATTATAAGGATAAAGGACATTGTAATTGAGATATCCTGCGCGCAGTGTGAAAACACCTTGAATAAAAAAAAAAAAAAATCTACAATAAAAATAATTTTCTATTCTGAAGTAAACCAAAATAATATTTTTAATAAATAGAATAACATCATACTAGTTAACACACACACACACAAAAATATTTTGTTTGTACATGCATTCATTCTTTTTTTTTTTTTTTTTTTTAAATTCTGAAAACTGATCGAAAATTTCTTCATTTTCTTATTTTTAAAAGTAATCTGTTCCCTTAACAAAACTTTTCGCTGAGTGTATGAAATATCATTCATGTTTCAATAACTCATACTCTGAACAACATTTGTAATAATAATAATAAATCATAAAGCTTACCATTGTGTAAATCTCCTTTGAAATAATACCAATGCTTACAAATCCATTTATTAACGATTTACTTTCCTTTTAAACAGCTATCCATTTTTGCAATAATATAAATTGAAAATTTATCATTTTTCATAACAACTGTTGGAAGCATTAGAGCATCAAAGGAATCACGCTTCACCTGCATGTATGGGCGGATAAAACATAATTCTCAAAATTTTGCTTACTGTCTAAATCAATTAATTTAATGTTTTTGTCGTAAATTTAATAATTTATCACTCTAGATAATAAATTTATTTACCTAAATTCCATTAAATGTCAATATTTTTTATGAGCTCATTTTCTTTAAACTTTCATTATGAATAAAAATATTTTTTTTTTAAATAAATAATAATAATGATACATATTAAAATAAGTTTGGTTAATACATTATAAATCATTATAAATTACTTGAAGTCATCTTAATATTCTCTAATTAGACAAATTAAACAATATATATTCAGCTGCATAATATTGTTTGGTAAACTTTCTGTTTTCGAGAATACTGAATCCAAAAATGATTTCCATTTTTGACGGTGTTCTTTCTTTTTTAACTTTAGAGGGTTTACTAGTTTTATTACATTGTACAAAAAATATTCTTTCTTATAATTAAGGGTTTACATTGGTTTCGAAGGCTTAATAATAATAATTAAAAAAAAAAAAAAACAGATTTTTCTCTAATTATATATATATCTATATATATATTAAAACTAGTATCACCCAATGGTCGAAACGCGACCACTTTTTTTGCAAAGCAAAGCAAAGTAATTGCCTTCTCGTAAACGGAATTAAATTGCAACACAGCTGGGCCAATTATTTGTCGATATGCATCCAAAATGAATCTGCAGAGTTTCACTTAACATATTTCTCTAAGTTTGGTACACTGTAGATGTTGAGCCTTTCCTGAAATGGGAAGAAATCGCAACGTGGAATATGATATAGTATAATATATAGTGATATAGCCCAAAAGCTAATCGGCACCAGATCAAACCAATTTCCAACCAAATATCAAGTTCGGTTAAATTAAGACCATTGGTTTATAAAGTACAGTGTTTGAACTAAAAAAGACAGATATTTTCTAAAAATGGTCGAATTCAGTTCAGGAAATCTTAAAACATCAAAAACACTTCATCAAAAACTGAAAATCTAAATTTTTTCAAAATCTTATACTTTCTTCTTATATATTCAGAGGATAGAATGATAAATCCACTTTTTAAAAAATAAGTAATATATTTCAGTTTATTCAAATGCAAAGAAATCGCAAAACGTGTAAATTCATCGAAAACCGGAAATCGAAATTTTTTCCGTATTTTCTACTTTCTTTTTATACACGAAGAAGCTAGAAATAAATCCACTTTTATAAAAATGAGTAGTCAATTTTAGTTAATTGAAATGTAAGGAAATCTCAAAATGTGTAAATTCATCGAAAACCGGAAATCAAAAGTTTTTCCAAATCTTAAACTTTCTTCTTATATATGTAGAAGATACACGCAAGCGAAGTGTGACGTCGCTAACCGTCGTGTCGTTGGGACCAAGTAAAAGATTTCCTATATTAATCGTCCATTGGATTTTTTGTAAAAAATTATTAAAAATCGAGGAAAATTATTTCCCAATTTTAATCCCCATATCTGGGTATAATTAAAAATTAGTCATCGTGAACATGTGTTAGATTAAGTTATTTTGCTGTCAAACTGACAAAATTTTAATTTTAAATTTCAAAACTCTAGAAACAAAATGACCATAGATTTCATATCTGTTCGTCCATGGTGTTTTGTGTATTTGGCGATCAAAAACGTAATACAAAAACATACATGCCAGATGTATATTTTCGTAACACATATATATTTTACGAAATATTGTTTTCTATTATACGAAATATTGTTTCCTATTGTATATTTCATATTGCTCGTTATTAAAATAACAATGATTTTTGAAAGGAATTAAATATGTTTGCCAGATAATTTGGTGATCTTTTATTATATTTTACTTTTTTCCGCTAAGGAACGGTAGATATCAAATCAGTTAATTTGAAATGAATCTCATTCCACTGAAATTAAATGTTTATGTTTATATTCGAAAATGGAAGTCTGTCATTTTATTCTTCCAGAGGTTTGAAATTTAAAATTTTATGAATTTTACAGAAAAAAACTCAATCTGTTACTAACACACACTGACAGTAACTTATATATAACTGTATCCAAATATGGGGACTAAAATCCGGAGATAATTTTCCTTAATGTCTATATATATATATATATATATATATATATATATATATATATATTCTAATGGACGATTAATATAGGAATACTTTTGCTTGGCCCCATGGACGGTCAGTGACGTCATCACTTCGCTTGCATATAGTAATAAATCTATTTTTAAAAAAATAAGTAGTCAATTACAGTTAATTGGAATGCATTATGTTTCTGCTTAAAAATATATCTTCAAATTACAGATGACGTAAATCACGAAAAATAAATAAATAAATAATAAATAAATATACCTTTTATATATCAAATCCTTTTTTAACTTGCGTATATTTTTAACAGTATAAATTTTCGAACTTCCACACATTCTCTCAAAATACTACTATCTAATGGCTGTATTCTCTTAGAATAAAAAAATCTGTAGTTGAGAGTATAGTGATGATACATTATGCAAATTACTGTGTCTATGGTTTTGTTTTAGTTTTCAGAAATTGTCATATTTAACAACTTTCTACTTTAGGTGTTTTTCAATATAAAAGAACCCGTGCCCAGGTAGCACATAACATTGTTGTAGCGTTGCAAATAGGTCTGAACAGTGAAAAATTGGTTACGTTATTTCATGCCCGTTGAAAAATAGTTTTTATTTTTTAATATTCTGATTGAAGAATTTCGAAAATTTATTCAGTCATAAAGAAAACTTATAAGAGACGTTGTTTTATGGTTGTACTTTTTCTGTTATTTTTTCGACGTTTTAAAATAGGTACTTTATTAGTTTCTGTTTTCCTTTGATTTTAATAAAAAAAAAATGCGTTTTTCCGACGAATGAACAGGTAATTTTCATAAGTGATGATTTCCGTCAAATGACGTAGAATCTCCTCAGCTTGGTATCTGTTAGAGGGTGCATGTGTGAGAGGACTCAGAGTATTCAGCAAGAGCAGATATACCAGCGTCAAAAGACAAAAAACTGAGTAAATTCAATACTATTATTATGTTGTAAGATAGAAATGCGTCATAATAATCATTTATGACGAACTATTAATTTTAATAACCTTTTACTGTGAACAAGTATTGTCTCAATACTATAGTAAGCAGTCTTTCAGACCGTGAAGTTGAAATGTGAATATAAATTCAATTAACACATATATATATATATATATATTTAATTCAAATATTCATTTATTTAAATGTCTTAGAAAACACTTTTAAAAAACAGGAGGGTGTTTTTTTAGAAAATGAACAGATAGAATTATAAAGCAATGTCAGTGTTTGATCAGCAAGAAAACTCAGTTAGGGTTAATGAGACTGCTAACATCAGTTAAATGTTAATCAAATAAATATCGTATCTTGGAAAGTTTTATATAATTGATTTCTCTGCTTCATAGAATTTTGTTTGTTACTAAAGTTATTGAAAATGCCTTTTATTATAAAATTAATTTATTCGAAATGTTTTCGATATGAACGATATAAACTTATGGATGTTTATGGTTCAATCTTTAGATAAAAAGCATTTTCTGAGTTTAACAAGTTTAAACATACATGTATTTCATCAAAGTGTTTGTCTTTTAAGGAACTATGTTTAATTCTTATATCTCATGAAATGAAAGATTTACATCCTGATTTTTCAATCGTAGCTAGTACTACATTTATCATACCATTAAACAGTGTTTAAAAATTGCGAAAAAGCGTTAGTATCCAAAACAGAATAAAACGAAATCATTGAAGCAAATTCGTCGAAGAGATAAGGACAAATTTAATTAATCTCAGCTTAGATTTGAAAACAGTATAGATTTGACAGCTGATTTTTATTTTGATGCAACTATCAAAAATTTCAAGCGTAATAGATAAAAAGTATCAATAAAGTTGATTTAAGACACTAATCGTATAATTTTATGAACTTTTTAAAAATTACTGATTATATATATGTATATATATTGGAGAAAGGACTTTTTAATTTTTAAAAAATGAAATAATAGATTATCAATTTTAAATATTTTTTTAATCACATTGATATTAGGACACACAAAAGTATATACTTTTAAATTTTATTCTACCAATTTTGTTTTATTTACTTTGCAATTTGCATACATAGCACACATTTCATTTCAAGGTGGATATCAAAATATAAGGTATCCATCAGTATGGCAACACCTAATTAAAAGAAAAAGACCGTTCGAAGTGAAGAGAATTGAAGATCAAGAGGAGGAAACAAACCAAAACAGAGGGAGTATCACGATGATGGACACGATGGTTGTCCGAAATATATTTGTTTTAAATAAGCCGTAAGTGCATATTTTGTAAAGGGATATTATTTAGGTATATATTTTGTAAAGTAAATATAAGTTGTAATTTTTATCTTAGTTCAAAACGTGTAAATCCCTCAAAAAACGGAAATCGAAAAGTTTTACAAATCCAGTATTTTCTTCTATTGAATATAGAAATAAGTAATAAAATTAATCATTAAAGAAAGTCTAAAAATTAAGTAAAGGTGACTGTTTCAAAGAAACTCTTTTATTAAAAGAATTTTTTTTATGATTAGCAATATTTAAAAAAAGAAAATGGATACAGAGCTAGTTCTTTTTCTTTGATTTCAACGTTTATAAGACATAAGAAAAGTCGTTGATAACTGACATAAAAAACGACACAGTATTACGATTCTGAACAATGCTTTTACAACAGTTTTTTTAAGGTTGTGAAATGTATTAAAACAACCGTTAAAAGATGAGGAATTCAACGAGACATATTTTCAGATTATTAACGTTACAGGAAAACGATCATTCAACGGAATGCATTGTCGTTTGTTCAACGTTTAAAATACCACACTGTGCTACCTGGGTGTATAAAAGAGAAAAATGCATAAAAAGTAAAAGTATTTTTAAATACCTTCTTGACATCGTAAGAAAAAAATTTTTGTATTCTGCGCATCTGGCTAATCATACCTTTCGAATGATACCACTTTCAACTCTATACTCCTATAATTAATATGATGAAAGTTGTGCCACAAATTTCATGCTTTCCTATTAATTATTAGATTCTTTATTGAAATTTTTATGCACATAAAAGAAAAACATTTAAACAGTATTTTTTTAGAATTTTCAGCAAAAAATTTGGAAAATTCAGCTGGTGTGTCCACTTTCCCGGATATCTTTCCGAAAAACGCTGGCCACGATTTCTCAAAAACTAATGCACCGATCTTATTGAAAATTTACATATTCTATTAAAATAGAATTGTCTAGTGCTTGAACGAAGGATAAAAATAAATAAATAATTAGAATTAGAATTTTTGGCAGAGTCATATGGAAAAACAATACAATTTTTGGTACATTTTACCCTACGTATAGCCTTGGAAAATTAGTTGTAATCGGAGGAAAAAAAAAAAAAAAAAAAAAATAAAAAAATCAAAGCAGTGTTTGGGGACTGCTGATAGAAGTGAAAACTAAGTAACTTGTGAATTGTATCGTCGAACTATTAGATTATTATTTTCCAATTATTTTTGGTTTGTAAAGAAGTATTTATGATCTGTATTATGTGATTCGGCACAATATTTGTAGCTACCCAAATTAAATGAACTAAGCCTTATATTAGGGAAAAATATTGATTACTCATGAAATTATTTTAATTAGTAGCTAAGATAAAAAAGAAAACCGATTCAGGACACTCCAAAACGTGTAAATCAGGTGAAATCTCGAATTCCACTTTCGATAATATAAAAGAACTTTAAAATATCTTTCGAATGATGTATTAAAAATAATTTAATCATAATTAGAATTTGAAATATTGAAATTTTAAAATATTACAGCGCCATCTGGCGGTAGAAATTTCTGTAAGTTACTGTTCGATTCCAACTCAACAAAGCTTTCAAATGATGTATTACTTATGAAATTATTTTAACTAGTAGCTGAGATACAAAAGAAAACCCATTCAGGAAACCTCAAAACTAGTAAATCAGCTGAAATCTCGAATTGCACTTTCGATTCTCATGGAAAACCTTCGCTGACGATGACGCGAGTTTCATGATTTTTGTTCACCCAAAAGTGCTCAACGCGCCTAAAGAAGTTTTCACTTCAAAAACACTTCGATCGAGAATTAGTCAATCTTATTTTGAAGAAGTGACCAAAATTTTAATAAGATCAGTGCATTAGTTTTTGAAAAATCGTGTCCACCGCTTTACTATATAGAGGGTCTCCGGAAACCAGAAAATACCGGCAATTTTTTAATAAAAATTTTATGGAATATTCTTTAAACGGCTGCTCTTTTATACTCTGAAAATTTTAATAAAAATATATATTATTTTATATTTATATTAATTAATATTAAAAAATATGGAAAAAATGTGTTTTTATTTAGTCTTCAAAATACATAGAACTACTTAAACAATTAATTTATGATATATTAAAGACTCTGTGTTCACTGATTTTTTGCTTGTGAAACATTTTCTTTTTTGTTGCATCTCGGAATACGCTTTTTATCTCCTCCAATTCTCCCATTACTCCTACTTTTCATTTTGTAATATTTTTTAAAGCCACTCTTATAATTATTTTAAAATAACAAATAATTATTGAATATTTATTATAAAAAATGCAATAAGATACCAGATATTATGTTTTCACGCAATATAATAATAATAAAAATTAATGGAATATATATATATATATATATATATATTTTTTTTTTTTTGAGTTTTAAATGTGAAATTTAAGATTTCTATTACTTAGAACAAGTTAAATTGTAGCTTTATTTATTTTTAAATACGAAAATTTAATTATATTTAAGAAAATATATTGAGATGAATTAGTGAACATATTACATTTATCAAATTTTATAGGACAAATGATCTGAAACTAAAAAACTGCATTAGGATTTTTTTTTTTTTTTTTTTTTTTTTTTTTCCCCTTACACTTTTTTTTTTTTTTAAATTTATTTTTTTATGTAAAACTTTACTTCAATTTTGCATGAAAACATGAATATTTGTTGTCCTATCGTTGATTAGGAAAATTAGTTGATAAAACCGTATTCAATAATTATTTCTTACTTTAAAACGATATTTATAAAAGCGAAACGAAAAAATAGTACAAAATAGAAAATAAGAGGGATGGAAGCAGTGGAACGAGTGAAAGCGTAATCTTATTCAGAGGGGCATCAAAAAGAAGAACATGTTTCGAGGGCAAAAATAATGAACACAGAAAGTTAAATATATCATGAAGAAATTATTTAACTATCAGAAAAAATATAGTAAATTCAATAATATAAAAAATAAAATAAAATAAAAAATAACCCCTATTATAAAAGAAAGTAAATAAATAGATAAATAAAAATAAAATGTTATTTTTAGAATCAGCATCCACAAAAACAAAATTTAATTTAAAAAAAAAAAAAATCCCCCCCCCCCTCCAGACCTATGACATGAACTATGACCAAACATTAGGCTAAGTCTCCCAGACCTGTAACAATAAGACAACCTTTAAGACCAATTATAGTTTACTTGTATGTAAAATTACAAACTTTGTAAAAAAAAGATGTATGGGTTCTTAAATTTTGTTAATGTAATTAAACACATACAAAATAAAATATGTAAAACAGATTTATGGTAGATAATCATATAATAAAATATAAAACTTTATTATTGAAAATAAAATCACTTTATAATCATTGAAATTTCCTTATATTTTCAAAAGCAGTAAAAATTACATTTTAACTATTGAAATTTTGTAGAAGACAATACTTTACTATTTTTAAAAAGCAGAAATTTTTAATTATTATATCAATGTTTTTCGTGTATTTAAAATCAACGTGTTTCAACATATTTGACATGTCAAGGTACCAGAACCTGTATATTTCCCATATCACAAGACTGCTACAATAAATTTACAGTACTTCTTTCGTTATTGTTAATTATAATGTATGTTTAAATGTGGCAAATCTATAAATAACTTATAAAATGAAAGAAATTATTGGGAAAAAAAAAAAGGAATAAATAAGAACTTTAAAATCTTATAAATTTGTTTTCACCCCTTCCCGGCTCAATTTATTTTGAGTTTTAAGTAAAAAAAAAAATCAGATTTTTTAATAAAAATTTTCATATATATATATATATATATATATATATATATATATATATATATATATATACAAGTAAATTTAATGCTTCCTTAATTTAGATGAAAATATAAAAAAGAAGATTAAAGGAGAAGATTTTAAATGACAAATTATTTTATCAATATTTACAAACTGAGCTAAACTTACACAATACTGTAAAAGCTTTGTATAACTTATTTAAAAATTATTTACAATACATTTTAACTATTATAAATTACATTAAAAAATAAAAAAATAAAAATACAGTCTTCAAGGAAACGACAAACAATTTTAAAACGCCACTTCATTCAATAGGGTCATTTAAATATTTAAGAATATTTTCATTATTGCTCTATTCATTTAGGTTATATTTTATAAAATATTTTTCTGTTTGAAAAATATTAATATTGCTTTTGAAAACATAGCTGTTGTTCTGCATAAACTTAAAGAATGAATCCTTATTTTTTATACTTATATATATTATTACACCTATTATTCTTCTAAATATTGTGTTTGATTAAGGAACCTAGGAAAAAAAAAAAAAAATCAGTTTTGAACTAGAAAGTAGTAGAAAAATGAATCACCTTTATTACCTTAATTTTCCAAGTGTTTGATAAGCTTTTAATGGACCGAAATAATCACGCACTATAAGTTTATCGAATTTCCATCTAAAAACAGCTCCAAGAACGATCTGTTAGTTAAAGGAGATAAATGACTGCATCCGAGCCTTATGAGACTACTTATTCAGTTAACGACTGAGGAGATGACATATACGATCAATATATTACAAATTTAAAAAGCGGCGTTCACTGAAAAAGTCTCATTTAACAGAAAATGCGTCATTTTCGTGCTAAATTATGCGAGACCAAAAACATGTTTCATCGTCACAAGGGAGAATTTTCCACCCAACATAAAAAATATATCCCGAGCGTTGTCTCGTCATGGTACGTTTTCGACTTTTAGGAAAGTAAAAACGAAATTAAGGGGAGGGTGAGGAGGTATACTTTTGTTAGTTTCAGCAGTGTTTAGTTTTTGTGACATAAAATATATTTTTATTTATTTCTTTTATTTTTATGACTATATTAATAACAGATATCTGCAAAGTGACGCATTATTTCATCGATTTCAACACGGTCAAACCTTAACTATTATAAATAGAAATGTAATGTCGTTCGTAATATTCTGTTGAATAATTAGTTTTAAAAATGGAAAAAATAAACTGGAAATTCTAGAATCAATAGAATATGGGAAAAAAAAAAAAAGCATTAATTCAATTAACAAAGTTTTTCTACAACTCTTCTTTCAAATTTTTGTTCTCCAACTTCTAAAAGGACAAGGGAAAGAAGCTAATAACTTAAAACGACTAATGAGTTGATTTTTTAAATGTTGCTATGCAATATTATTAAAAATGAACTGCTGTTATTTAAATTAATTATCGATACGGGTATGTCATTTATAGGATAAGAATAATCTTGCACACATTTTATTTATACAACATGTAAAATGAAAAAAAAAAAAAAAAAAAAAAAAAAAATGGTGTATAACTTATAAATTATAAAAATATACATCCCATTTTTTTCCAATTACAGTTGTCTTGAATAATCTAAATAATCTGGTGTGTCACTCACACGACTTTCTCTTACCCTGAAATGTAATACTATAAATACAGGTTGGAGATTAAGAGGTAAAGATAACGAGTACTGTTATGTAAACCTATGTTAAACAATTCAAATAAGGCTTCGAGCTTCGAAAGAGTTTTATATGATAATTAGTTATGTGAGGAGGGCGGTCATTTATATAGAATTTAAATCTGTTATTAAAATAAAAAATTCGCTTAAAATTATATAGACAATTTTCACACGCAACATTTCTTGAAACTTATCAATCTTGATTAATTTTTTCCAGCAACAAACTTATATTAACTTCAAAATACAACATTTGGATCTCCTAAAATTATTCGTTTTTAAGTTACTCTAAGAGACACAGACAAAGATCAAACGTTAAAAAACTTGACTACGGTAATCAGGAAGCCTCAAAACGTGTAAATATACAAAAAACAAGCGAGGAATATTTAGCTTAAAACATACATTATTTACCATATCTCTATGAGGAATTCATTTCAATTCCCGAACAGCTTTCCTGGAAATGGTAAAATATAATTAGTAAAGCACTTCCACTAACAATAAAAAAGAATGTTATCGCTTAAATATTTGCTGCCCTTATATCTTTTGAAGAATATGTACAAACCACATGGTACACGCAAATATAGTCCTATGGTAATAATACACAGCACAACTTAAAATACATATCCATCAATTTTCAGCTATCGATGCACTTTTATCTAGTTCTTTTGTGTAGCCCTGTAAACGAACAGTGAATGATTTCCCTGCCATATTCTACATGAGACATGTTTTTACACATATAAAAAAGATATATTCGTTTCATTTGGTTTAGTGCAGTCTATAAATGTTAAACTCTACTTACCAGCACTTTCCTCCATAGACGTAATGTATTTGAATTCTCTAGGGCATCCCTGTACACGAACCATTTGCTTCATCTCAACGAAAAATTTAGTGTAGCACCCCTATATCATACACATTTAGAATACCAAGTTTGGACTTTCTGCTACTATTTGTTCTTGAGCTCTGCTGATAACACACACAGAGACAGACACACAGGCCATTTGCTAAAAACATGATTTTCGGATTCAAGGAACCTCACAAAGTGTAAATTTAACAAAAACTCACTTTCGAAATTTTGACCCTAAAACAATACTTTCTCTACCTTATGGGTAAGAGATAGTAAAAAGTTTGTTTTAATCGTCACTGACTATATAATTGATTTTCTCGATCAGATGTGTTCTTAGGTATGGATAAGCAGACGCATCTGAAGAATGAAAAACATTGAAAACATAAAAATATTATAGAATGATATTCAGAGAACAATGGAGAATTTTAAACAATTACCAAATTTTAGCAATCAACAATGGAATATTTCGTTCACGCGCTTCTAAAATTTTAAGACAATTGAAATTATGAGATAGTATGAATTTTCACACGAAACTTTCCGTTTGACTTAACATTTTCATGCATCGGAAATAAATTTCTGAATTAAAGAAATAATTTCAGCAATGTCGAGATAATTCGAGAAACCACAGAATTTTATTGAAATCAAGATACAATGTATTGTGGAATTTTATCAAGACATTTCTTCAGATATAGTAATTTTTCGTAAGCCTGATAAAATTCAGCAAAGGAATATTTTATTTAGGTGCAAAGTGAAATAAAAGTAGCGATGAAACTTAGAAATAATAACTGAGAAACGTTATACAGAACCTTCTTTGTAAATCACTCTTCTATGTATCCGAAATATATTTGAAACTGATATTAATGAGTTGATATTATGAATTGATGTAGCTCATATGTGAATGAATGAAAAGACAAATCTGAAATAAGAGAAATTGTATAAAATGTACAGTGATAGGCATATGCAAAAGCACGCTTTGACTCTTTTCAAAAAAGAAGAAAAAGTGGTAAGTTTATATTGTAATGCTATATGTTTTGATAAAAATAATATTCTTTGCAATATTATAAAGAAAACTAGAAAATTTTAAGTTAAAATTCCAATTAATAAACATAAAAAAGTTAAATACATTTTTTCAATCCATTAAAATGAGGTGCAAAGGACAATATTGAACTTTATGCAGATTAAGTTATATTTCTTCACTTTGTACGTATAAATCGGTAATATTTGTTTGATAGATTTATATGCGTGAAATAACACTAGTAAATTCTACTGTTTGCATTGATAACACATAGTCGATGTTCCTTTCTCATGGAAAAATGTGTGCCATTGCCTCGGAGAGGTTGGACTTCTACCTGTTGGTCCGCGGAAGGTATTTTATTTCCCTTCTACCACCCACTGGATGATTACCAAGACTATCTCCAGACTTAGAACCCAACACTTTGGTGGAATGACAATAAATACAGATGGCACCAGAACTTACAAATCATGTAGGAACTGCCTGGAGGAGGAACTCACCCCAGAACACATTTTCAACTGCCCGGCCATCATAAGAAGCTTACAGGCCTTTGACGAATTTCCCTTTCAGGAAAATCTCTATAGTGACAAAATTGTGGGCATTGCCAAGGCCGTGATTTTGGCACATGGAATGATTTGATTTGACTTCAATTGGACACGACACCAACCAACCAACCAATTCTACTGTTTCGACTTACTTTATCAAAATTTTAAAATGCCTAGTAAGCGTGTAGAAACTAAAAATGAAGAAGGAAAAAGAAGCAGGCGTTTAATATAAACAGAATAAATCATTGATGCAAATTTGCAAAATAGAAAATGGGAGTCGAACTCAGAGAACCATTATTATTATTATTATCATTATTATTATTAAATCACCTAGTAGTACGGTAAATGCATAAAGAAGTGGCCGCTCAAAAAGCTGATTCGTAGTGAAAATTTATTAATAGTATTGCTAAATAAGAATCCTAAAACTTTTTCAGATAGTATCGCAACAACACTCACTGAAGACATTAACAAAGTATTTCATCTAAAAGCATAGTCGAAGAAAATTTTTCATCAGGTTGGTTACAAATCTAGAATAATTAGAAGAAAACCATACATCAGCAAAATAAATCGAATGAAAGACTCTCTTTTGTTAGAGAGCATTCAAAAGTATAAAGGTAGTGGTATTTTGGAAGCATAAAAGTACTTATACTTGATCAAATGTATTATTTTTCCAATGAAAGAAAATTCTCATTAAATCCGTTGCAGTGGAAGTAATTTAATTTGGAGGTAATCTGAAAATCTAGCTACGAGAAAAACATGTTCAAGCAACGGTAAAACACGAGGCAAAAGTGTGGAAAGCGTGAAAGGTGTGGACAAACATGAGTTCAATGTTGGCACCAATGGACTAAAATGTTTCTTTCAATATCCTTAAACGTTACCTTGAATAAAACGCCGTAAGTTTCAACAGGATAGTAGTTCTAAACATATAGCATGTATTGTCCGTCTGTAATTACTTTCATACACCTCGCACTCCCAATCACACGATTTAAGTATCATCAAGCATTTAAAAGAAGTTGAAACAGAAGGAAACAATGTGATATACTTGAAGTGTGTTGCTTAACACTCAGTTATGTAATGGCGTGTCGGCGTATTTTGAATTAATGACTCCAATGTAGAAAAATAAACTATTTATTAACATAACGAGGAACTATCTACAAGCGAACACACTTCTCTCGTTCGAACATGGCAGAATCCAAAACAAAACTTTTTCAGAGAGAAAAAGTTGTAGTGCTTTTCGTGCGCTTGCAGCGCCATCTCATAAAATGCACCAGGGAGGATAGATAGAACACCATAGAGTATCCCCCCAGTGAACAAGGTGAACGATAAAATGCAAAAGTTCAATACAATAAATGCTTGATACAGTATAATATGTAATAGTAACATAGTAAGTAATGCAAAATAGAAATACAATGAACAATATATAATATTAAAAAGTGTAAGATAATATATACAAAACTATATTACATATTCAGTCACCAAATATTTTGGGAAAGTGACTTTACGTCCAGAGCGTGTTTTGTTGACAGGAGTCGGCTCTGGTGGTATTTCGAATGATTTGTTGACAGGCGTTGGCTCAGATGGTTCTTGGTTAGGAACAGAGTTATTTGTCACAACAGTATCTGACCATCTATAGGCGGGTTTTACGCGATCTATAGAAACTGTTGTGTTTTTACCATTTATATCAATGACAAAATTTTTATTATCTCTGTTTATGACAAGGTGAGGTCCAGTATACGGCGGTATTAATGGACGAGTTACTTTGTCTGATCTTAAAAATACATGTGTACAATTCGACAATGCAGGATTTACGAAAACACTAGGACTGCTATGTAAGGAAGTAGCAGTTGGATTAAGTGTCTGCATTGTTTGTACCAAGTTGGAAACATAATTGGGATCAATCGTTTGGTCAATTTGTTTTTTATCAGTAATAAGATCAGAGGGTAATCGTAAAGTGGTACCATATACTAATTGTGCAGGTGTTGCATTAATGTCATTTTTAAGAGCTGAGCGCAAACCTAGTAAAACAATTGGAAGGGTTTCAGTCCATTTAGTGTGATTATGTGCCTTAAGAGCATCTTTTAAATGTCTATGATAGCGTTCTAAAATTCCATTTGACTGGGGATGGTATGCCGAAGTCCGAATGCGCTTACAGCCTAAGATATGCATAAGTTCTCGAAATAGAGTAGATTCAAAATTACGACCTTGATCTGTGGTGATAGTGACTGGGCATCCGAATCTAGAGATCCAACCATGCAATAAGGCACGAGCGGTTGTTTCCGCAGTCATATCAGGGGTCGGAATTACCTCGGGCCATCTGGTAAATCTGTCAATGATTGTTAAACAATACTGATTTCCATCTGATGGGGGAAGAGGGCCAATGAAATCTAAATGAATATGGGCAAAACGGGCATCCGGTAGGGCAAATGTTCCAACTGGTGACTTGGTGTGCTTTGTTATTTTGGTTCTTTGGCAATTAACACAACTGCGAACCATAGATTTGATATCTTTATGCATGCCAGGCCATACGAATCTTTTAGCAATTAAATTTATGGAGGCTGACATACCTGGATGTGAAAGGAAATGCAAATTTTCAAAAACTAATTTTCGCAAACTTTGTGGAACGAATGGACGGGGATGTTTTTGAGATGTGTCGCAATATAGGTCAATATCCTCAAGGGGAAAATAGTGTTTTTCTAATTGTAAGGATGTGGTATTGGATTGCAAAAGTTTTTGAAGTTCTTGATCAGTTGATTGTGCAGAAGCAAATTCTTTAAAATCAAGTACAGTTGGGGAAATTTGATTGATCTCTATGCGAGATAATGCATCGGCTACATGATTTTCAGAACCTTTCATATATCGGATATCGGTAGAAAATTGGGATATATAATCGAGATGACGTAGCTGTCGAGGACTGCACTTTTCAGGATTTTGTTTGAAAGCGTATATTAAGGGTTTCTGATCAGTGTAAATGAAAAAGTTTCTACCGTCCAGTAAGTGACGAAATTTCTTTATAGAGGAATATATGGCGTAAAGTTCACGGTCATATGTCGACCAATTCTTTTGAGACTTACTTAATTTGCCAGAATAAAATGCTATAGGTTCCCATTGATTATCAGACATTTGCATGACAGAGCCACCAACAGCGACGTTTGATGCATCTACCCATAAGCTTAATTGGGCACCAGGAATAGGATGTTTTAGAAGCGTTGCATGAGAAATTGCTTCTTTTGATTTCGTAAATGCAAAATTTGCTTCGTCGTTCCATTCTAATTGCTCCATTGAAATTTTGGCATTGGAACGCGGATGTTTCCTTTTATTTTT
Organism: Salticus scenicus; assembly: GCA_963930645.1. Taxonomy (NCBI): domain Eukaryota; kingdom Metazoa; phylum Arthropoda; class Arachnida; order Araneae; family Salticidae; genus Salticus; species Salticus scenicus. Next base: position 241,483,383 of record OZ005650.1, on the reverse strand, counting down.
GTGCCCTTCGAGGAATTTAACGAGGGGTGCTAAAATATCAGCAGCTCTGGGAATGAATCGTCTGTAAAAATTAAATATACCTAAATATCTACGAAGTTGAGTAATAGTTGTAGGTCTTGGAAATTTTAAAATGGCTTCAACACGGTCAGAAGTTGGTGAAAGACCATCTTTTGACACTGTAAAACCTAAAAATTCCAAAGTGGGAACACCAAATATGCATTTTGAGGGCTTAATTGTAAGGCCGTAATGATCAAGTCTGGAAAATAGTGCTCTGAGATGTTCAATATGTTCTTCGAGGGATTTGGATGCAATTAAAATATCGTCTATAAATGGATAAACACCTTTTAAATTTCTTGTAACTTCATCAATAAATCTCTGAAATGTGCTGGAAGCATTGCACAAACCAAACTGCATCCGAGTGCTCTCGAAGAGTCCGAAAGGTGTACATATGGCAGTTTTGTGAACATCCTCGGGAGCAATCGGAATTTGATGAAAAGCTTTAACTAAATCAATACGTGAAAAAATTGTGGTTCCGTGAAGTTCACTAGTAAAATCAGCAATGTTGGGGATGGGATATTTATCCTTTTTAGTGTGAGCATTTAGTGCTCTGTAATCTCCAACAGGTCGCCAGTCATCGCTGTTTTTCTTTGGAACCATATGCAAAGGTGAAGCATAATTGCTGTTGGATGGACGCATGTGTCCCAAATCCAACATATGCTGAAATTCCATTTTTGCAATTTTTAAACGGTCGGGGGCCAGACGACGTGGTTTAGCGAATACCGGTGGGCCAAAAGTTTCGATATGATGCATAACAGAATGTTTCACAATTTGGTTTGGGCTAGGAGATTTACTGATGTTAGGAAATTCACTTAAAAGATTAGAAAAAATATCATTACTTATGATAGATTTCACTGAATATATATCAGAATTATGTACAACACAATGAGAATTTAAGCTTGTGACATTATCAAATAAAGAACGTTTTCTAAGATCTGGCTTTAAATTAAAGTAATGTAAAAAATCAGCACCTAAAATAGGGGTTGAAACATTACAAACATAAAAAGGGTAAACAAACTGTTTTCTTAGACCAAGATCAATAGATAATAATTTACGTTTATATACATTAATTAAAGTACCATTAGCTGCAACAAATTTTTGAATTGGAATAGACATTTTGTCTATTTTTGATGCTGGAATTAATGAACAGTCACTTCCTGTGTCCACTAAAAATTTTAGATTGCTTCTTTTATCTCGTACAAAAAGGCGACGAGAAGTGGAAGGCGAGGCGTATGTCGCCGCTACTCCTTGCCGTAGTCGTTTCCCGCGGAAAAAGTACAGGGAGGTACGCACTTTTTAGCTTTAGAGCTAAATTTCTGATGATACCAGCAAAATTCTTTATTAACTTTTGGGCTTTTGTGCCGAAAATTAGATCGAGATAGTGAACGAGAATGACTTCTGGAACGTCGCAATGAAGCCACTTCTTCTCTTAAAAGTTTTAATTCTTTTAAAAGTTCGGAATCAGCACTCGAAGAATTAGTTGTACTAATAGCACTTACCTGTGGTGGAGATACATCCAAAATTTTATCAGCTATTTCGGCAGCTTTAATGGGTGTAAGGTCTTGCACTGATGCTAAAATAAATTGCGCATTTGAAGGCAGTTGTTGCAAGAATAGTTCGAGCAAAAGAGTGTCGGATACCTTATGGTTTTCAGCTCTTCTCTGCATGACGCGAAGTAGTTCTGACGGTTTTCTATCCCCTAGTTGTTCACCAGCTAATAATCGGCGAATTTCCTGCGATTTTGTTTCACCACAACGTTGAATTATTTCGTCCTTTAAGTTTTTGAATGGATCGGAATTATCAGGTGAAATTATTACGTCACGCACAGTCATTGCAATTTCTGGAGGTAAATTCGCAACACAATAGTTATATTTTGTTCTAGAATCCGTTATTGGTATCGGCACAGCTAGTTGAAATGTTGATTCTACCATCGTGAACCACAGGGCCGGGTCCGTAGGGATGAATGCAGGGATTTTCACTGCAGCTGTTTCATTCACTGCAGCTGTTTCATTCATGTTGAAAACAGAAACGAAAACACTTATAATCCAAAATAAGAACAGTTTATCCGGGTCACCACTGAAGTGTGTTGCTTAACACTCAGTTATGTAATGGCGTGTCGGCGTATTTTGAATTAATGACTCCAATGTAGAAAAATAAACTATTTATTAACATAACGAGGAACTATCTACAAGCGAACACACTTCTCTCGTTCGAACATGGCAGAATCCAAAACAAAACTTTTTCAGAGAGAAAAAGTTGTAGTGCTTTTCGTGCGCTTGCAGCGCCATCTCATAAAATGCACCAGGGAGGATAGATAGAACACCATATACTAAATTCTTTTACCAGAAGAATGTGACAAAACTTCTTTTGAAACAACAACAACAACAAAAAAGTTAATTCCATACCATATAAGTTCAAAGCGATTATTAAAATTAAATAAATAAATTAAATTAAAAAGTAAAATAAATAAATGGATTCACTGCCAAGTATCTAATATATTTTATTCAGACATTTTTTATATCACTATCCTTCTCTTTTTTATCTTCATTTTCATGGGTTGAAAATTTCTATATGTACGTTTATTAACTTGAATTTTAATTTAAAGATTCGTGTTATCTTTATAATATTCTAAAGATTACATGTTTTGATAAAAATAATATATATATATATATATATATATATATATATTTAAAGACTATTCAAAATGTGCCTTAACTTACGTCAATGTCTCTGTCTCATAGATATGGAGGGGGAAAAAAGCTAAATAAAAAAAAAAAGGCAGCTAAAAAAGATATTAAAACCCTGCCACTTTTCTTTCTCGATTATTTTTGGAAAGCTTTTTTTCACAATGGAAAAAAAAAAAAAAAAATCATGTTTGCAATAACGAAACAAAACTGATTTTTTTTTTCTTCCTAGCACCAGCCATTTTTGACATTTGCCACAAAAGAAAGAAAAAAAAAATACTAATTACTTTTAGCATATTCAAAGAAAGAAGGGCGCCAAATCATTATCGCACATCTGCAATAAATTTTTTTCAGAACAACCCTGGTAATCAGATCAGATTTTTTTTTTTTTTTTTTTTTTTTTTTTTTTTTTTATAATGGAAACGAGTGAAAACCTATCGAAAGGGAATAACGGAAGAAAAATACACCAAGAAAACACTAAAAATGACATTTTTCTTTAAAAGGCAAATGTAATTAATCTGTAGATATAAAATAGTTTGTTCTGAGAGAGTGAGTGACAGATTCATCATAGCTCAGCCCAAGCCCCTGCACCAAGAAGTATATGGTACAATAGCAACAATTTACTTTCTACCATATATTTTATTAAAATTATTAATAAGTTAGTTTTTATACAAGTACTTTTTTTCTTTGCATTGTTTGGATAGATATATTAAAAAAAAAAAAAAAAAAAAAAGTTGTTACTAAGCCCAGAGAGTCTGACGGTCACTGACTGTCTACGAAAAAGTGGTGACTTATTTATCTTATACTATTAAGTGAGCAATATTTGTATATATATTTCACTGTTCTCGAAAACGGTAGCTCGGACAGTCACGAGATTTAACACAAAGGTGCCCCGCGAAGGATCATTGTGCACATCGAAGTCAGATTTTCGAATTTCTGTTTAGTTTTCTTTTAATTAATAAAAATATGAAAATAATAAGCTAATAATAGAAAAAAAATTAGCCATTTAAATTGAATACGTAATTTAATTGTTGCAAAAAAAAAAAAAAAAAGAAATACGAGTTTATTTTTTTTTTCCAACAGGAAAATAAATACATTTATATAATCCAAACATGAACAATACTACACACTACTGATCGCAGAGCTCCCAAATTTGGCATATAGGTATCTGGGACCCTGCAGGTGTGCACCTCATCGAGAGTTTTTCGAATTTCGAATTTGAATTTTTTAAATTAATATTTTTTCGATTTTAAACATTGGCTTTTATGTTTCCTTTTCATGAATTTATTCTTCGATTGTAATCGTCTGCGTATCTTAGCAACGGCTATATTATGCAATTTATTTTTTATTTAATACATTTATTTGAGGGCGAATCTTTTTTCTCTTTTTAATTTATTATATTTATTGAAAATAAAATGGTAATGCAGTAGAAAAAATTAAATATATTAAATTTAAAATTTAAAAACGTATTTATAACAGTTATGTTTATGTATAATTTTTGTAGTATAACAACAATTATTTTTCATTTGTTAATTTAATTTATTTAGAAGTTTTTTTTTTTTTTTTTTCCTAATTTATAGTATTTGTCAGGAAATAATGGTAGTATATAGTAGAAAGGATTAAACTGATTGGAATTTATTTGTTTTTTATGTATTTAATTCCTTCTAAAAGAAAATCTACTTTTTATTTTATTTCATTACATTGGTCGGAATCAAATTGTAATATAGTGTAAATAGCATATGAGCAATAAAGTACTTGGTTCAAAAACTAAAATATTTAATAGACGCTGAGATACAGTTATCTTTAAAATCGTAGTTCTTAAATAATGGCAGACCCACCTATCGTCAATAAATACCCATATTGAAATACATAGGAAAGAGATTTCTGCAGGCAGTGGGAACCTGCTCCCGATACAGTGCGGGCAGAGAAATAGCTGCCGTAGTCAGCGAGTACCCATGCGAGGTCTAGAGCGATTCTAATGTAATTATTTTAGTTTTTATTTATAACGTGATGTGAAAAATAAATAATGATCCAATTCTTTTGGAGATTCATTTAAATATAGTGGCCAGCGAAGCGGGCGTAGCCTGCTAGTAAGAGTTTACTTGCCACTGGTGACTAACTGAAAAGTCTGACTTATCAAAATAACAATCCCTAGATCATTCAAAAATAAAACTGGTTCCCAACCTTAACTTATAACAAAACATAAAAATAAAAGGTAGAAGTTTCGCATCTCATCAATCAATGTATAATAAATTCAAATGATACAACCAAAAATTAGTAAATATTTTAAATATTTTTTGAAAGTAAACTTACCTTTTGTGATTAAAAAAAAAAAAGAAGAAGAACTTGCATATATTTACTTACATTATTATTCAAACTTCAAAATAAATTCCGCGCTCTTCGGATTTATTGAAACAAACCTTCAATAAATTTTTAAATAAAACTTTCGAACTTTTAAAATATTCAAAAATAATTTTAGATTGAAAGGAGGGGTAAAGACAAAGATTATGTTTAAAAAAAAAGAACAAACCCTGTTCAAGCAAAAATTATTTTTGTTGGAATCCTACATCCTCATGTTTTATTGATGCAGGAGAAAAAGACAATTTTATGATACTTCCGAAGATCTTGGAAGGCGCGGTGCAAAAACATCGTTTTCCAAAAGATCGATATTAGGTGGAGTTTTCTGAGCTCGGCTCTAGAAAGGTCACTTGATTTTAACATTCGCACTTCAGGAAAGTAAACTATGTTTTTGTTTGAGTTTCTCTTATAACTATGTTTACATATAAATGCTAATATGTTGTGGACATCACGAAACTTTTTTCTATTTACTATACAAAATTACGCAATTCATTATTTATTAAAGTTATAATTTATTTAATTTACTTATTTATTGGAAAAGAGGAGCTACTTGGGAACATCCGTAAAGCATTGTAACTCCTCCTTCAGAATTCCCAAGTGCATCGAGATCCGTGGATAAGAATCCATGACAGAAAGACCAGGGGACTCTTGACCAAACAACATACACTAAGGGACAAAAAAAAAAAAAAAAAAAAAAAGCCGCACTTGGATGCTTTTATTTTTCCTTTCAAAAAAAAGAAGAAAAAAAGCATTTTTAAAATTTAAATGCAGATATACCAGACAGTGATTTTGTCCTATATCGTCAATATCTGAAAATCTAATGTTTGTTGGATACGGATATGCGATATCCGGCAAAATCGCTATCCGCTTCATCCCCAGTTTAAAACTAGTATGCTGTGGCCACCACATGACTTTCTTTTATATTTTCCTATACAAATTCACTCAGTAATTTTTTTTTAAATTAAAATTATTAAAAAAAATTATCTTCCATGATAATGCAGACGATTTCCATATTAGAGAAGTAATATAACACTAAATATCTAAAAAAAAAGTCAATTTTATTCTCAATATTACATTATTATTATTATTATTATTATTATTATTATTGTTGTTATTATTATTTTAAAGGAAAAAAATTAACTTTGTTTTAAATTATCGTAGATCGATGGTTCAACCATTCGTTTTAAAAGGTACTGGTGAGCTCTTTTGAAAGATACTAATAAAAATTTACTTCCCTCCCCAGGGGGGAGGTGAGGCTTCTACATGCACATTTTTTTCTTTTTCCCAGTTGACTATCTCTATTACAAATAATTCTTTTAAATTTCATAATGATTATTAAAAAAATAATTCTCTTTAGAAAAAAAATTGAAAAAGTGGGATGGCCATGCAAGCTGTTGGACAATTTTTACCAAAAGTTGACAGACACTAATTTATGTCAATGTGTAACTACATACGAATTTCTATGAAATTCTGTGCAGTAGTACCTGAGATACAGTTGCCACAAATTTTGTTTGACTGACACACACACAGACATTTTCTAAAAATGGTCAAATCGTATTCTACAGCTCTCAAAACGTGTAAATCCATCAAAAACCCAATGTCGAAAATTTTTACGAATCTAATACTTTTTTCTATTGAATATAGGAGAAAGTAAAAAGGTTTTGTCATGGATATACATAAATGGATATACATTATAATTATATTCTTTTTAATTAAAGAATTTGTATCCATAGTAGATTTTATTTTAAAACTATGAATATTGGGCATATACTTAAGAAATAAACAACATACAAATTGCGAAAGAAACGCCCACTGGCGGAATTACAGATTTTCAAATGATGTGAATCTACTTCAGCGGTCGCGGAAGTGTTAAGATGATTTTAGTCCCTTATAATAAATGAAACGGCTTCAGAAATTTGCTGGTTTATAAAAAGTTGCAATGAGCTTTTAACTGAAGCTGAGAACAATTGAGCATAAAAAAAATTCTAATTTATCGGAGACATACTCAGTTTTAATGTAATGGTAATTAATGGATGAAAGGACAGGTACCATACGAAGAGTCATTACATGGAAGATATACAAATTAAATTATTTTAGCACCAGAGATAATTTTAATTATATTTGAAAAGATGTAAATAGTGAACAATATAAAATTTTCAACAGCTCATCGGAGTTATTTTTGAGGAATGCAGATTATCTCTAAATTTTTAGAAAAATAAAAAATAAATATGAAAGTCATTTTTAAACTACCACAAAAATCATAATACATTACGTATAAAATCCAATACAGTCTTATTTAAAAAAAAAAATAAAAAAAAAAATGATTTGTACTAAATTTCACATCACAGTTTTTAAGATGCAAAGTTAAATAGCTATTTCTATGTATTAATATTTAAAATTAATTTCTTTTTTACCGAAAGCTGCTACAAATTTGACAAGCTACGGTTTTCAAGTATAAGGAAAGTTTTATTTTTTCCATCACACAATCTTTTTACAATAATCGTTTTGGCACATATATTTGACGTGGTTACAGACACAAAACTGGCAGAGACAAAAGATTCGACTTAGAGAAAAGAGATGGGTAAAACTGGTGATTTTTATCGCATTATCCTTCCTTCCGATAGGCGAGCAGCAACACTCATTCATCATTTTACCATTTGTAGAATTGTATTGGATTATTGGTTCTAACACAGAACAAATTGCGAATAAAAAAAAAAAAAAAAAAAAATTTTTTTATAAAATTGTTTTCATGTTTAGTTTTAACAAAGAACAGTCAAGTTTTTATGTAAATAATTAGCTTTTATTTATTTTGTTAGCTTTTACAGAATTTTATTTAATTTCATCATTTCTCTTAATTTTGTGCGTTGCCACTTTGATGCTGAACTAGTGTCTACATATACATGTCTACATATATTTAGTCTGATGAAGGGCTGTGCTACTATTTTGAGTGCAAATAATTATTATTATTATTATTACTTTCTTCTACATTCAATACAAGAAAGTATTGGATTCGTAAAAAATTTCGACCTAGGGTTTTTAATGGACTTATACGTTTTGAGAGCTGTAAAACACGATTTGACCATTTTTATAAAATGGTGTGTGCTTATGTGTGACAAAATTTTGTGGCAACTGTATCTCATGTACTACTGCACAGAACTTCATACAAATTGGTATGCAGTTACACATTGACATAAATTTGTGCCAATCAACTTTTGGTAAAAATTGTCCAACAGCTAGCGTTGCCATCCCGCTTTTTCTAAATTTTTAACATGGTGGTATAGGACAAAATTTTGTATAAATAATTGAATATAGAAGAATTGAATATCGAAGAACTATTGAATATAGAAGAAAGTAAAAATGGAACATAGAAGCACTACTTTCACAGCTGCATGTACTAAACCTGAATCATCATTGTTACTATAATATTAAGTAACAGTGAAGATTCAGGTTTCTCGTATCATTAAGTAGATTTTATGTCCATGATGATATTCCACGATAATAAGATAAGAATCCATCACACTAACAGTTAAACTTATGCTACCAGAGTGATACTTAATATACTACTGGCAATGTACTAAAATAAAATGTGTACCAATTTACGTTATATTTAAAAATTAAATTAAGACATCGGACAAAAATAATGGAAATACTTTCGACTATGCATGTTTTGTCGAATATCTAGAAAAATATTTGACGAAATATCCTGAAACTTCAGGGTGTAAAGAACATGTTGTTCATTAAATATTTCAGCAACAGTTTTGTGCCGATTGCTAAAAGAAGATCAGTAAGAAAAAAAAAAAAAAAAAAAAAACTTAATGCTTGAGATCAGCTAGTAAAAAATAATGCTTGAACTGCGTTGAAGGTATAAATTATGATTACGATGCCTTTTTTAAATTATCTGTGTTCATTTGTATGATAATAGTGGTAACTCTCATTTGGCTAATAAGCATAAACAAGAGATATTTTGTTAATGCTTGCGTATGCGCAATTAAACATAATTTACTAAAAACGTTCATATTTCTTCGAATAACAACTACAAGACATTTCAAGCATTATTTTTTAAAGCGTAATACAGACAATTTTGTTGACGAAGCAAGTTTGGAGTTTAAACAGAATTTAAGAGCTTTCTATAAATGTTTCAAATTATCTTTTTAAAAATTAATAATTCCAGTAAACTAATTTCCATTTCCTTTGTTCTTATTGCTGGAAAATTTCAATACACCTGTTTTAGTAATTTCAGAATAGAAATGAATTTACAAAGAAAATCCAAATGATAAAACTTTCACGACAGATTTCAAGAAAATGGTATATTTTAGTCCACAAAAAGCAAATTTTGAAAGAAGTAGAAACAAACTATTATGAAATGAAAGGTATAATGAAGGGGGGGGGGAGAGTTGCTACATTTCCTAGACATAAGATATTATTTAAAACGTTGATTTTGTTCAATATCCTGTGGGTTCTTTCTTTCTTTTTTAACAATTTAAAAGACTAAAACCATTTTAATTAATACAACTAAAAAAGCTTGAAAATTCTTGTAAAATCGTGGGTAGATTGTGGATATCTTGTAGAGTGGTAAGCTGTATCACGAACAAAATAGGTGCTAGTGTTCGGGTTAAGGCCAATTGTAGACAGTAAAGACGTGGACCTAAGAGGGGGGGAAGGTTAACCACCGGGGTTTTTTTTAAGGGGTCCTAATACATATTTACGTGAATTTCGGGGAAAACCACAGAAAACTCCAAACGGTTAGGTCGACGAGCGCCACCTGGGATAGAAAAAATAGAAAATGTACAACTAATTAGACAGCATGTTAGTCATAAATATAAATTTACAACATTCTACAACCAATCGTTTTCAATTAATGCGAGATACAAAATCCGTTCGTAAATCGGTTTTACGATATTTTCCTATGCTTTGTACAAGGATGTAAAAAGAAAAAGTTTATCAATATGAAATTTAATCAATATATTTTATGTAAGTTTTTAAGATTTTTTCAGCCTTGAGTATATGCACTACACATGAATAATCTGACATTATCGAGTGCAATAGTATTGTATAAAACTATTCTAACTATTTCTATTATTACATAATTCTTTTTGTGAATGAAAAAGAAAAAAAAAAGCAGGTATTATTTTCTGAATAAAGCAGCAGCGTTAAATAATGTCAGTAGCTTTACTAAATCATCAATTTCCGGGAAGAGCAGTCATATTACGTATTAATTCAAAGTTAGGAAACAGGTTACGAAAATTTATTTTGGACACGCTAGCGAATATAAACGAAGGAAAGTATTGCTTTTACATTCATAAATAATAGGAAACAAAATATTTATTCGTAAAAATATGCATTCAAAACCACTTTTAAGAAAGCGTTTCAATAATTAAAGAAATTAATTTCTCGTACCCATTTTTAAATTTTTTTATTTTTTCCGAAAATACCGTTTTAAGTTCGCGCAAATTTGAAAGAGAGCACGTTTTAAAATTGATTTAAGAGTCCGTTTTCAGACCCGAATTTCTTGAAATCCCTGGACTCCTTTATTTTTACATAGTCAATGAAAATTGAACTTTTTTTGTGAACGCTTGACAAGTACGACATAATATTTACGGCCGATTGAAAAAATAAGGGCTTATTTTGTCGTTGTTTAAAAGAAGTACTTATCTCAGCCAATAGATAAAATAGATAATTATTTCCAAACTAACCGTCGCGTCGTGGCCGAGCGGTTCTGTGCTCAAACCTGGTAGACGTAAGATGTCGGGTTCTATCCTAGGTCACGCTCGTCGGGTTAGCCGTTCGGAGTTTTCTGTGGTTTTCTCCGAAACTTGCGTAAATACGGGCTAGGTTCCCTTAGAGATACCCCCCATGGAGGGCACTCCCCTTTAGGCCTAGGACCCTAGTGCAGACAATTGGCTTTACTTCCAAAAATCCAAACACCAAACTAACCGTCAAAATTCGGTCTTTTTTCAAAGCTGATTATTTAAATACGTGATTATTTCACTAAAAATTAATAAAACACTTAGTTATTTTGGTGCCTAATTTCTGAAATATTTATATACTTTTGCATCCCTTTTTCGAAATGAGTTACCATTTCACTGTTATTTGATTAATTTAATTACCAAAATACACAATTTTTTCCGTAGTTTAACTATTAAAGAAATCCATGCTTATGAAAAATCGCAGAAAAAAAAATGTGGCCAATTGCTATAAAGTTTTTAAGCACCATTTTATTTCGTTTAGGCGAGTATATTTTTTTCAGGTCTACGTAGTATCTATACTCATTAAAAGGAAAGTTCTTCGGTTCAGGTTGTAAGTTTAGATTTACGCTTTGAGCAATGACAGAATTTAACAAAATTGCAATTTGTATTTTACGAAAATCTGATTCTGATATGTTTCAATTATTATCTGTCTTAGTTGAAGAGTAAAAATTTTCAAACATGCATATATTTCATTATCTTGGAAGGATCAAAACTAATTAATCGTAAAGTCAATTTATCTGAAAATAAATGCCTATGAGAAATATGTGCTTACATTAATATAATGTATAGATTTTACTATTTATTATTCTATCAAAATTTACTCGAAAAATTATCAAAATACCAAATTGAAAGTACCAAATAAATTTTATTTCTGAAAGCGTCACTTCTTATTATTAACAAAATGACTATATGAACTTCTTATTGGTAGTTTTCTGAAATATTTCTGAAGTTATTCAGTTTATTGTTGTAAACTTATCTTTACTGTTCTATATATTTTTCGATCAAGATCATTAATATAAAGATTTAAATACTCGTATAAAATGGTTAACAGCGTGAGAACAGAAACATATCTTAGTATGATTTTAGCGATGGTATTTATCATATTATGATTAGATGTTTCAAAGAATAATACAGATATAATTTTCATATAGTATATAGGAATTATTTAAAAAATTCTAAAGTTGTCGGAATATTTTCCGAAAATTGTAAAAAAAAAAAATACGTGTGGCACTCGAGGACTGCCGCGGTAAAGCTATTGCATAGCATTTTTTATCAACTTATGCAATTATAATTATTTATTCATTTTATTTATGCAGTATTTTTTTTTCTTTGATATTAATTCAAGTTTTTTCTTTGATATTAATTCAAATTACACTTTTTGAGCGTGGTGACAGATAAGAAAACAATTTTTTTCTTTTATTGAATAAATGAGAATATATCCGCAATGAGAATATATCAAAAATATCCGCAATCGATTTGTAGGTATCGAAAACCTCGATGTACCAAATTTCAATGATCTAACTCTATTTTTTTGAGAAAAGATATTTTAATAGGTTTTTAAAGGCCTGCAAGTTGAATGGGGATATTCAAGTTTTTTCTTTGATATAATTTCAAGTTACACTTTTTGAGCGTGGTGACCGATAAGAAAACAAATTTTAATAGAGAAAAGGGATTTAATAGGTTTTAAAGGCCTGCAAGTCGAATGGGGATATTCAAGTTTTTTCTTTGATATTAATTTAAGTTACACTTTTTGAGCGTGGTGACCGATAAGAAAACAAATTTTAATAGAGAAAAGGTATTTAATAGGTTTTAAAGGCCTGCAAGTCGAATGGGGATATTCAAGTTTTTTCTTTGATATTAATGAATAAGATAACAATAATGATAAGATAACAATAATGATAAGAAAACAAATTTTAATAGAGAAAAGGTATTTAATAGGTTTTAAAGGCCTGCAAGTCGAATGGGGATATTCAAGTTTTTTCTTTGATATTAATTCAAGTTACACTTTTTGAGCGTGGTGACCGATAAGAAAACGAATTTTAATAGAGAAAAGGTATTTAATAGGTTTTAAAGGCCTGCAAGTCGAATGGGGATATTCCAGTTTTTTCTTTGATATTAATTCAAGTTACCTTTTTTGAGCGTGGTGACCTATAAGAAAACAAATTTTAATAGAGAAAAGGTATTTTAATAGGTTTTAAAGGCCTGCAAGTCGAATGTGGATATTCATGTTTTTTCTTTGATATTAATTCAAGTTACACTTTTTGAGCGTGGTGACCGATAAGCAAACAAATTTTAATAGAGAAAAGGTATTTAATAGGTTTTAAAGTCCTGCAAGTCGAATGGGGATATTCAAGTTTTATCTGTTGTATTTTATACACAAATTTTACGCGTACAGCTATTCACTGTTGTACATAGATGATACATACCTATACACCTATATACTTTCTCACAAACAGCTGCTTACGTATTCGTCCGATTTCGGAGCAGCTCGTCTCGATCCGTGCGAGCTTCGTAAAGCCGAAGTCTACCGAAGTTTGCCGAACTGTGTTAGGTTTTTTTTTTCGTTACGGAATTTTTCAATTCGGTCGCCGCGCTCAAAGCCCGCGATAAAAGCTATACAATAGCTTAAAAATGTATAATAAGACATAATATTATCTTTACAGCTGTTAAATTAATAAAAGTTTAATCGCTCATTTGAAACATGATAGCTTTGTTTTACTTCAAAAATGATGCAAATGGAAAACACTGTTTATATATATACTCTCCCACTATATATATATTGATTAGCTATACGTAATTTGAATAGCTTTTTTTTTTTTTTTTTTTTTTTTTTTTGTTATTTGTTTGAAAACATTTTAAATTGTGTTTCACAGAAAGTATATAAGAGATTAAATAATACCTATCTATTTGGTTAGATATATCATTTCTTTAATCTCATTGACAAAATTTGTCGTTATAAATGTCGTTCAGCAATTTAAAAGCAATTTTATAGTCTGAATGTACATATCTGATTTAAGAGTTTTGCATAGCTGCCAATATTTTAATTTATTCCGGGGTAATTTTATCCCCGCCTCTATTTCGTACCACTTATTTTTTTAAAGGACTTTTTTTCTTATTTTATCGAAGTTATGCATTGAAGAAAATTTCTGTATAAATAAAGTGGTGCTAAATAAAGGAGTGCGAAATAAAGGCGGAGCTAAAAGTACTCCGGAATAAATTAAAATATTGGCAGCTATGGTTTTGTAGTCGAGAGAAATTAAAAATTTTATGTCTTATGTTATATAGTTACCAATAAGTAAAAAAAAAAAAAAAAAAAAATGTCAGTTTTACACATTTTTATCTTGCATCTCAATATATCAAAGAATAAAAAGCAAACATCATAAATTTTAAAACCTTTTTGATTTACTGTATTTATTAGCAAATTGTTAAAAAACACCATAAATTTTAAAAGAACTTTGCAAAGTTTTAAAATAGGTCTTTGGCCCCCAGCTAAAAAAAAAAAAAAAAAACTACAGAAAACTTTAAAAAAGAAGAAAAAAAAAAACTACACAAAACTGCAAATAATCTGAAGGTATTTGGAATAATAAAATATTTAAGGGGGTGGGGGGATTACTTGCTTCTAAACTGCAAATTTTTTGCTTTTAAACTGCTGTTACTCTGCAGATTTTATGATTTTTGTTCCAAATACCTTTAAATTATCTGCAGATTTTTCGGTAGATCTTTTTTAGCTGGGCCATTTATTGAAATAATGAAAACGCACATAGTTTAATCATTTAAATAATCTGGTGTGGCATTCACTCTACTTTCTTTTACCCTACATTGCTACAGACATATTATTGCAATTTAAGGTGTAACATATGACATACTGTATCTGGACATTTACAGTGTATTTTAAATAGCAGATTGAAAAAGTTTTATTTGACACAAATTTCTGTGTGAAGGAGGTTACAGCACTTTTCAACTCTTCGTTTGAACATTGTAGATGCATTCTTAAAATATTTAAGACTGATTTTAATTCTTAAATTTATTTAAATTTACTGAAAGAATTGCTGCTCACACCAACCTCTCAAACTTAATGGGCTAATTTTCAATAGCCCAGCATATCATTTATAAAATATATACGTACAAAATAATGTATTTAGCATAGAAAAAAATGCACGATTCTAATCCCTTTCTTAACATAGCACTAATATATTGCAATTTTTTGTATGACCCCGTAAACAAAACATATTTTTCATACCATATATGTGGATAAAAATATTGTATATCAATTTCATATCGTTTAGTGCAGTCTAAATACTATGTTAAGCTATACTTATCAGAAATTTTGCTCATGGACGTAATGAACTTCAATACTTTTGTACATCCCTGTACATGAATCATTTATCCGATCTCGATGAATCTTTTAAAATAATATCCCCATATGATACAGGTTTAGAATATCGACTTTCTGTTCATTTTCATTCTTAAATTCTGCTGATAACAGACTCACAGACAGACCATAAGAGCTAAAAACCTGATTTTCGGATTCAGGGGTGAATACAGCAAAATCTCAATTTGGAAAATTTGACTTCAAAACAATATTTTGTTCTATATATGGGTACGAAAGTGTAAAAAATTGCCATTTTCGTTAATAAAGAAAAAGCCAATAATAATAAAAAAAAAAAAAAGATTTAAACTATGCTTATTTAACTATAGCTCATGTTTAATGCTTGGCAAACTAATGCTCAAATGAAGCATTAGTTTGCAGGAACATCGGTAATATTTGCATTTATGACATTTTATAAATGCATTATTCTCTGATTTTCGATTGTTCAGAGAATATTTAGAATGTTCCATAATGTTTATATTATTTAGTTTTCACGTGATTCAGTCCCCGGCATTAAAGTGTAACCTCTTACATTCGTAATATTAATGGCAAAACTTTTATGATCCCATTCTGTGTTTAGAACATTATATTTTGGAAAGGAAATGAAGAATGAAAACTATACAAAATGTATTTTGAATAGTGAAACAGGCAAATGATAAACTTGAGTAGTGATACATTATTGTATTTTCTTCTAGATAAAACAATATTTTACTAAAGTTAACTTAAAAACTAATAAAAAAAACTCTACGTAGGTGTGTGTTGAAAATTAGACTGAGTTGAGATAACTAAAAAATGTTATATAGAAGCGACTTAAACTGAAAAATAAAACATCTGATAAAGCTGTTTAGATATCTAAGAATTTGAATTTTATGTAAATATTTCAGACATCAAAGATATCTATGTTTAAGATGCATAAGTATCTTTGAGTAAACAAACTGAGATAAATGTCTGAATTATGATTATATGTCTTGAATTAAAACGTTTAACAATCTATAAAATATAAAAATTCTAGTGTGGCACCCACACAACATTCTTTTAAAATGTATTTGAATACCCTAACGACCGATTACAGATTATGGGATAAGGCAAGATGTACTGTACATTAAAAATAGTTCAAAGAAGTTTTAGAAGTAGTTTTTACTTATTTGTTTTATATTTTATGTCTGTGTGAAGGAGGATACCTTCCCCCTCATGCCGATTTAGCACAGTATCTATATTCATAGAACATTTAAGGAGTTTATTAATTCTAAAAATGTATTCCGAATTTTTCAGATAAATTTCATTTACACAATTTCCATGAAACTTACCAATCTCGGTCAATCTTTTAAAGTGGCGACGGACACATATTCAACAAAATAAACAATTTGAATTTCCTGCTATGTACTTGTTTTCAAGTTGTGCTGATAATAGACATTATGATAAAACAGCTATCCCCCCTCGCCCTCCCCCCCCCCCCAAAAAAAAATAGTTGGCATAGGTGGATTCTGCTCAGTTCCCCATCTTATTTATGTTCTCATAAATTTCTAGTGCAAGACATATTATAATCATGTTAAGAGAAATGAATTTGAGCAAAGCTTGACACAGTGACAGAATGAAATCCCCGCCTAATAAGCTATCTACCATTCACTTCGATATATTTATGTTATATTAATCTATTAATTTATTTTATCAAGGTCGATTCCGTTGTTTAGTTTACATTCTGCTATTTCTAATGCAACAATCCCCAAAATGCATACTTATATGAAAAATTTTCAATTTCGCTATGTTGATAAAAATCTTAAGTTACGAATAACTTACGAAATTTTTCTATTAGAATATTTGTAGTCAATCATGTTCAAACAAGTATCATAAATATTATTTTGAAATTGTCTGATATATTTATAATCCTCAAAATGGACGTTTATGCTCAATTTTGCCCTATTCTGCCATGCTAAGTAAATTGTAAATTTCCAATAACTTACGAAATTTTTATATTGGGAAAATTCATAGTCAATAATATTCATGCCAGTGTTCTAAATAATATTTCAAGAGTGGTCTGAGATCTTTACGATGAAAATATCCCTCAAAATGGACGTTTATGTGAAATTTTGCTCTATTCTGTCATGTTAAGAAATTCGCAAATTCCAAATAACTTGTGAAACATTCAAAGTAGCATGTTTACAGTTAATTATGTTCATTCCAAATTCAAAACTGATATTTTAAAACTATCCTGACATCTTTTCAGTAAAAATTTTCTACTTAATGGACGTTTAAGTGAAATTTTGCCCTATTCTCCCATGTTAAGAAAATTGTAAATTTCTAATAACTTACGAAGTTTTTTAATTCGAATGTTGAAAATGAATAGAGTTCTTGCCAGTGTCGAAAGTAATATTTTAAAACTCGTCTGACTTCTCTGTGACTATTTGTTCTTGAAATATCGCGTGCACAGACTAACAAACTCACTTACGGATTATCAAACTAACAGACACCCTACAGACGGACACCATACAAATTTTGTCATTTTCGGATTCCTCACACCTGAAAACGTGTAAAAAAGTCAAAAAACCGTGGTCGAAAATTTTCACGATTACCTAAGTTCCCCTCCCCATACCTATAGTATGCTGGGGAACTAAAAAATGATAAAATTTAGAATCAAAGATAATACTTAACTCGTTATTATGAGAAGGTAATTATCATCCATAGGCAGTGTTTCTGGGCTTGGTGAAATTTAGTGAAGTACTACTAAAGATTAAATTCATTATCATATAATGTACACAAATTTAGCATGCTAAATTTTGTAAAACTCATAATACAAAATGAATTGCATCTCCTACAATTTCCAAGTATAGTCCAAGTATACAGAATTATTACTAAAAAGTGATAAAATTTAGAATCAAAGATAATACTTAACTCGTTATTATGAGAAGGTAATTATCATCCATAGGCAGTGTTTCTGGGCTTGGTGAAATTTAGTGAAGTACTACTAAAGATTAAATTCATTATCATATAATGTACACAAATTTAGCATGCTAAATTTTGTAAAACTCATGATACAAAATGAATTGCATCTCCTACAATTTCCAAGTATAGTCCAAGTATACAGAATTATTTTATGAGTAGAAGTCTTATGTATCCTGTGAACGAATGATGGATGATTTTCCACCCATGTCTTACACCAAACATATTTTTATGTAAATAAAAATATATTCCAGTTTTATTTTGTTTAGTGCAATCTTCGTCGTATGGTATAAATATAAAATATCGAGTTTGTTTGTTTGCATTAATAATATTTATTCTTGAGTTATTCTGATGGAAGACTCAAGAGACCAACCGCTATAAATCTCATGTTCGTATTTAGGAGACCTCGAAACATATAAAGGTAACAAGAACTCAATTTCGAAAATTTGACCCCAAAACAATATTTTCATTTTTTTTTTTTCAAGTAAAAATCTATAGAAGGTTGCTGACCTCAATGCTTTAACTATATATAAACTGTTATAAGTACCAAAAATATATAAACTGTCTCTGCAGTACTAATAACTGTATTATTTAAGTTGACATACTTACGAGCATTATCTAAATATAAAGAAAAATACTCTACAGGACATCCATGTATTTGAACAGCTTGCTTCCAATTAACATTTATACATAACATTTGAACAACCGTTCTAACATCCATGTTTCATTTACCTTTATGCTTCTGTCGATTCATTCAAATGCGCGTACATGAGGAACAGGTGCTAATACATCGCCAGAAACGTTACTTCTGAAACTCCAGTTTAGTCAGTATTACTTCCAACTGATTACAGATTTTGATGTACCTATAAGTGCGAAAGTATATACAGTTTATACAACGGTAACCAATAACAACGACAAACGTGCGACGGTGACAAATTTATATACGGTGACGTGTATATAAATTTAAAGCGTAATCGAATAAAGTTTTTAGACGCGATCGCATTTTAAATAATTTGAAGCCATAATGATAAAGAATTTTTTATTGCCCCCCCCCCCAAAAAAAAACGCTGTAAGCGCTAGATTTGCCAAAATGTATACAGTTCGTGCTACGGTGACCTAAAATATACGTACCAGCTATCATCTCAATCGTACCAAGCGTTTAGACGCTATCGTGTTCGCCCACACACATACACACATCATCGTAAACATAAAAGAACTCAAGGGACCTCAAAATCTCACAGTCGAATTTTTCTGATGATTAGAATATTTTCCTTACATATGTATGTTCAGAAAAAAAAAAAAAAGTTATAACTCACGCCCCCCCCCCCCTTTGTCTAAATAAATCGCAAGACGTGTTTTAGTTTACGATTGTGCTTGCCAATCACCATTATTTACTATTTACTTTTCTAAAAATTTTACATTTTAAAAAATTATCACTATTTTATTTTTTAAACAAATGGTAATAATGTATATATATATTTCCTAGAAGATGTGAATGTAGACTTTGTTAAAACAGTTTTGTAATTTCAATTAATGAAATCTTTCTTCATATTTTCCTTTTCTGCTTACATAATAATTGAGAACTCTGACAGAAATTGAGAAATGACGTCATTAAATTATAATATGCTATTTGTCATAAAATTCTTGAATCCAATTAAATTAATAGAATATGATCGGATCAAGCTGCATTCGATTTAGATAATTTATTTCTGTATAACGCAATCAGAAGAGAAAAGGGGTTGCTGATTCGTTTCAATAAAATTCTAATTACTGTTATTGAATATCAACATGATACAAGAGTAACGAACGATGTATAAATCTTAATGATTAGCTTTGCATTTCATGATGATTAAATTATTCATATTAAGCGACAACTTTCACATTATCAATCACGAAACGTCTATAATATAAAATCATACTTCAGCATTAAATGTTTCATATAATAAAGCAGTTTCAGTGCTTATTCCAGTACTTAGAAATTTAAAGATACTGATAATTAAAGTACACTAAAAAAAAAAAAGTTCAGATTTTTCTCAATAGTCAACTTATTGCACAAAAATATTAGACCTGCCTCAAAATTCATTCATTTGATTATTGACCAAAACGGTATGACTATGCAACCATGTTTAAAGAAGAAAATTGAGTTTACAAATACTTCAAAAATAATTTGTAATTTCAACCCTTCTTACCAGCTTTATCGTCAATGACTGCACTCATTCTTTTTCATCCTACAATATTGGAGTTTTATTTATTTGTCGGAAGAGAGGAGCTTCTCGAGAACATCTACAGAGCACAAACACCCCTCTTCTGGAATTTCCAAGCACGTGGATATCATGGGTGAATCAACATCACACTTAAACCTTTTAGTTCAATTTCCTCAGTGTGAGACAGAAAGGGGAGTTGGGTAAGAAAATGTCAGAATCACAAGTGATTCGCTACACGGCAATGCGCAATAGCACACTGCACAGATAAAAATTTCTCTTAAGACTGCATCATTATTCGCGGAATCAGATAAATATTTCTAATTTTAAAGAGAGTATATTCGTGAATGTTGACCGGTAGCTCAGTAGCAGAGTAGAACATAAAGTTTTTATTCATAAACAAACTAATAACCGTAAAAATTTTCTTTGAATAATTACATTCTGAAAATTTTAAATAATGAAAAAAAAAAAATGAAGATGCATCAATTAATACTTATTAATAATTTATCTCATTAAAATGCTATTAATTTCTGAAAATTAAGGTTGTCGTCGCTATTAGTAAAAAGTACATTATAACGTATATTTAAGCAACACATTTGAAGGAAAACAGAAATAACATAAGATATCACGAATTATAAAAATTGCAATGCAACTTAATTCAATAAATTTGTATTTAGTGCGGTAAATATATTTACAAAAAAAAGAAAAAAAAATGAAAATTTCTGAAGCAAGTTTCCGGGATGCAAAATTATAAAAATGTTTCTGATAACAAACGTTATATTGTACAAGATCATACGAATCCTTTAACCTGATATGACCTTGTTGTAGATAACACCCATCACCTCAACTCTCATAAAATTATTTACATTCTTTTTCCGAGCTTAAGCGTCACCTCAGTGTCAAAATAAATGAGGAATATTTCCTGGTTTGGGCAGAGAGAAACAACGTAGAAATTATATGTAAAGAATGATGTACTTTTTCTGTAACGTACACACGCGCTACATTGTAACTGTTAATAATGTCAGCATAAAAAAAGGTCATATTACAAAATGATCTTCCCACCTATGATGTGATTATGCTTTTCTGTAATTAAATTTCTTCTTTGTGAACGCGTAGTTAAGAAAATATGTGGCTATCTCATTTTATATGTATTTGACTACAGAACCAAATATTGAGCAATAGAATACAAACTGTATTAAAAAGCACTTCAATAAAGAATTAATAGTAAATTTTAAAACAAAAAGTACATTTTAAAGTATGATCCCTAAATAAATATTCTTTCGAGATTTTTTTTTTTTTTTTTTTTTATCATTGAAGCTAGTTTTTCTTTACGTTAATTTTAATTGTTTTTAAAGTTAAAAAGTGTTTATTAATGGTGCTTTTATTTCAGATATTATTTGTAGATTGCCTTAAAATTGATTTACATGATATTGCCGTAACATGCTTTTGCTGAAAATAACATAAACACGTCTAGTTTGTGTGCAGAAACTCACAAAAGGCATATTTTAAATATTTTAATATTGCTAGACTGCAAACAAAATGAAATTAGCATCCATTATTCAGAAGTACAAAAGTATGCTTTTTATAGAATGGTTGGTTGTCGTGTTATGGACATGGAGGGAAAAAAAATAGCACACTATAGGACCGAAGGTTTTTAACACGACTTCAGCTATATCAAGGCAAATGTCCGAGTAGAGATCTTGTGGACCGTCACTAATCTGTTGCAAAGTGTCCAAGATGGCATGACAGGAGAAGAGATGTTCAGGTGACAGTTCTGTGTCAGGGCCACAGTATCTGCAGTGCAGGTATTTTGTAGTTCCATCTTTTTGGATTTTCATCCCTCTCAGATGGCGTGTTCTGAGTCTGGTAAGGGACTTCACCACGGTCCTGCTTGTGTCTAGTTCACAGATTTGATGTTTAAGTTTCACTCCCTTATCCTTTAATCTTGACTTTGCCACAGCATTAATATCATTAAGTGTTACAACATGGGTAGTTTACCATAGTTGAGCTTTCTTGCCTCTTTCGCTAGGCATCGGCGGTCTCATTTTCACTAATTCCAACATGTGCTGGCAACCAGTGGCGGATCCAGGACTTTTTTTTTTCTTTTTTTTTGGTGGAGGAGGGGGGAGGGGGGGGGCTAAGATTTTTCAAAGTGTTATTCTAGACCAATAAAAGATTTACAATTGCAATATTCAATTGTGAATGTCAGTGTTTTGCCCCCCCCCTTAGCTCCCCCCCCTTAAATCCGCCACTGCTGGCAACCCGCTGCGATGGTGATCCCACTTTGTCGTAGTGCAGCCAGCGGCTTGTGTGTGTTTATGAGCCTGGGAGCTATGCCGGCGGTAGCGTAGCTACTGACAGGGTGGTCGAAGCCATATTGGTCGAAGGTCAGGCACCAGACCAAAAGGATCCCAGAGAAGTCCAACCTTTCTGAGGCTCTGGCTAACCCCTTTCATGGATATGGACACGAATTTTTATAGAATATTGTACGGTTTCAATATTAATGATTGGTTTACGGGGCCGCACGTAACTATTCAGCTGTATTTTAGATGAGGATGCAAATGTTCGAAGGGCACTTCTAAGCAGTACGTTTTTCACATTTTCCATGAATATTGAAAAATGCTTATAAATTTGCTTCGTCTATCTATATGTTTTTCCGCGTTATTTCCTTAATATTTTTAAAATGTCTTAAAACTCATAAATTATTCAATTTACGAACAAAACAATTTTATTATATATATTTTTTCAAACGTTTTAGTCCACTTTGAATATGTTTTTTTAAGTTGTCCATAACAAGCAAATTTTAAAATACATTAAGTGACTGCTTTTTATAGTTTCTTATTGAAACCTGAATACTACAGCCGATATATCGATTCACCAAGCTGCAATACACTTATACAGGACTGCCAACCATCTCATTAATAAGCGTAGACTTGTTAACGCCCCTTGAAAATACGCCCCTTTTCCCCACACCACTTTATATTTAGAGCAATTCTCTCCAAATAGTGTTACGATTAAATAAGAATGAAATTACTCTAAAAAATTTCTGGTGTACAAAAAAAGGCGGTGACTAAAAGTGCTACGCTTCATAATGAGATGGTTGGCAAGTATGCTTATAATTTAAAATAACTTAATTACAAATTTTAAAGAGTGAAGATCGCATATAATAGGTATAAAGCTTTAGCTTCCAATACATTGTTATATTTTTAATGTCAAGATTATATAAACATCATTTTAGTGCATTATAAAACAGTACAGTGGAAAACAACATTACAATTCTGTGCTTTCCCAAGGCAGTCCAGTGGTTAAATGTAAAGCTATAAAGATAGTTTTTAACAAAATATATTTTAAAGTTTTATCATAAAAATAAAATACATTAAACAATGCAACAACTTTTGAAAAATATTTAAACACATTTTTTTCAATTCTATTATTGATTTTGGAAGTTTTTCTTGTATATCTGATTGGTATATGTGATCATTAAATGGAAATGTATACCTCAGTGGCAAAAATTATAAATTTTAATCAGTTTTGAAATTAAACATATACTCTATTTTAAAAAAATAACAGTGCTACAAATATCTGATAATGGCATGAAATAACACAACAATAATATAAAATATTATAGTGTAGACAGTTTTGATAGATGATATTTGAGCAAAACTTCTAAAATGAAATTCAGTGGCATAGACAACAAGATAGTCGCAGGTCTGGGTGGTGTGCCCTAGTGGTTCGTGTGTGTGTGTGTGGGGGGGGGGGGGCTTAAGAAATATAAAAGAATTTTCAATACGCAGTTTTTAAAGTGATATGTAAAATAATTGGCTTAATGTGTAAATCTTTAGTTGTTATATAAACATGGAATGACCTTACACCTCTATAATGTTTATTTATCCTGATGAAAATGAGAGATACAGATTTAAATTGAATGTCCTATTTATTTTAGTGGAACAATTAGAAAAAGAAATCATATTAAGCTTACAATATCTCAACATTAGGAAACAAAATTTTATAATAATAGTTTTAAATGAAAAAAAAAAAAAAAAAAAAAAAAAAATGAATTACGATATTGTTTTAACAATCTGATAATTTATCTGTAACGGAATGTTTGTCGTCATAAACTTAAACAGGTTTAAAATTATATCAGAAATTAATTCACTGTAGCATAAAATGCTCAATGTAAGGAAATTTTTAGAATTATTTCTTTACATGAATGGAAATAAACAGCTGAATGAGATGAACGTAGAAACAACTCCTTTAATTAAAAAGGTTAGAAAACGCTTAATGTAATGAATAAATTTTCTGAGAATGAAACTTTGTAAAAGTCACGTTCCTGAAAAATATTTAAAAGGGCACAGAAAATATTCAATTATTTTAAGTAATATTTACTTATTCATAAATATTTATTCCTTTTTCTATCTCTCATTCTTTTTTTTTTTTAAGCAGTAGAAGATATTTAAAAATATCAGAAAGTTATTGCGATTAAAAACGCATATATTTTGCTAACATATTAGTTATCAAAATAAATTTCACAAATTTTATTTCGTTTCCCGTATTTACAGAGAAAAAATATAAGATGTATGGAACAAATCGAGTAAAATATTTTTTCCCTATATTTTTCATTAATAATTAATTTCTGTATTTTTCATTAATGCATATCTTTAGTTTATATAAAAAAAAATATATATATATAATAATAATAATAATCTTTGTGGTAGAAAGGATTCTTTAAGTTGTAATTTTCTGAAAAATGAATTGAATTTATCTTCATGAAATAAAACCGATTTCATCACATCAGGGCAGAGTTTAGTCTTTATTTATTTTTTCCTATTAAATGATATAAATTCATAGATATAGTAATTTACATAGATCTATCATCCCCATGTTAACGAGCAAAGATTTTTTATGCCGAAAAAGTTTTTTGGCATCAGCCATTAGAGAGTTAAAACTCGAAAACAGTAATAGAATAGAATGGTAATGAATTTTGAAAATCCCGAAATATTGCGCAGCTTTTAAGTGTTCTAATAAATATATGAAAAGAAATGGGGTAGGTTCCATAAATAAGTTATATGCAAGTAATTTATGAAAAATATAATTTTTATAATCAGTTGCTTTGTTATTATTATGAGATAATTACTGTTTTCATATTTAATGGAATACTTTTTTTAAATTTTAATATTTTTTAATATTTTATATTAGTAAGTAATATGGAATTCTCAAAATTCTTTTAAATGTAGCTAGCAGCCGCGAAAGTTTTAATATATAACTAGCATGTTGTGGCCACCACAATACTTTCTTCCATATATAATCCTATACAAATTTACGCAATACAAATAATTTATGAAATTATAATTTATTAAAACTAGTGGATCTGCAGATCAGGAGCCTCAACGTCCTATTTGCATCAGACATTATTCAATAGGTCATTTTTATTTATTCCTTATTATATAATAGTATATATTGATTCGATCGACTTATTACCAAAATCAAATACATTCCTGAGGGGGGCGGCAGCCCCTCTCAACCCCCCGTTGTATCTCTCTTTGTATACCTATTTGTATATGATATAAAGTGTTACGAAATTGTAAATAATTGCATTTATTTTTGTATAAATTCTTTCAAAGAGGTTTAGTAAGTTGATAAAATGCTAATTTTGTGCCTTTATAGTCGTTTTAGCGTTAAAATAGCCAAATTTTCCTTTAAAAACGCATTAAAAAGCTCCTATAAGGGAATAAATAAATTTGGCGCCAAATTTGGCGACTATTTCCCTCCTTGGCGATTTTTTTGGCGAACTTGGCGAGAAAATCCTTATTAAGGAAATACCAAATATGGAAGCTCTAATCTCATTGGCTGATGTGATACGAGAATTTTCCAGAACAGTCTGTTTTCGATAGAAAAGTATAAAAGGAGCATTATTTTCGCCAAGGCGGTCAGTCTCAGATCTATATCAGTTTCGCCAAATGCTTGCTCAATGGGCTCATGAATATGTGTACCAAATTGCAAGTCAATAGCGTTATTTTGGGGGCCGCTATCGCGGTACATACAAATTCTTCCCATAGGCCGTAATGGTAAAAAAAACTTTGGCGTGTCCCTGTACACGAACTTACAAATGGAATGTACACCGAAAACTATACAGCTAATTTCGTGGGCATCATGAACATGTGTACAAAATTTCAAGTCAATAGCGTGTTTTTTGCGGCCGCTATCGCATGACAGACAGACAGACAGACGGAATCCAAAATCCTTTTGAGTCTCAACAGAGGGCCTCCATTCACATTTCGGCAAAAATTGGAAGTCAATAGCTTGATTTTTGCGGTGGCTATCGCGGTACATACAGATTCTTCCCATAGGCCGTAATCATAAAAAATCTTTGGCGTGTCCCTGTACACGAACTACAAATGGAATACACACCTAAAACTATACAGCTGATTCCGTTGGGCTCATGAACACGTGTACCAAATTGCAAGTCAATAGCGTGATTTTTGTGGCCGCTATCGCGGTACATACAAATTCCTCCCATAGGCCATAATGACAAGAAAAACTTTGGCGTGTCCCTGTACACAAATTACAAATGGAATACACACCCAAAACTATACAGCAGATTTCGCGGGGCACATGAGCACGTGTACCAAATTGCAAGTCAATAGCTTGATTTTTGTGGCCGCTATCGTGATACATATAAATTTCTCCCATAGGCCGTAATGATAAGAAAAACTTTGGCGTGTCCCTGTATACGAACTACAAATGGAATACATACCAAAAACTATACAGCTGATTTAGTGGGGCTCATGAACATGTGTACCAAATTTCAAGTAAATAGCGCTTTTTTGGCGGCCGCTATCACGCGACAGACAGACAGACACAGCCCAAAACCGTTTTGAGTCTCAACAGAGGGCCTCCACTGCCGTTTCGGCAATTACTTTTCATATTGAATGCAGACGATTTTTATCTCAAAGAAGTATAATAATAATAGATGTCGAAAGAAAGACAGTTTTCTTCAGACATGAGTATACTAGAGTATAGTAAAAAAAAAAAAGTAAATAAATAAATAAAAGGAAAGGAAAACGAAAAGAAAGAAAAAGGGATATCTAGAGTTTTTCATTCTCTTTTAGTGCATAAATTTTGTTTGCTAAATTACCTATGTGTATTCCTGTGTATATTTACTCGGGGAAATACATCCATAAGAGAGTAAAATGGCCGTCTTTTCCCGATTAAAAAAGGTGTCACTTTTCCCCTCTCAGTGATCAATTTATGTCTTATTACTATATCTATGTATAAATTGAATTGGTAAGAAGACATTTGGGAAGACTGTATAAGCTCAAAGGCTTTTCTGAACAGACATATCCTTAAGATGAGAATTTTTGCAATAGGAAAAGATTGTACAAAGCTATAGCAGTTTTCTGAATTTAACAGACATATGCTTTAAATGAAAAATTACTGCAATTTAAAAATACAAATAAATTTATTGGATGTTTTATATGCTGGGTGTCCCCTATAAATCGGTAGACACTTTTTAAATTCATAAAAGTGGAAGGAATCGGTAGAATTAAACACTGTTTGCGAAAAAAATTACTGTCGTGAAAGAGAGAATTTTTTTCTTTCTTGCTTTGTTTTTTCCTTCTCCCCCTCTCTCTCTCTTTTGAGAAAAAAATAATAATTGTTGAAATTTTCATCGATAGAGTGTGCTTCAAGTGAGCAAAATCATACATTTCCATGAAAAACTATATTTATTTGCATGCACATGTTTACAAGCCTATAACTACTATTCTATGTGCCCTCCATCACCACAAATTGCAGTTTGCGAAAGAGTTACAACATGTTACAACATCGTCAACTGCAGCTTCCTTCGGCGATTCTTAGCTGAGGTAAAGCATTTCTACCAATAACATTTTTTCCACCAAGTCAGCATTGTAATTCAAACTACATGTATACACAAGGAGAAAAAATAAGAAATGAGTTGTTAAGAGCAATTTTTTTTAAAGCTGGAGCTGGACAAAGTCTATGGAGGTGTGATAGTTGACAATTTCAATTTGCCCGAAACTTTCAGGATATGTTAGTAGTACTGTGATAATAAAAAGTGAAATTTAATTTTTTCTGAATTTCATTTGTTTGACCTAGAGAGGGGGTTAAAGTTTGAGGCCACAAATAAATGGTGCCGTTTTAATATCATTTTACTCCCAAAGTCATAAGTGTCCCATGTCAATTTTTTAAAATACGGATACTACTTGATATGTAGTACATTTTAGCATAAACAGTTTGGTAGGTCACTCATGACTTTAAAGACCAAGGTCATTCGAAAATGCAGTTTTCGTTGATTTTTTCCATGTTTTCAGTCTGCATATCTGCTAAGGCCATGAGTGTCCCATAGAAATAATTATGGGGTTAATTACTCACCTTAGTATAGAACTTAAAAATATTTAAAATAGCATGGGTTACTCTTGGCTTTAGAAGATAAACGGTCTCAAAGATGAAAATTTTCAAAAAAAAGCTCACATTTGATGGTAAATTACTCTATAAGCCATGAGTCAATAACTATGAGACACAGTTTTAATTATACCCTAGATGGTCTAGTTTTAGACCCAGGTTACAAACCTATGGGGCTTGCAAGATATTTTTAGATACAGTCTATTTTATATCGCTAATGTGTACCTGTTCTATGTAGTACAAAAGGCTTGAGGCCCAATTTTGCATTACATTAATGCTTGTTTAAACTTCCCATTTTACATTACATAGGCCAGCATCAAAATAATTATAAGATTAAAAAAATCACATGGGGAGAGCGGGGCATGTTAAAATAAGAGGTAAGTTAAAACATGGAAATAAAAAATACAATTTTTAAGTTCTTATTTACTGCCAATAAAGGGAAGTACAGATACACAAAACCTACATTATAATGTAGAAAAAAAAAGTGTCTGTAAACATCTGTCGATTTTATGAGGATAAAACTGTTTTAGTGTACTGTTTCTTTACTGCGAGTAAAAATTCAAATTTTTAAATGATGTCGCATTTTATGTAACATAAATTAGTCAATGCTTCTGATTGATTCAGCGTTTATAATGTATAGTTGCAGATTGCTAATCATATGATTTGAAACGCAGACGAGCATAAGTATTGGTATCATAACATCTCGCGAAGTGAAAATTGTGGGCAGGGGCCAGCTGAAAGAAATATAAGGGGGGCTACTTGAAACACCTGTTTCAATTAGTCCCGTGTACAAAAGAAATGCAAAAGCACTATAAAATTAATAAGAATAATAAAATAGGTTACACTGCAGTGGCTGTATCTTTATTTATGGTTTAAAATAATTTTTTCCACCTTGGTTTTTTAAAATTTTCCAAGAGATAAGTGCATTAGAATCAGAGGAAAGTTTCTAAACAGAATTTTCAGACAGAGTAGATACTGGAAATTGAGTGTTAGTCTCATGTTCTGGGAAAAAAGCAAGATAGGTGTTCTATGTGGGACAAATCATACAGATGTTTGATAGTACAAGTAAAGTGCCTGTAAAGCTGGCAAAGATCAAATTTCTAAAGGGACAAATGAAATCTAAAAGTGTTTGTTTTGCCTGGCCCATAGAAGACGACATTCGAGATATCAGTTTGGACAATATTTTACAAGTCTTAGCACGTCCATTGAATAATAGAGAATTTCTTTACTTTAATTGTGAACTTGAAATCCCCCTCTCTTTTCTGTATTAAATTACTGTAACAACTTTTATAAGCCTTCTGCAACGCCTATTATTATAAACTAATTTATCAACCTCCTTATAGTCATTTTTAAATAAATGTCCATTAAGTGCAAAATTCTACTGTAATTATTTACTAAATCTGATACTATTATGACCTTTATTTTAAATACGGTCCATTTCATTATGGTCATTATAACGTAAAAAATAACCTAAGATGCATCTGAAATGTTCATATTGTTATATATGTAAAACATATATAAGGTGATGAAAACAAGACTGTATACTAAAAAAAAATAAAAATAAAAATTGCGCATAGGACTAATTGAAACAGATGTTTCAAGTAGCTTCTCCTATATTTGTTTCAGCTGGCCCCTACCCGCAATTTTCACTTCACGAGATGTTAAGCTACCAGTACTTATGCTCGTGGTCGTTTCAAATTATATGATTAGCAAGATGCAACTATACACTATAAACGCTGAATCAATCAGAAACATTCACTAATGTATGCTACATAAAATGTGACATCATTTAAAAATTTGAATTTTTACTCACAGTAAAGAAACAGTACTCGAAAACAGGTTTATCCTCATAAAATCGACAGATGTTTACATACACATTTTTTCTTTTACATTGTGAAGTAGGTTTTGTGTATCTATACTTCCCTTTATTGGTAGTAAATAAGAACTTAAAAGTTGTATTTTTTATTTCCATGTTTCAACTTACCCCGCTCTTCCCTATGTGATTTTTTAATTTTATATTTATTTTGATGCTGTTCTCTATAATGTAAAATGGGAAGTTTAAACAAGCATTAATGTATTGCAAAATTGGATCTCAAGCCTTTTGTACTACATAGAACAGGTACACATTGGCGACATAAAATAGATTGTACCTAAATAAATCTTGTAAGCCCCATAGGTTTGTAACCTGTGTCTAAAACTAGACCATCTAGTGTATAATTAAAACTGTGTCTCATAGTTATTGACTCATAGCTTATAGAGTAATTTACTATCAAATTTGACCTTTTTTTGAAAATTTTCAACTTTGAGACCGTTTAACTACTAAAGCCAAGAGTAACGCATGCTATTTTAAATATTTTTAAGTTCTATACTAAGGTGTGTAATTAACCCCATAATTATTTCTATGGGACACTCATGGCCTTAGCAGATATTCAGACAGAAAATATGGAAAAAATCAACGAAAACTGCATTTTCGAATGACCTTAGCCTTTAAAGCCATGAGTGACCCACCAAACTGTTAATGCTAAAATGTACTTAGTATCAAGTAGTATCCGTATTTTAAATAATTGACATGGGTCACTCATGGCTTTAGGAATAAAATGGTATTAAAATGGCAACATTTATTTACGACCTCAAACTTTGACCCCCTCTCTAGATCAAACAAATGAAATTCAGAAAAAATTAAGTTTCACTTTTTTTTTTTTTATCACAGTACTACTAACATATCCTGAAAGTTTCGAGAAAATTGAAGATGTCAACTATGAAAAGTGTCCAACTAAAAAAAAAAAAAAAAAAAAAAAAATGACTCTTAATCATAAAAACGTACAATTTATAGGACTTTGATTTGCATATTTCTCGTTACGCGCGTCTGTGCAGCGTCCTCTATCGACGACAATTTGAACTATGTTTTCTTTAAAAAAAAGAAAATAAAAACACGTTTTCGCGAACCACGTTCAATTCTACTAATTCTTTCACAGTTTTCATGAATTTTTAAAATGTCTATAGACTATGGAACATCTGGTATTTTAAAATTCAGTTACGTCAATTTATTCATATTCAAGCATCCAATTACAATTTTATTAATATGTTTTTGTTTGTTGAAACTCATTGATTTTGCTTGAGTTGGAATGTGTCACTAAAACTTAAGCAAATTTTATACTCTTCTCTTTTATTATATTCATTAAAACTTACATGATCAAGTAAAATTACCGCATAGTTTTTGTTTTGCATATTATTAAAAGTATAATTTTGTTTTGCATAATGTCAAAGATAAGTTTTAAAGTAGGTATCGATACAGGTTTTGGGACCCATTAAAATAATAATAATTTATAAAAACTAAATATTTTTTGTGAAACTTTTATTTATTTTTGCAAAAAAAGTATAAAAATAAAAATACAATATAATAAATCGTGTAAGTACTTTAATTTTAGCAGATGCTTTTGAAAATTTTTAACATCAAATTAATAGTGTGAACCAATTATAAACAATCCAATTATAAACATTGAACCAATTGAACCAATTATAAACAATCCTTTGAAATAATATATGAAAAATAATTATGAATTTTTTTTTTTTTTTTTAAATCAAACAAAATTTTGTAAAACAATCGTTTTTATGAATTTTTAATTTATTTAAGGTTCCTATTTTTAGAAGCTTCTTATTGAAATTGGATTTTGTCATCGCGTCTTCGTGTCACGCTAAAAAACACGGCGCCTCAACTTTAAAGTAAATGTAGGCAATTTCTTTCGTCGCTCGTTGGCACAGTTGGTTAGAGCGTCATGTTAATAACGCGACGGTCGTGAGCTCGATCCTCGAAGAGCCGGTGCGTTAATTTTTGCAGATAATTAATAGAAAATGTGTCAGTTGATAAAAGAAAAGCTTCATTGTCTGCATAGTATCCTTTTTTTTTTCTTAATTTCTAAGAAGCATTGTTTTTTTCTTTTGGTTACTAAAAAACACAAAATAAAAATTTAAGTAATTAGAAGCTTCGACTTCCGTCACTCGTTAGCTCAGTTGATATGTACGTCATGCTGATAATACGATGGTCGTGGGTTCGGTCCTCGAAGGCTGATGTGTTGAGTTTTTGCAGATAACTAATAGAAAAAATATCAATTAATAAAATTGAATCTTTTATTGTCCACGCAGTATCCTAAAAAACTTGATTAGTTTCTTAAAAGCTTTTTTTAGTTGCTAAAACACAGAAAATAAAAATTTAAGTAAAATAAATAAATAGGAAGATTTTTATTGCGGAGCTCTAAAAGGCATAAATTAAAAAAATATGCTTGTAAAGATATGCAGGCAAAAAAATAAAAGTTTCAGCAATAAGAAAACTTAAATAATAATAATAAATAAATAGATATTTCACTTTTGCAAGACATGAAAAAATTTAAAATATTCAAAATATTTTAAAAATCATGCGAGAACAATATTCTTTTTGTATATGTATTTGTTAGATAATTCTAACATGTTCTTGACTGATTTTCGACTTTGGGTTAGAGCGTCATGCTGGTAACGATGGTTGTGTGTTCGATTCTCCAAAGACCAGTGTGTTATTTTTTGCAGATAATTAATAGAAAAGGTCAGTTGATGAAAGAAAATATTTTAGTGTCTACACAATATCGTAGGAATTTATTATTATTATTATTATTATTATTATTATTATTATTATTTTTTTTTTAAGAAACTTTTTCTGTAATTAAAAAGCACAAAATAAAATTTTAAGCAAAAGAACATTTTTTATCAGTAGAAGCTTTTTATTGTGGAGCCCTAAAAAAGCATTAAATATATATATGCTTGCAAAGACATGCTATAAATAAATGAAAGTTTCAACACTAAGAAAATTTTAGAAAAAAAATATAAATATTTCACTTTTCCAAGAGATAAAATTTTTTTTAATATTCAAAAATTTTTAAAAAGCATTCGAGAGCAATATTCTTAGTTCTTAGATTTTGTATAAATATTTGTTAAGCCATAAATTTAACCCTTTAACCGTTGCAAACGGCTTTTTCCGTCACTTAATAGTTGAAAAAAGAGGCTAATGTGACAAATTTTCGAAAAATATGATATTTTTTCCTAGGTTATACGATTACTAAATATCCATAGATTTCAAAAACTAACAATGTTTATTCCTACTTCACTTAGTATTAATTTTATTAGTTATTAAACAGATATGCTAAAAAACTCGACACGGCTAAAGGGTTTTAAAAGATCTTGAAAGCTTTTTAAAATATTTTGAATATTAAAAAAATTTCATTGTTTGCAAAAGTGAAATATCTATATTTTTTTTCTAAAATTTTCTTAGTGTTGAAACTTTCATTTCTTTAAAGCTTGTCTTTGAAAGCATAAATTTTTATTTTATGCTTTTTAGGGCTCCACAATAAAAAGTTTCTGCTGTTAAAAAATGTTTTTCTACTTAAATTTTTATATGAATTTTAATTTTGTTAAAGGACTTTTTTTATGAAGGGGGATTTTGTGAAGGGACAGTTATAGGTCCCCAATTTTCTCTTGGATCGACTCCTGTTTTAAACATGTAATAGTTCGTATTTGATAACAAAAATAAGCAATATTTTTAAGTTAAATGTTTTTAAAATGTTTTGATTCAGGTTCTTTCACAAAACTGTCATGGACTGGTCATGAAATTCCATAAATTAGTCCAATAATTATACGCAAAAGTATCAGATTAAAAAAGTTAAGATAATTCTCTTTAATATTGTTCATTCTATACTTATTTTCATTCTCACTTTTTTTTTAAGATAAGGAACTAATAATTCTAAATTACAAGTAAAATTATTTTATGTCAAAAGACACTTTTGTACTCAAAATGTTTAACTTTTTTCAGTGTAATTCCTAAAAGAGGAAATTTGTTTAAAATTATAATTACCTGCAAAATTAATATAGCTCGCTTTTTTAATTTTTTACCCACATCGAAACAATAAAATGTGTTCTAAAAAACTACAATTTGATAAAGCATTTTATCTTAAATATTTGACATATTTTATGGGAGAAGCTTAAGAAGCTTAATTTCTAAAGCGTATCACGTTTCTTCCATGAACAGAGATTTAAAATTTGGCTCATCAGGTTTATTATTCATGGTATTAATTGTAATTGGTTACATATAAATAAATTACTCAAAGCTTCGAATATTTCTTAATTATAAATATTTTTAGAGTTATGACTTTTTTAATGTACATATAAAAGAAACTTGTAATTTCTAGATACCTATCAATTTTAGAAGAAATATCACACACACATATATATACACTCACTTTATTTATTATATTTATTTAGTTACATTTACTTCAACCGTACTGTATTTCATTTTGTAAACAACACGAGTTCTTTCAAAATTTAAAAATTTGACTTGCTTTTATACAAGTAATAATTATTCGGTGAAAAACAAAAAATATTAAAAACAGGTTACCAGGGATGGAACACGGGCGCAGAATTCATACCACTATCAATGTAAGAAAATTGTCTACTTATTAAATCAACGATATTATAGGTAGAGAATATTCTTACACAGATTCCGGTATGAATTCTGCGCCCGTGTTCCATCCCTGGGTTACTCATTAAATAAAGAGATATAAACAAATAATACTTAAAAAAAAATAATAATAAAAATAAAAATAAAAATAAATAAATTTTAGCGCAGCTTTTTAAAGACTGTTTGAGATTTTGAATCATAATAGAATTTCTAAATTTTGATGTAAACGAGATTTAATTTCTTCAAAACTTGAACTTTAATTATTCGAATAAACTGGGGGAAAAAATGGTTTATACAGAATTTTATTTCTTTAGTATTACAATATCAGTATCCTGGACAATAATTATTGAATTTAGGATTTTTTCAGAAAAATAATCGTTTACTCATTAATATTTGGGTTCCAAGAAACTTGTGCAACATTTTTAATGGACTGATGTCTCCTGTAAGTAATATATTGCATCTATAATAATGTACAACATACTGTATCTATATTGATATGTAATATACTGCATCTAATGTATATGACATTCTATACAATATCCTGAAAGTGTCGATTTCGATGTTCATAAGAAACTGTCTTATGTTCTTTCTTATATGTTTTGTTAAATGCTAACAGTAAACAAACATATTCAGAGCTACTGTAGAGAAAAAAGAAATGTTCGCGAAGGGAGAGATGATTTCGCGGGAAAAAAAATTAACTCGTATTTATTATAAAAAATAATGCTGAGGTAAAATACTCTATAATACATACATAAAATGTCTCCATGGACCATTTTACCATAGCCTCCTAAACTAGATGCCTGTCGCATTGCTCGAAAACTTGGCAACAGTTCAAGCAGTAGACAACGCCCCCTGGTGCATAATGCCATTTTATTCGTATGTCACCAATAATTTTAAGAAGTGATATATGATATATATAATCGACGTTTCTTCGATTCTATTCGCCTTTTATGTATATTAAATCCCACTTTAAAAATTTTTTGGTAGCTGTTGAATAAAAATGTCGCGCAATCTATACTAAGTGGCGCTGTCTACCGATTGAACTGTTGCCAAGTTTCTGAGCCACGCGACAGGTATCTAGTTTAGGAGGCTATGATTTTACATAAACATTACTTAGTATTGTCTCAAAAGCTGTCTTTGCAGCAGTACAAATATTATAAAAGTTTCCAGTATTTGTAAATATATATCTTTAATAATTGTACAGGAAACAGGATTTGTAGAAGTAGCACATTTAAAACAAGCATGACGCAGTAATGAAACTGGATACTAATTCATATCATGTAGTAAATTTTACGAAATTGGGAGGAATTTTAGGAGTCTTTGGAAAAGGATACAAGTCTGTTTAGCATTGATTAGATCACTAAGTTTTTAAAGAGCTTCATATCATTCATGTTAGTAACCGGGCAAGAAATGATAATGTGAAGAGTACTTAGAGTGTCATTATTAGTTCTTTTGCACTACTAGTCCTCACGGTAAAAGAAAAAAAAAGGTTTTTTTTTTTTTTCTTAACTTAAAACACAATGGTTTAGAAAGTGATTCTAAAGAGAGCTGTTTATAAGGCTGTTTGGAACAATTGTTGAACAAGTTACCTTTTCATCGATTACAGGAATATAACATTTTTTATTAAACATTACCAGGTACGGAATTTCTTTCTTGTCAGATCTGACTATTAATGATCTGGTTTCTTATGTTTTTAAATCATACTACTCTGAGTTAGAGCTCTGAAATAAAATTTTTAGACAAATTATGACGTCCGAAGTCTCTAAAACTAATTTAGAATATCCTTTTAGAGTAAAATAACTTTGTTATATTTCAGTTATTTTACTCATAAACAGCCAAATGAATACTGCATAATGTATTGGTAAAATAAAAACTGGCTCATCAACCGTGCTCGGGCTAGAAAATTTGCGATATCTACGCTACCAGGGTATGGTGGATATGTAAGGATTAAAACTGATTGACTACACTAGGTCTGATGGTGGTCTAGGTCTAAGGACGGTTCTACCCAGTATTAACGCGTGTTTCGAAGAAAATAAACCATGTTGCCAAGAGCTATTGTAATTATTCATTTCTCTTACTAGTGACTTTTAGCACTATTTTTAAAAATATAAATCTTATTTTCTTCTTTTTAATAGACTTTATATGAATTTTTGCTTCATTCAATTTACAAATATTTAAAAATAGGAAAATCAGTGATCTAATAAACATTTGTATTTTAAATAAAACAATAGAATTGAAAATTAAAGTAAATAATTTTATTTTATTTATTTATCATTCATTCATTCATTCATTTATTTATTCAAACGCATTAAATACAATTTTATCATGAACGCATGAGTTATATCACGAAAATTCGGAAAATAAAACAAATAGGATAAATTTCAAAAAATATATTATTTATAATTTTGATGGTATACTATTGAAAATGTATAATTTTGATAAATGGCTAACTCATAACATTAATTATCAACTACTATACATTTTAGATCTATTATGTTTGCTCATGAAATTTACAAAAAATGTTTAAATATACTGCATTTATGAAAGCTCTTAATGCTGATGACTAATTACAGGGTAAAATAATTTTAATTACACGCGAGTGAGCCTTTAAACCTGTAATTATACATTATACTGATGAATTGTCCAATACCATTACATTAGCCAACTTAAAAATATTTTAAATGATCTTTTTGCATAGATCTCCTGTTATTTATAAACCTCTATAAATTTTTTTACTGATGAATATAATTTACACGCAGTTTCGTTTCCCATTTTAAACCATAAAAAACCCGCTCTTTAAGCAATAAAAGAGAATATAAGCGAGAGGTTGAAAACACAAAATGAAAGAAAAAAAAAGGTATTCGTACCAGTAATCTTATCAATCATAAGAGCATAAACATAAAGCTCGCCTAATAATTTATAAGCGTGTGCCACTAAAAGGAATTATCCTTTTATCGTTCAGTGGGCGACTTTTGCAGTTTCCGTACTCTGTTAGATTAACGGGACCCGGATGTTTATTCACACACAAAGAGTAAAAGAAATAGAATATAAATTGTCTCCTATTGCATCACAATATGCGCGTGCATGTCAAAGAGAATAGATGGAGAGGTAGAAAAAATGAATATTAGTATAAAATAATATTGCTTTATTTAAGCCTTTAATAATAATATGTCGATCAAATAGTCTACTATGCGAAAAACTATCTTAAGCAAATATTAACTAAATTCACCCTAACCTGCAAAGTTTTTTGTAGTAAAGAAAATGTAACATAATATTTCTACTAAATACATAGAATTCATTACCTATTTATTTATAAACACAAAATTTATGTTCTGTTTAACATATTTTCTTCGTGAAATTTTTCTATTTTGAATAGCAATCCCCACCTTTTAGTGTTCCTGCCAAATAATGCATTTTTTAAATAAAGGATTTCACGTATTCGTGTTTAAATATCATTTACATTTTATCCTCAACAATCAATACAGTAAAGACGGCACTTAGAGTTTACACATTACACACACACACAAAAATAAATAAATAAATAAATAAATAAATAATAAATAAATAATGTATTTCTTCAGAAAAATATTTAAAGAAGCTCAGTTTTTTTTTTTTTTTTTTTTTTTTTTTTTTTTTTTTTTATAAGTCCGCCTCTTGGTTGAGAGAATTTTTCAGCCATCGCTACGAATGAGCTTTATATGCAATTTGTATATAAATTTCTTTTCATTTATTAGCGTCTTTAACTCTTAAATAAGTTTGCTTTCTTTAAATTCTTTTTTGTATTGAAGATGTATAAAAAATTATATTTTTCTACATATTTTTTTTCATCGTAGTCTTAGAAAACTAATACTTGTACAAAAATATTTATTATTTGTGTATGAATATAGTCAGAATACATATAAAATTTGTATGTATTATACATCGAAAACTAATATTAATTAATCGAAATTAAATTCAATCCACCGAAAATGTAGGGATAATTTGAGCAGATATGTTCATTAGAAAATTTAATTAAGAAGGACTGAAAAAGAGCATTTCAAAATTAAATATGCATATTAATTTTTGTTATATATTAATTTTTGTTATATTTCAATTTTTGTAGTATAACCATACAGAAAAATCTGGGAACAAATTGAACACCAATTTTTTCATATGATATTTTATAATAATTTTCTGTAATAATAAATATATAAATATATATTATGTATTATTATCTGAGATATTAATGTGAAATTTACATCAGACTTTCAACCATATGTAATGCAATATGTAGCAGGGTGTCTACTGGCATACCAGAAAAAAAATTCATGACCTCAAAAAAATTTTTATGACATTTTTTATCGACATATAAAACCTTTCTTTTTAAATTAATGTACTCATTTCTTTTCTTTTCTTTTTTTTTTTTTTTTTTAATAATACCATACTAATATACCATGTTTATTTTTAAAATTATTGTTTAACAGCATTATTTACTGTTAAAAAAATAAAAATAAATAAAAATATAAAAACTTCTTTTTTGAATTAACAATTTAAATGTTAAGTAAAAAAAAAAAAAAAAAAAAAAAAAAAAAAAAAAAATACATTTTTTTTTAAGCATCAAAAGTTAGAATGCTTGTAGATTTGCATAGACGACAATTTTGTTTTTTAAAGAAATAAATGACTGTACTAGGATTATAATCATGCTTATATATTTACACTACTAAATCATAGTAACTCGAAAATTGACCCGAAACCACAATAGGTAATTTTAATGACCCGCACCCAACCCAAAACCTAAATGAAAATTAATAATTCATCTAAAAATCATGCAATTTAAGATATAAAGTAAATTTTTATTGCTATACAACTGGTAAGTAATTTAACAATAATTAAAAATGTAATTACTAATGCACTAAGTCAAAAGTTTTAAAATCTTAAAAATGGATTAATAATAATTTTTAACAATTTATATGTGTTGTGTACTTCCAAGTGTATAAAATAGGTTCAAGTTTAGAGTTTGTAGTTTATTGTTTAATACTTCTATTCTTAATAATAACAATTGTTTCTTTGTTAATAGCTTCTGTCTGATATGTTTGTTCACTTTACTATAATAATATGGGTACACATATTTATAATCGTGCACACACATATATATATAGTACGTTTGCATCAGTTATAGATATATATTAAACAAACTTTTGCTTATTATTGTAAAATTGTTTTTCAGTCCACCCGACTCATAGGGGGGGGGGGGGGGGTGGACAGTTAACCCAACCCAAACTGCAAGAGAAAAAAAAAATCTAAATTATTCTACCCGACCCATGAAATTGGGTTACCTGACTCGATGCAGAACTCAAACTGACAGCCGAATTTCATGACCTTTTCTTAACTTTCATGAGCTATTTCAGAATTTCATGACCTTTTCATGACTTTCATGACTTCCATGACCTAATAGACACCCCGAATAGAGATATACAATTTATAACAAAAATCCAGTAGCAGGAATTTTAGAAAACAAGATAAATCTTATCTGAGGGATATACAAATATAGGATTAAGAATACGGATTCAATATTTTTAATAAATAAAAAATTATTAATTATTTATTCATCAATGATTATCAAGAACTATGCAAGAGAACATTAGGAAAAAAAAAACTATCTATGTTATATCATATAATGTGTTAAGAATATAGAAGAAGGAGAAAAAATATTTTAAATTATGAATTAACATTTCTTTCACCCAAACGTGAAACTTTTTGGTAAAAAAGTCTATCGCTATACCATTGAAATTCAGCTAATCTTATATATTTTAAATATTAAGATGAATTTAGATTTCAGTTATTATTAGGTACGAGTGTACTGGGAAGAATCACTAAATAAGGATGATTAGACACAAATAATTAGACTACTACATCTCTACAGAATGTATATTTATTTTATCAAGATCCTTCGATCGCATGAATACTATAAACGAAAACTTGATATCAATGGTGATCAAAACATGTGTAAAAAATCCTTCAAAAAAACTTCAAAGCAAAAGAGTACGCAGTGCGGGCTCGTAATTTCCACACACTCTCATCTTTCTAATATCCAAAAAGTTTAACTAAATAATAATGTTCTTTGATACAGACTTTTCAAATACTAGTCTCTCTTTTAAATTAATGCATTTTAAATATTATATTTATGTAATATTTTGAAAATTATTTAAGACATCAGACTTTTTTTCAC
Organism: Salticus scenicus; assembly: GCA_963930645.1. Taxonomy (NCBI): domain Eukaryota; kingdom Metazoa; phylum Arthropoda; class Arachnida; order Araneae; family Salticidae; genus Salticus; species Salticus scenicus. The sequence continues at coordinate 241,441,920 of OZ005650.1, read as the reverse complement.
ATATATTTATCAAAAATTCGATCAAGATGAAACCCAATGTATAAAATACTCAATCGATTACTATTGCATTAATAGTTTTGTTACTACAATGTAGTATTAGTATCTAATGGCATCTTTTATGTCTATATTTATTAAAGTTTTCTTTTCTGTTTTGAGGTTATGCATATATATATTAAATAATTCTTTCAGATATTTTAGATATCTAATCAATATTTTAAAAAGTAATGGTTGTTTTTCTTGCTGTCAATGCAATCACATATATTTAAAATGTTCAAAATGGATTTCAAAAACCGATTTGATTAAGTGATTTGACTTTACACATCTTCAGTTTTCGCACTAAAATAATACTAGTACTATAACTATGCATTTTTGTGGAATTTTTAGTGTCATATTATCGAAAAAGATGAAGAACATATATAAACTGATAACAATTGAATGCTTAAGTAGACTAACTGGTTGAAATTTGTAAAAAGTCATCAAAACTTGACAACTTGCAATATTTGATCAGCAAATACATTTGTTATTTTCTTCTATATTCAATAGAAAAATGTATTGGATTCGTAAAAAATTTCGACCACGGATTTTCGATGGATTTACACGATTTGACCATTTTTAGAAAATGTCTGTCTGCCTGCGTGTGTAACTAAATTTTGTGGCAACTGTATCTCAGATACTACTGCACAGAATTTCATACGAATTGGTATGTAGTTACACATTGACATAAATTAGTGCCTATCAACTTTTGGTAAAAATTGTCCAACAGTTTGTGTTTCCATCCGCTTTTTCTAAATTTTTAACATGGTGGTATAGGACAAAATTTTGTATAAATGTGCATAAAGAGAAATATTTTTTTAATAATTATTATGAAATTTACAAGAATGGAGATAGTCACCAGAGTATTTATAATGGAGATAGTCAACAGAGAATTTTTTTTTTGCATATTTAGGAACATCGCCATCCCCCCCCCCATCCCCTGGGGGGAAGTCACCTTTCCAGGAGAATAAATTTTCATGATGGTTATTTTTCAAAAGAGCTTGTCAATACCTTTAAAATGAATGGTTGAACCATCGATCTACGATAATTTAAAATAAAGTTATCGATTTTTATTATTATGTAATATCAAGAATAAAATGAACTTTTTTTGAATATTTAGTGTTATACAATTTCTCTAATATGGAAATTGTATTGCATTGTCATGAAAAATAATTTTATTAAATAATGATTTTAACAAATTATTTTTACTGAGTGAATTTGCATAGGAAAATATAGAAAAAAATTAAGTGGTGGCCACAACATTCTAGTTAAGTTATAGTTTCATTAATGAACAACATAAAAATAACTATTTGGCTTAGGTGGACTCTGCTCAGATTTCTAACATATATTTGTTTTGTGTAAAATTTCACAAATTATGAGATGTCTCACAAATTGTGTGAGCATGGAATATTTTCATCACAAAATTTATCCTGAGGGTCTTTTCCGCATGGAGAGGGAGGGGAGCGATCCTCCAATTTTTACAAAAAATTAATGTTGGATGCATGTTCATTACTGTTATAAATAAAAGAAATAAAAATAATAAAAAATAATTCTATAATGCAAGTTAATGCGAAATGTAATCCTAATCTGCCTCGAAAATTTTTGTATTAAATAACTTAAGAAATTTTCAGGTTAAATTTTGAAAATAAATACAGTGGTTGCATCAGTTCTATATTTTTTGTTCGTCTTATTATTTTTGTCAACACTGTTGGAAACGCTGCAATCCTTGTAAATAGGGTTCTGTTCAATATCATCAATGATAGTCCAAAACAGGTCTGACTTCTCAACGACAATTAATTCTTGAGATAATGTCTACATAGACTAACAATCTAACAAAACTAACTTACAGACAGACACTACATACTCCCGTTTTTTTTTTTTTTTTTTTTTGAAGAATTCAAAGCGAAAATACTTTATAATTGTTTACAGTTTAAGTAATCGTCGAAAATAAATGTGAAAGATTCCATAGCACTGATAATAGTCTAATTTAAAAGTTAGAAAGGCTGACAGCTATGCATATTGATTTTACAATACCTTCCACCTCAAAACGTGCAAATATAGGTCAACTAATCTACAGTTGGACAGAACATTGATTTTGAATTTCTCATTCGCCAAAATAACAAAAAACAGAGATAGGAAATTTTAACAAATACCAAAGTGCTTCATACTTATAGTAGTGTTGCGTACTTGGGGGCTCGTGAGTTATCTCTGTATGAAAGGCGAAAATTGCAGAAGCTCAACAGTTTATTTACAGAAAATTCTAGAAGAATACATGTCTATAAACCAAGTATCAACTTCACTTTCACCAGTAAACACAGCTTTAAATAATAGCTGTCAAAAGCAAATTCACAGTACAAACTGTATCAGAGCATTAACACACAGCAAAAGCTGTAATCCAAAGAGGCTCAGTGCTCTTTTTCATCAATGTCTTGGCGAAACTCAACTGACACTGACTCATTTGGCGTAAAGCAACTTCTCAAATAACCGCGTAGAAAAATGTCGAAAGTTCCAGAAACTCGTCAGCCAATCAAGTTACATTTCTCATATTGTTGTATCGATGACAAGGATTTTCTCGTCAAGGTCGCCAAAGAGGGGAAAAGTCGCCAAATTTGGAGCGAAATCCATTACTTGCCTTATTGAAGCTTTTTAATGCGTTTTTACGGGAAAATTAGCTATTTTAACGCGAAAAAGAACTAGAAATGCAGAAAATTGACATTTTATCACTTGACTAAGCCTTTCTGAAGAAATTTACATAAAAATAACTACGAATTATTTAGAAATTCGTAACAGTATGAATAGAAACTAAAACTTGTTTTCAAAATATGTATTAATAACGTCTAAAATAAGCAGACATTATTAACAACTTTATTTTAAGTTAAAATACGAGTAACGCAAGAAAGAAATATGTATACAGAAAAAAATAGTTACCTATTTCTGTCTAAATAATATAAATGTAATAGAAATAAAGCGGAAGAAATGTTTAAATTGATAATCTTTAATGACTGCTAAAACAATTTCACATTCTACGCATGTCTCAATTACCTGCAAAGCTAACTTATGCAATGTCTGGTATAAAACAGGAAGAAATCACACTTCTAGAAGTTACCTTTCTCGGTCAGGGGTGAATTTCACAATTCTGAATTCATCATTAATTTTTGAAAGGTTATGTCTTGGAAGGTTCTTTTACCCCATGCAAGGTTAAAGACACTGCCGTGATATGTTCTTTAATGATTATTTCTCAAGTCTTAATACGAGGCTTTTACGAGGCTACTTTAATAAACATTTAAAATTTGAGGTTTTAAAATATATATATATATATATATATATATATATTATTAAGTACACGGTAGTAATGTAAATAGAAGAATTTTTAAAACGATCCGAATGTAGAAAAGCATAAAATTCAGTTTCTATAGAATGGACAGTACATCTTTAAGCAATTTCAATAAAAACAGCGAAATAAACAAAATAATAAATCATGTTTTTTTTTTTTGTTGTTGTTTGTTTGTTCGTTTTTAAGGGCATTTTGGGTTCGGGTTAAAGCCAAACGTCTACACATAGGGTTGGGCCTGAGGGGAGGTGTCTTCAGTGGTAATCTTTCTATGGGGTCCTAGCCCGTATTTACGCGATTTTCGGAGAAAACCACGGTAAACTCCGAACGGCTAAGTCGACGAGCGCGACCTGGGATCTTAAAAGGGACTGAACTATTTTAATGGATTTCATAAAAGTGAAAAATTTCTCCATATCACCTATTTAATAATATATTCAGACTTAGAGCAATAAATAAAATAAACGTCAGATGAGAAATGTGCATCAATTTCGAAAATAATTCTGATATTTAAAATCATACACTAAATCGTTAATCCTTTTCAAATTTACGTGAATTTCATGACCTGATGGAATTTTCGTCTACATGTGAATCTATACCTTTATATAACTTGATTATGGAGAAATTTTTATACGCACAGATCAGTAATTATTTTGAAATCGATGTTAAGCATTATTATTATTTTTTTTAATCAAGCATAACAAGGTTAAACAAATGTAAACATTAAACATTATTCTTTATCACAAAGAAACAAATTTAAAATGAAACACGAAAAAAATAAAATAAAAAATAATAAAAAAACATACAAAGAATAACAAACAACATTAATTAGTTTCAGTTATAACGAGAGAAAAAAGTGCATTTTTTGCATATGAATAATCTTTTTGAGAACTCTGTTCAATAATATTTAGTTTAAGAAATCAAAGAATGTGAGATTAAACAAATGAAAAAGGGGGGGGGGGAGGGAAATCACACATTCTCTCTGTTGAATCAGTGCGTGCAGAAAGGACTCCAGTCCATTTTTTTTTTTTTTTTTTTTTTTAATAGGGATAGCTGTGGTTTCAGTGTGTTTGGTGCACCTATTAATGCATAAAGAAAATACTCTAGTATAGCTGTTAGTTAACATCCTAACTATTCATTACGCTGGAGTCTTCATATATACATTAATAGCTGCGACCATTAAATACACTGAGACTAGTGCTGTCCCCCTATTTTGAAAAGAAAAGAAATGGTCTGAAACCTTTTCTGCACACACTGACATATACAAAATGAACCGCAAATGTAAATAACTACATAAATTAGTTAAAAATTCAAAAATCAGCAGCAAATAGTTCTAATTAATATGAAAAAATAGAAGCTTCTGTTATATATATATATGGGGGGGGGGTCGAAAAGTATCTGATCAGTTCATTTTGCCTGTTTTAACTTATGCTTCAGAAACTTTGACATTAACGTAAAATTATTATACAAAACTTCAAAACAACCCAGAAAAGAATGGAGAGATGCATGTTAGATTCACCGAAGCGACTGAAAGCGAAACACTTGGATTAGGGATCAAGCCAAACTTACTGATGCTATTTTCAGAGTTAGGAAGTTAAAAGGGAGCTGGGCTAGCCACCTTGCCAGGTAAAATGATGATAAATGGACCACCAAAATCCTATTTTGAATACCGAGAGATAAGAAAAGACCGAGGAAGAGACCACCTTGTCGTTGGAGAGATGAAATTAAAGTTTGCAAGAGCAGAATGGAGAAGAATTGCAGAAAACAGAGCAGACTGGAATCACCTAAAAGAGGCCTTCATCCTGCAGGGTACTGATAAAGGCTGAAATTGATGATGATGAATATATATTATGCATATATATATATTTATATATATATATGAGGAGCAAACATTTAAACCGTGCTGTCTCTTAAAAAAAAAATGAGTTAGGGATTTTTATTTGAACTTTACATAAAAAAGAATGTCTACATACCTTCCTAATAACTAGTAATACATCTAAACAAACGAGAATTAGGGTTTAAGTAATTTTTTATTTTATTAGTTTTTTGTGTTTTCGAAAAATTGTATCCGAAAGAGAAAACATGGTTTGGATAATTGCTCGTCACATATATACCACGTATATCAGCATAAACGTTAACTTTTCCTACTAATTATGCTTCTAATCATATAAAATTAACTTAATCGATCGGTACTTGTTTTTATATCATATTCTCGATTGAATACTAAACTAAGAGGACCGTCGCATGTTAAAGTTGTAAACTAATGTATAAACATTCAATTATAACCCACTGAATTTTACAATACATATTCCTTTTGCGTTTAAGTTGCCCAGTTATAAAATTTTATAAAATTTTGTTTAATACATTTAAAATCAATATTATTTAATATTTAATCACTTTTATGTTAAATCGATTCTACATATTTTTCTAATGTCGTATAAAATAAAAATGTAACAATGAATTCTTGTAAGTATCACATATTTTAAAAACTCAAAAACAAAGATATAACTTTTAGGAATTCCAATAATTTTTCTAGGGTAGGTGCTCCAGTGATTGGCATGCTCCAGTGATTGGCATCTATCCCACATAATTAATAAATAAGAAAAATAATAAAATCATATATTTTACATATAAGAATTTTAACATTTTATGTCAAACACTGGAGCATAGGGTGCTAATAACTGGTAAAATGAATAATTAGCAGTGTCAAACACTGGAACATAGGGGGCCAATTACTGATAAAATGAAAAACTGGCAGTGTCAATTACTGGAACATTGAGTGGGTGTCAAATAAAAATTCATTATAAAAAAATAATAATTGTTATCGAATGTATATATTTTAACATATATGTGGTTCTGAATGTTTTCCATACCACTTAAGATTTCTAAAAATATTTTCTGATGACTAGAACATTATAACACTAGAGATTGCTCTAAAAGTGTCAATCACTGGTAAATAAAGATAATATTTTTATTATGAACATTTAAATTCAGTTGTATGCGAAAAAAAATGAGAATTTTTAAATTTTATCCTTTTTTCAATTTTTAACTGATATTGTAATATTGATATAAAAAAAAAAAAAAAAAAATGCAGAGATACGTTTAGCTGCAAAACTCATTGCAAAATAAATGGAGATTCAAAATTATTTAGAAATTGGATGGAGTATTTTGAAATAAGTGTTGTCTTGCTCCCCCCCCCTTCCCCCATAAAAACAGGCCTTTTCGCCTCTAAAATTAATTTTAATTCTGTAAAACATGATATATATATATATATATATATATATATATATAACTTTTAGATGCTATAGAAGTTCCTGACTTTAAAATAAATAGAATCTAAAACAAAAATAATTAATTTAAACGTCCCTTATCCTCCTCAAGCTGTTTCATATGATGCTTTCTAACGATAAGAAATTTTGTTCTATGTTAGTAAATGTTATTCTCGTTGGGAATGTCTGTTAAATTGTATTTCGTATTTGTGATGACTGTAAAAGTCTTTGAAAGCTTTACTTTTGTGTGTTTGCTTCCTGCTTAATCCTGCCCAAACTTTACATATAATAAAATGTAACCTTTAAAAATTTATTGCATCCAATTTGTAATAGCTGCTAATTTATTTCAGATTTTTACTTTCCGAACATACATATGTAACGAAAGTATTGCAATTCAACAAAAATTCAACTGTGATATTTTATTCTATCTATGCTGAATAAATATTTACGATGCTGAATAAATATGTGAGTGAGTGAACACGATAGCGTCTAAACACTTTGTTCGAATAAACTGAAAATTGGTACGTATAATAAAGGTCATCGTAGCACACACTGTATAGATTTTGGTATATCTAGCATTTTTTTTTTTTTTTAACAGGGACACAAATAAAAATTCTTTATCATTATAGTCTATGGCCTGAAGTTATTTAAATTTGATAGCATTTAAATGACTTATTCGGTTGTGCTTTAAATTTATAGACATGTTAATGCTTTTTTTTTTTTTTTATATATGTAGTTCAAGAAAGTAACATACTAAGAACTTAGATTATGATATAAGGAAATTTCTTTGCTTGATTACCTGAGATTCAGTTGTAAGAGAAGCCTTTAAATTAGTTCTCTAAAAATAGAAACTCAAACTAGTCGCAGAAAAAACAAAGTCGAGATTTGAGTACTGAAAGTTCCAATGAACACAGAATGCACTCGAATGTATATTTTGCTTAAAACAATGTACAAGAAAAAAAAATTAAATATATTAAATATGTATATGGGATGTAGCAAATCCAAATTAAGTCCAAAAAGTATCAAGGAATGAATATGTTTCCACTGATTTAAAAATCCCACATTCAACAGCGCGTACAAATATATTTAAATCTAAATATTTAGACTTTTTGGTGATTTTTCTTAAATTAAATAACAAAGTAACTAACTACAGTATTACAAATGAACAAAAAAAAAAAAAAAAAAAAAAAAAAGCATGAAGGGAGGGAGAAAGCTAGCATAGGACACTGAAAAATAGCTCTTAATCATTAAAAATAAATAAAATAAACAAATAAATAAAAATCGTTATTCAAAAAAGATTACCTTTTCTTTAAATGATTAGCTTCTTTTGTTAGGTAGTTTTATAACGATATTTGTTTTCCGTTAGAATAACTTCGAAAGTCATTTGCTACCTTCGTTGTCCGCTTAAAGGAGATTTAAAAAAAAAAAAAAAAAAAAAAAAAAAGGAGTCATTTATTTTATTTTGTATGCGGACGTCAAAATGAAAGGATTTCCTTCTACATTCATCTTTGATGAATATATATTTAGCAAAATGCCTTTTGAATAAAAAAATGAATGTAAGAAAAGAAACATTTAAAGATTTACTTTGAGACTGCTGGTTTAGAATAACTCACTTAATACACAAAAAGTTGACATATTCATCGCTGTAATATTTATGCTGTTTTTCTTTCCTTCCTTTCTTTTGACATTAAATATTCATTATGTTATTTTATTAAAAATGTTTTATTATAGAGTGGGTGTTTGAGTATTAAGTTCATGACACGAAATCTGCTCCATACGCACTATTAGGATTAATACAGTATATCAACCTATTGATGCCCTTGGCACATATGCGATAATTCATAATTATAATTGCTATCATTAATAAAAAAGAACAAAAGGTTGATAGTAAATTATTAACTACAGAATCTCTCAACAAGGTAATTACATATCTTTACTGGTTTAGTAGCAATGATAACATAAAAAATTCCAAAAGCTGGACTAAAGCTGATCTTTAAATCAGATTGGACGGTATAGATTATTACCATAAAGATGAAAAAAAAAAAAAAAAAAGAAGAAGAAAAGAAAAGGAAAAAATTTAAATATCCTCCAAGATGTCACGACAAAAATTTTGTAAGACGAACTCGTTGCATTTGCAAGAAATGTGAAGAACCAGTATATCCGGAATATATGAAATCATTTTTTTTTTTTACTTATAAATTACTATTAATGCTGAGCAGTCACAAATGTGAACATTAGATTTTTGTGCATTTTTGCTTCCCAATTGTTTTTCTTTATTAATTCTTATCAATATAAAATAAATAAATCTTAATAAAACATCTTTTTTCTTATTATAAAAAATCATTCTTGAAGAGGATAAGAACTGAGTTTTTAGCGACTTCTGTTAATAGGAGATTACAAAACATTACGCGCAAAAAAGCAACCCTTTTTAAAAACTAGTATGTTGTGGCCACCACATGACTTTCTTCTGTATTTTCCTATACAAATTCACCGAGTAAAACCAATTTATTAAAATTATGATTTTAAAAAATTATATTCCAGGATAATGCAGACGATTTCCATATTAGAGAAGTAGTACAACACTAAATATCCAAAAAAAGTCGAATTTATTCTCAATATTACATTAAAAAAAATGTTAAAAATAAAAAAAATCTCGATAACTTTGCTTTTAATGATCACAGATCGATGGTTCAACCATTCGTTTGAAAGGTATTGACGAGCTCGTTTGATAGAGATACCCATCATACCCATAATAAAGATACCCATCATAAAAATCTACTTCCTTCGATAGGGGGGGGGGGAGGCGAGGCTCCTACAAATTTTTTTCCCAGTTGACTACCTCTATTACAAATAATTCTTTTAAATTTCATAATGATTATTAAAAAATAATTCTCTTTATGCACATTTATACAAAATTTTGTCCTATACCACCACTTTAAAAATTTAGAAAAAGCGGGATGGACACGCAAGTTATCGGAAAATTTTTACCAAAAATGATAGGCACTAATTTATGTCAATGTGTAACTACATACCAATTTGTATGAAATTCTCTGTAGTAGTATTTGAGATACAGACGCCAAAAATTTTGTCACACACACAGAGACATTTTCTAAAAAGGGCCAAATCATCTTCTACAACTCTCAAAAAGTGTAAATCCATGAAAAAACCAGAGGTCAATAATTTTTACTTTCTTCTATTGAATATAGAAGAAAATAAAAACAATATCAAATTCATAATTTTTATACACCAGGACGATTTTCTTTTGTATAAAATTTCTTACACGTACACATAAGAAAACGCTTTTTATCCAAGTGATAGTATACAAAATAAAAATTTTAAAAGTAGTTAAAGATGATTATATTAAAAATAGATTAAATGAAATAATGTCGATTTTGAAGTTTAAGTGCTAAAATATTATGCAAATGTTTGTTGAGCAGCTTTTAAAAAGTACAAAAAATTTTTAATAACATTTATTTTCACTTGAGATTTGAGATTATCAAAATCTACCTTATTGCCTTTAAAGGACTGTAGTCAAGTTTCATGAAATTGTTTGAAAATTTTAAAATGAATAACATTTAAAAGTGTTATGATGCATAATACATTATAATGTGAATCACATAACACATAATGTACATTCCATAATGTGTAAAAGAGTTAAGGATCAATTTCAATTAATATAAATTTAAATAAACATACGTGATTTTGTCTTTTTGTAATAGGCAGATATGTTTATCCAATTGTTTATTCTTTTTCTTTTCAAACTAATGAGCTAGAGCTACATAAAAAAACAGCCTCTCTTAATTAACAACTTGTTGACATAAATTTAAAATAATATTTAATTTTTTTTTTAAACAATTTATTTTTTATACATATTTCTCCATGACAAAAAATGAATTACAATTTTTTTTTCATAATTTATTTATTAAAATAGTAAAATCATATTAAAAACGTCCTTGTACTCAGAGTTCATAAATTTAATCTAAAACAGTGCAAATATCCAAATTTACTTTTTATGTCATTTAAATAATACTTAATTGAAAAAAAAATTCTGTGCATTTATATACTTTAATGAAAAAGAATCATGTTTGTCTTTAGGACAAACATTATGCCGACTTTTAATGTGTAAAAAAATAACTAAAATTTACCTTTTCGGAGAGTAGTTGCAGGGAAAGTCAGAATGACTCCGCTTTCGCAGGTTTCATCAGTTGCTGTGGCTCCTGTAAATATATATATATATATTTATATTGCAAAATAAATAATTATAAAAAAAAAAAAAAAAAAAAAAAAAAACATTTATATCGTGACACGGTCATTTGGGAAAGAAGGGGAAAAAAAAAAAAAAAAAAAAAAAGAAATTTTTCGTGAAATTCCTGAAACTTCGATATTTCTTTAAAATTTAATGGAGAACTATTAATGCCGTATATTCGATAGCGAAACCTCTCTGAAAAGCCACCGAATGTGGAATAGAAAATCGACCCTTTAGAGAGGTGGCCTTTCTCTATAAGATTTTGAGAAATTCATAATTCAAGTAACAAATTCCATAAATTAAACGATTTTAACAATTCATATTTACATTATTTGTTTATATAGCTTTCTAATAATTATTAATACTTGTTTGTTTGAATTTTAAAAGCTTTTTGCTCTTTCTCCGTCTGTATATATATATATAACCACTTATTTCGAATTAATAATTTATGCTCTCTGAAGTATAAAAACAAGAATACTAATAAACTGATCACAGCCACTGCTAAAATGGGTTTCCCTAAAAACTTGTATTTTCTATTTTATATCCATAACCATGTCTGTCAGTACATAAAAAAAAAAAAAAAAAAAAAAAAAAAAAATGCGTACACTTTAGTGTATTTTAACAAAAAAAATATAAAATAATAAAAGACAATAAAAAAGGTGGCGGTTGGGTGGGCAGATGTTTGATTACGGAAGAAGGGGGGTGTTGTTTGGCTGGATGGTTGAGTGGAATTGTGAAATTAAAAAACAAAACAACAACAACAACAAAAAAAAAAAAAAAAAAAAAAAAAAGAAGGTTAGTTGCATTTACTTTGTATTAATATGCAATCTTTCTTTTTCCATTAAATTTTCAGTTTCTTCATTGTTAAGTTGTCAATTGTTCTTAAAATTCTAATCATAATATTAAACACATAGTAATCAATAATTTTCATTGTTGCTTCATAGTTTCATTATTCTTTATCTGCTATGAAATTTAGCTTTTTTTAATCCATATGACTCCTATTCTGGTCTTGCTGGTCTTGGCACGCTGGGGTAGTGTTGCCGGCGTGAAACTAGTTTAACCCCACAAGCAAATGACAAGTCTTGCTGCCTGCATCCTTCCTTCCTTTCTTAAGTTTCTTATTATTATTATTTTTTTTTTTTCATAAATTTCGTTTAAGTTTTTCTGTTAAGATTTTGTTGAGTTAGTTTATTGTTGCGTTTCTTTTGCAGGCTGTTAATTAATAAATTGGGTTTCTTTAAATATGTGTATTTCATCCCCTGATAATTTTTTTTTCACCTTTCTGAGCTTCTCCAACACATATATATATATATATATATATATATACAATGATATCTCATATAGAGACATGTTATCCCACGTGTATTTTGTATAAATGTATATATATATATATATATATATATATATATATTTTTTTTTTTTTTTTTTCTTGTTTTTTCATTCTTATTGGTCTTTGTGGTTTCAGTGATCTTGTATCTGTTGCTTGGCTTTTACTACGCTTAATAAATCATCATTATTAAATATATATATATATATATATATAATTTTTTAAAGAATTATTTTATGCACGGAACGGAATCAAATCTTTAAGCTAAACATAATATCATATTGGAAAAGACGTCTTTGATAAAATTTTCGCTAAAATGTCCTGACAGGAAATATTAGTTTCAGATTTCAATCTATGTTTTTCAAGATTTTAATTCGACACTTAAGCGAACATCACATATTTAGAAGCTGTTGCGTTTAAATGCACTATCTAAAATGATGACAGATAATTCTTTAAATTTCAACTTCATTTCTAAGTATGTACATTCAGAAATATAAAGTCTTATGACAAATTTTGTTTCTCCACTCACATATTATTATTAAACATGGACATCACTCAATTGTATGGTAGAAAATAGTGAGTTCAAGGCAAGAATAAATAAAAGAATCTAATTTTGCAAACTGCAAGAATACCTAAGAAAGGTACACAACTGCACATGGTCCTCTAATTATTGTTAAATCCTATAAAGGAAGCTTGAGATTATGAAATTAGCCCTAAAGGCAGGCGGCCCTTGAATATAGGTGAACTATAATAAAGAAGTTTCTCTCAGTTCGGAAATTTTTGTGATCCATGTGAGTTTCGAAATTTTGTAAATATTCTTGAATGTGTATAAATCGCAAGTGTTCTAACATTAATGCGCATTTTTTTTGTCAATAAATGCTTTATTAAATTGTTACCGTGAAGCATATTTAGAATGAAAATTTATTTTACAAGTATATAATTCCTTTATAACTATATACACTATAGTATCCAACTTTTACGCTATCAGAAAAATTTAACAGAAATTTTTATTTAACGTAATCTGTCAAAACAGTTACAAAATATACACAAAATTTCTGTTTATTTTTCCCGGTAACCAAAAAGCGTAAAAGTTGACAACTATGACGTGTACACGTTCTGTTAATAATTCAGTAAATGTAAAGGTTTTTTTGGACGCTTTAGAAATTCTTTGTCATTACATTCATTCTATATTTAAATAAATATATATATATGTATGTATGTATATTTACATGTACACACTCACGTATAAAATTACGTACATATACACACATACATAAATAACTAATTATACATATAAAAAATAAATTGTATTTTCAATTTTATTTATGAAAACAATTTAAATAATAATAAAATCTGAATTGTTTTAGCTATACATTGACACGACAATGTTGAAACATATATATGATATACAAATTTGTTAATATCGTGTTCATCCTCATGATATGCGTGATTTTATAAAAGTTAAATTGGATAAAAACCATCTTTCGTTGGCATCAAACTAGTTTTTGTTTGTATTCGACGCTTTATTTCGCAAGTACGGTTTTTCACTTAAGTACTTATTAAAACGTTTTTAACGTATGCGTGTCTGTGTTGCAAATGTTTGTCAGATATATACACAAAAAAAGGCGTGACTACGGAAAGATTTTCAGCAAACATTCAATTTCGCAAGAAAATGTTAAATGTGTATTGCAATGCTATGAAAAGTACCGTTTTATTTATACTTCTCTTTCAAACGATTCGCATAAGGACTTAACATATATATATATATATATATATATATTATGATATAAAAAAAATTATTTTCTCTTCACCACATTTTATAAATTTTATATTTAAATAATGTATACACTATCCACTATAATTTTTTTCTCTAATGCTAATATTTATTGTTGACATTATAAGAAAAAAAAAAACTAGTTGACATAGGTGGACGCTGCTCATTTCATCATATATTTGTTGTCATAATTTTTTACTATAGAACATACTATATTAGAAGCAATGTGCTAGACTAATCGTCTGCAACGGTCACAAACTGAAATACCCCACTCACTATGCTACCATAGCCTCCTAAACTAGATGCCTGTCACGTTGCTCGAAAACTTGGCAACAGTTGAAACGGTAGACAGCGCCACCTGGTGCAGATTGCGTGACTTTTTTATTCAACAGCCACCAAAATTTTTTAAAAGAGGTATATGATATACATAAAAAACAAATTGAATCGAAGAAACGTCTATTATATAAATCATATATCAGTGCTTAAAGTTATTGGTGGCAGTTAAATAAAAAAATCGTGCAATCTGTACCAGGTGGCGCTGTCTACCGCTTCAACTATTGTTATGTTTCCGAGCTACGCGACAGGCATCTAGTTAAGGAGACTATGACGCTACCCTCCTCCCTGCTGCTATACCACATATTAACTTGCTATTTAATTTTATTAATGCCAGTTTCTTATTTTAGTTTACATGCAATTCCATACTCTTTCTAACGCAAAAAACCTTTCAAAGCATGTATATGCAAAATTTTGCTCTATTTTCTTCCATATTAATATACTATATCTATATTAAACTATAATAACATACGGATTTTTTAACGTCGAGATTTCATAGCCACCGATGTCCATATTAGAATGATAAATGATATTTTCAAATGCATCTAACATCTTTACGACGAAAATAATCCTCATACTGCATATTTATGCGAAATTTGGCCCTATTCTCACCGTGTTATGAATTTCTTTGATTTTGAGCAGCGTACGATGCTTTTAAATTACAATGTTAAAAATCAATAAATTCTTGACATCATAAATGATGTTTTAAAACCGCTCCAGCTTCTTTTGATCATTCGTTCATGAGGTAATATTTGCAACGATTAATAAACTAACACACAAACTGATTCACGATACTGTTTTTGTTATTTTCGGGTTCCTCACTCTTCAAAACGTGTAAAAAGTGACAGAAGACAGAAACTTTCGCGAACACTTAGGTTCCTCATTACCTATAGTTTTAGAGGAACTAAAAAGTTTAATGTGGTTTTCAATAGATAGTACTTAAAGTTACGCACATCGTGCACAAGAATATTAGAGAAAATATCTGATAAAAACAAGGGGATAAAATCTTGTAACATTGATTAATTGTTTAATTTAAATAGCTGAATAATTATTTCATTAGACAGCCACAATGATTAGCTTTCCTTACACATCCTGTTTATTGTGAAAAATCTTTGGAATGTTGTTGTTCGTTTCCTTTTCTTTTTCTTTTTTTTAATTGCTACAAGTTGACTGTTGTTTTTCAGATAATTCTTAAATGTACTATCGAAATTACAGATAAGCTTTTTTTTTTTTTTTTTTTTTAACATGTATTTATTTTAGAATCACTCATATTATTTAAAATGAGATTTATATATATAGAAATCTTTACACTTTAACTCAGTTTAATTAGAGAAATTGGTTGTTGGTTTTAAAATAAATGTTTGCTAAATTAAGATATATTTTTTTTTTATTAAAATCACAATCAACTGATTGGAAGAAAATCATATTTAATGAAATTTTATTTCTCCAACTGAGTGAAAATAATTCCTGGACCGGGAGTCGAACCCCGGATCTTTGACTTACAAGGTCAAGGCTCTACCAATTGAGCTATTCAGGCCGACAACCGGTCAGCATTACTCACTCAGACAATCTTTAGGCAGAAATATCTGGTCTATCATTTAGATAGCTCGACAGAAATAAGCCGCAGGTAAAGGAAAACACCATTAAACAATGGGAGAAAGAAATACAATTTTTAATAAAATCACAATCAACTGATTGGGAATCAAAGATCCGGGGTTCTACTCCCGGTCCAGGCATTATTTTCACTCAGTCGGAAAAATAAAATTTCATTAAATATGATTTTCTTCCAATCAGTTGATTGTGATTTTAATAAAAATTGTATTTCTTTCTCCCATTGTTTAATGGTGTTTTCCTTTACCTGCGGCTTATTTCTGTCGAGCTATCTAAATGATAGACCAGATATTTCTGCCTAAAGATTGTCTGAGTGAGTAATGCTGACCGGTTGTCAGCCTGAATAGCTCAATTGGTAGAGTCTTGACCGTGTAAGTCAAAGATCCGGGGTTCGACTCCCGGTCCAGGCATTATTTTCACTCAGCCGGAAAAATAAAATTTCATTAAATAAGATATATTTGTGTAGCAAATGTACGATAATGAAAATATGAAATTTCTTAAATATTTATTAGTTAAATCATTTTTTAAAAAACCTTACTTTTTAAGTATTAGAATATTATCTAAATAAATAAGAAAAGTGAAAACAGAAAAATTCTATTTCTTATGATTATTTTTTTCTTTACAGACAAATAATTTTTTAAAAAACAGTACCAAATAAAACTATGAAAAGAACCAAAATTAAGTAACTTTTTTCCCCCAATTAATTTCTAATCCAAAAATGTCTGGCAATAACATTAAACTGGCTGTGCGCCAACTCAGTAAATGGCTATATGGAAACTAATAAAAGTTACATGTACTTCAGGCATAATTTGCTGGCTTTACATTTATTGCATGCCATTGTTCAGAGTTTCATTTTACATAGAAAACAAAATCTTGCATTATTTGCATAAGACAACAATTCATTGTGATTTTTTTTTTTTTTTTTTTTTTTTTTTTTTAACATATAGAAACAAGACTAGAGAAAAGTTAATTTTAAGCCATTTAAATGTTTTTGCGAGTTTCACTTTCCATAACTGTGGTGTTCGTATTCTTAAATATTTTCTAGCTTTCATTATGAGGCTTGCTTTTATGGTATTTTCCCAGTTACAGAAACATCATATTCAAATCTCATAAAAACTAATATACTGTGGCCATCATAAAATATTCTTCGGCATCATTATACGTAACAGTGTCACCAACAATTTAAATTGCACAAAAATTTAATCAACATAACTTCTTAAAATAAAGATTTTACATACGCAGTCATATCACATATAAAGTTTGATGAATTAATATGATATAGGTGCTAGCTATATAGGCGTACCTTAAAAAGAGAACAGTGCAGCATAATAGCACGAACTGTCGGCGGTTGTTGCTTGTGTGGTTAAGGCCGATTGATTACGTTAGGGTCTATACGCCTAGGTTAACTGTCCCTAGTGGAAGACTTTCTAAGGGCTCCTACCCTTACATGTCGACAGATATGCACCAAAATTAAATAAGAATAGATTTTTCAAATTACACTTTCATATATTACATCTTGTGAAAATATATTCAATAGAATCTGAAATATACGTTTCCGATAAACGAGTGTAATTCCAGGATATCAGCGCCACCTTTTTTACTGTATACACCGAAATAGACACCAATTTATATCAATATGCAACTAAATATAATTTTCTATGAAATGTTGCATGTTTGTTCTTGATCAAGAGATGCCACATAATTTATTATCGCGCAGGCAGAGACACATCATTCCAAAAACGATAAAAACGCAAGAATAAATTTCATAAAGACTTCAGTTATAAATAAAATAATTAAATACATTTGGGTAACTTATTTAATGATTTCATAATAGTCTGGACATAAAACTCTAAAAAAGCAAAGTTCTAAAGACAGTTTTTTGAAATATTTTCTTCCTCCATAATTATAAATAAAATGAAATATGTTTTAAAATATGATCAGAAAGATAAAAGACACTTGAATGATGACACGATTATATACAGTTGGAAAGTGTTTTCTAATCTATGCAAACTGCATGATTTTTCCTTACTTGTACTCTATTTTAAAATATAGGAGCGAAGATATGTAACTCATGATGTTCTGTCGACTATCTTGTCATCTTATCGTGCCAGTTTTTTTTTTTTTTTTTTTTTTTTTTTTTTTTACGGTTCTACATTTTTAGTTCTATCGAAAAAATAAATAAAAAGTACGCTTTCTTACTTAAAACCACTCAAAATCTTTAAAAGAGAATAAATAAAAATGTTTTATTTCAGATTTCTTATTTAAAGTAGTCAGTTTTATGGGGGAGACAGCGAGAAAGCCGCAGGCAGATAATAAAAACAAAGGTTGAGATATTGAAATGTTTTATTGGTTTTTAAAAGAATGACAAATTCATTTAAAATTAGTTTTCTCACAGAAAATCGAGACTTTCATCTAGCTTTAAAGAAGATAATTAAATATACTTCAAATTAAAATGAACTGTACTTTTTCATTATTTAAAAAAAAAAAAAAAAAAAAAAAAACACAGCGCTGTATTTATCATAGACCGATCGAAGAAAATAAATTAAGGATATAAAAAGGAATTCCATATAAGAAAATTGAATAAAGAACACAAGGAAAATTTTTCAATATAATTGCTATTTGAAATATTTTTAAAAATTTCGTATCAGTAAATTCAACGGGCAAAATATATATCTCTCAGAACAACTATCAAATGTATCCAACAATGTTTAAATATCCTAACATTCCAATAAAATCCGATCAAAAAAATTATAATATGCGTTATATTATTATAATTAAACGAAATATTTTTCTACATTTCAAATTATTTTAAAGGAAATTAAAAGTCAATGACTATTGTTAAATAGCTTTTGCTTATTTCATATCCTAGAGTTTTTGTAATTATCATTAAATTAAAACATAGGAAGGTAAGATAATATGCCATGTACAAGTTTGTCATTTCAATTTAATTTGAAAATGGCTAATGAAATTTCTTTTGGTGTCATAAGAGAATATCAAAGTTGATCTTTATAGAGATCCAACTATATCCTTACCCATTCCATTACATCTACAGTAGAACATGTCAAGAAAAACAATTTTTCTAATTTTTTAATTAATGATAATAGTTTTGTTATATATATAATACTAATTAAAAGCATTTTAATAAATAATAGCAGTGCATAGAAATTAAAGTTAGCTCTGATTTATTTCTATGTATTATATGCGTACCACATAAAACTCTCATACAACAAAAAAACACATAAAATATGAAACTGAATTTTCCATGAATGGACAATTTTGTGAGGATCTGTATATTTACTGTAGACAGTGTTTTATTGGATATATGTTTCAATCTAACCATTAAAATTTAATGTAATTATTAAATCATAATGATATCAATGCACTGATATATAATTACTACACTGATCATCTAATGTAATGTACCTCCATAACGTATGTCTTTTTTTATCCTACTTGAAAGGTTTTAAATAATCGAAATACATTCCATATTATAAGTTTCCCATAAATAATAATTAATCAGAAATTTTTAGTTAAGAAAAGGAAAAGAAAGAGAAATATATAGAATACACACAATTGTTTATACGCAATAACATGCTGTACCTATACTAACACATTTAAACTAGGTGGCAATCCAAGTTTTTAACCCTTTGACGTTCATTGGTTTCGCAGCGAAACCAACAGCAGTTTTTTAACATTTTCCCTTTATTTTAATCAGGTTTTAAACTTTTTTCCCCTTTCTGTTCGGTAGATAACAGTACTATTCCAAATTTAACAAATAATGCTTCAAAGGAAGCTAAATGCATAAGTCACTTGAAGTTTCTTAGTGTGTGTGAGTGCAAATTGCTGGTTTGATGATGTATTCATGTCTAGTTTTTTTCATTTAATGAAAAGCTGGACTATTATTTTCACCTGAAACAACTTTTACGAGTTTTTGTAGCCGATAATGTTTACTTACAAAGTGTTTTATTTATTAAATTAAATATTATTTGAGTTTAAGGTTAACTTATAGATGTTTCAAACAAAATTTTTTCGAAAAGGAACTATGCTAATTTTTTATTTTTTAAATACTTATGATCAGCTATGTGTTTAAAAGTCATTTTTACAATTAGTTTAGCAATTTTTTAAATAAATTAAGTAGTGAACGTTAAAGGGTTAAAAACCTTTGAATAGTGTTAAACGAAACGAAATCATATGCATTTTTCAACATCATATGAAAATGTTTTAAAAATGTGCATAACACACAAGTAAAATGAAGAACACACAAATGTTTTCATTCATACATGATCATTATTTCATGAAGCGAATATAGAAAACATGGGATAAATACCCAAGTTTCTCGAAATTTAAGTCTGTATAAGTAGATAAATATTTCTTCAATTAAAGGATACGAAGCGTGTTCTTAATTTAGATAATCGCATATTTCCGTATTTCAGCCATTAGAAAACATGCATTGCCAGGAGTAAAAACCAATTCAGACGTATAATTTTAAGGCAGATTTTTCTTGGTGGCTGCGCGCCAACAGAGATTTGTGCTTTCATCTAGTCGTCGAATAAAGCTATAGATTGTAGTAACGGTGAAATAGTTTTCCTTTTGATTTATTTAACATACTTCTCTAAAGATATAATTATGGAAAATGCGAAAATATATGCAAACTAGATATATCTACTAGTAAAGAGAGTTTGTATAAAAATAAAACCTATAGCAAATTCGTAGATGTAATATCAAATGCATGCATAATACATACCTTCTTGTTAAAACAAAAATCCTCATTTTATTTAAAGTTAATTTGATAGTTTCTCAGCAAAATGATACTGTTAAGGAAGTACATGACAAAAACAATAAAACGTCTAGAACTAAGAAAATTACAGAGGCTGTTCGCACATTTTTTAGACGATTTTATTTCGCAGTAAGAAAAAATCGTTTGCATGGAGAATTTTATTTTCACAACAGTTATATTTTTGGAAGTTTTATTTATCTTTTGATATTTAGCATTTTTGTTTAGATGCAAAAATGCGCTTTTAAAAAGGCAGTGGATGGAAAGATGCGTTTCCGCTCTTTCCAAAGTGAGTTTTTAGTGAAATCTTTATGAAAAGCATTTATCAGGAGAAAAATGGAAAAACGTCGCAACAGTAGATGAATCTTGGGTCTATTTAAGTGGTTGCAATAAAAAAAGATCAATTTATTATCGCAAAAGTGGAGATTTTTTTTTTCTACATGGTTCAAAGAATCAAAAGAAAGTTTTTCTAAAGGATTTATGATTGTCACTGGTTTTTCATACAAGCGCAAGATAAAGGCAAAATAAATGTGACAAAAATGCCAAAATCAGCTCTACATACTATCAAGAACATATTTTAATTCCAATTTTAAAAAATGAAAATCCAGATCTTTATCCACAATGCTATCAATTGGTTAAACAGTATCAAGACAAAACAAGCAGCCACGCATCACAATCCGCAATTGCTTTTCTAGAAAAAAAAAATGGAACAAAAAACGAGAATTAAAACCATACCCTTCACTGATATTCCTGCTAAATCTCCTGATGTATCACTGTTGGATTTTTGTGTTTTTCGACTCTTAAAATCAGCATTATCCAAACACCGACCTACAACGCTTTGTGAACTTTGGAAAGCCGTTCAAGAGGAGTAGAAAAATATACCTCTTCCAATATTATAAAAAGCATTATTATCATAGAAATTACGGTGTAGAATGATAGTTAAGAACAAGGGCTATCAAACTGAACAAATAAAACACGAAATGTGAGTGAAATTGTTTCAGTACACTCCATCAAAATCGTCTAAAAAATGTGCGAACAGCCTTAGTATATAAGTGAAAATATATGAATAATTTTATAATCTATTGGTGGTGAAGAAGAAAATAGATAGGAATTTAAAAAACAAAGCATTTTTTAAAGGTCTATACTGTAGGAATTAAAAGAAAATATTTACAAAAAAGTTCCTTATAGTCTGTGTTATTACTGTACATATGTGCCGATTAATAATGCTGATTTTTTTTGTGAGCAAAGAAAACTTTCTGCATCATTTTAATTTTCTCTATATAAATTTATATACATAGCCAATCTTTCTTATTTATTTATTGGAGTAAATTAAGACATTGACTGCCGATCTCACGCAACTGCCATCTGAGATAACGCATAGTACGCGTTGGTGCGAGATCGGTAATAATGTCAAGGTATTACAATATTGAGTAATATCTAAGTAAAACTTCTCAACAGAAACTGAAACACAAATGTTTTGTAACACACAAGCATAAATATTTTCTAAAAAAAAAAAAAAAAAAAAAAAAAAGTGAAATCATTTTTAGGGAATAACAATAAAATTATTTTAATTCGCAAAAAACAGTTATTTTATCACACATTTACGGCAACAGTGAATTAAGGAAAAAAATGTTCTAACTAAAGAATTGCAATTAATTTGTCTTTGTGTTCCTGTAAACAAAAAAAAAAAAAAATCGATAAGTGCTAGATTTACCAAAATCAATAGGGTTTATGGTATGGTGATCTATAATATACGTATTAACTTTCAGCTCATTCGAACAAATCGTTTAGACGCTATCGTGTTCAATCAGGATACGTACACACATGCATCATCGTAAAAATAGTAAATATGAATTCAGGGAACCTCAAAACGTGTAGAAACACCAAAATCTCAAACCCTGATTTTTGACATGGTTACAATACTTTCCTCACTATAGTGTTCGGAAAATAAAAATGTAAGCATTTATGATACGGCATGTTTAAATTAAAAGAATCAATCTTGAAAATTGCAAAAACTAAAGTTTTTTATACAGTCCCCGGGTCCCATTGGTCATATCTGGCAAAAGTTGAAATTCAGCTTTACAAATATAACACAAAAATTTTCACTTCTGTCCAAAATTGACCGAGATATTTAGTTTCAAAGTTTGATATTTTTCTACATTTTTTCGTCTTCATTAAGGAATAGGTTAAAAAATCTTTAATAAAGCCAGAGAAAATGAGAAAAAATCCCAAACTTTGAATCTAATATGCCCGATCAATTTTGAGCACACACTTTTTGTGCTATGTTTGTTAGGATGAGTGTTAGTTAACGCTTACTAAATAGAATTATAGAGGCCTGGAGACTGTATAAAAAGATACTTTTTGTAATTTTCAAAAACTTTTTTTTTTTAATTTAAATATTTCATATGATAAATGCTGACATTTTTTAAAGCACTTTGGGATTGGAAATACATGTCTGTGACCAATGGTTGTGGAAGCGACCATTGCCCATCTCGTTGCACTACCTGCGTATATGAAAAAACATCCACGGGAGATTGAGCTAAAGTTACCACACTTGATTTGTATTTAAAATGATTGAAATCTGGAAGCATTTTTAAATAGGAAATACACGTAACGTGCTATATATTCGCTTAAAAAGTAAAATAAAAAGGTTCAAAGTATATTTTTCCTAGATACATAAAAATTATAGCACAATCAACGTCTTTTAAATCCCTTTATTTACATTGTTATTAACACTTTTGTTTTACGCTGGATGACAAAGTAATGAACCATTTAAATAAATATGTTTTTCAATGAAATTCAAATTCTATTATTATAGCATGGAATAGATTTATGGCGGATGATCTCTTATTTATACTTAGTTATCTGTCAGAAACGTGAAACTTATTAACATGATATCGAACGACGTAACGTATATCTTACTTATATTATAACTAATTAAAGTCTCAAATTATAAACTAAGACTTGTAATTAGAACCCGTTAAAGATTTGTGTATGGTTGAGTGTCAAAAACTACATATATTTCTCTCAATAATAATAAAATAAATTGAATGAGAATTTTACTATTTAATATGAATTACTGTTTTTTTTTTTTTTTTTTTTTTTTTTTTAAGTGAAAAGCATTAGTTATATTTAAGATTAAGCCGTTATTCACACATTTTGTTTATTTAAGATTAATTTGACAGTAATTTTTCTACTTCAATGCTTTTTCTTTTAAGTTTAAATTTCAAAAATAAAATGTAATTAATACGGAGTTTCGTGTGTGTGAAAAGGAGAGGTGGGGAAATACAGATCTTTCAATTTCGTCTCAAATGATACGATCTTAAAAATAAATAAAAGTACTCGATAGCCCTAAAGATTACCGGGCATGAATTGTTTAAAAGACTGTCTTTTCTCAATGAAATTTATAAGTATTTTTACATTTCTAACAGAAACGAAAGTTAAATCATGAAACTGTCAATGCGTAATATAAACTGCTTCTTTAATCAAGCGTGTTTCTGATTAAACTGAAACATGTTTGAGTTTCAGCAACTAACTTTAGAAAAGGCTATGGCTGCGTAAAAACAAATTCAATCGTAAAATTTAAGAGGATGTTTTCTTCGTGGCTGTGTGCCAACATGGATCTGTATTCGGATAAAAAGGAAAGAATTTTCCCAGTATTGGTAAAAAATGAATGTGTATATTTCAAAACATATAGTTTCGAGAAAATAAGAAAAAATTATCATATGTCACTATATGTTCGAATATGTCAGAATTTTGTATCGTAAGAAAAGTATAAAAAGACCCACGATAAATGGATACAAACAATGTTAGTTTTACTGTCCCACGATACTAACAAAATTATATAAATGAAATCGAAATTAAACAATCATCTAATTTAAATATATTTCTCGCGTTTAGAATCTTGATTGACAGATATTACTTTAAGGTACGGAGTGTATTTTTAGTGTTTTTAATTTCATAAACAAACACAAGAAAATGCGATTTTTGTTTTTAGTGATAGAGGCCTATTTCAGCCGGTACAGCGTTGTCGAATTTTTATACGTCACTCTTAATAATGCTAAGCGCCTATTTCAGATTTCAGTCGGTTTATTGAATGGGGATTTATTGAACGAAGTCCCACCAAGGCACAACTTTGACATGAGTCCCCCCGCTAGAGGCCTATTTCAGTCGGTACAGCGTTGTCGAATTTTTATAATACACTCTTAATAGTGCTAAGGGCCTATTTCAGTCGGTTTATTGAATGAGGATTTATTGAATGAAGTCCCCCCAAGGCACAACTTTGACATGAGTCCCCCCCCCCAGGCACAACTTTGACATGAGTCTCCCCGCTAGAGGCCTATTTCAGTCGGTACAGCGTTGTCGAATTTTTATACGTCACTCTTAATAGTGCTAAGGGCCTATTTCAGTCGGTTTATTGAATGAAGTCCCCCCAAGGCACAACTTTGACATGAGTCCCCCCCAAGGTACAACTTTGACATGAGTCCCCCCCAAGGCACAACTTTGACATGAGTCCCCCCAAGGCACAACTTTGACATGAGTCCCCCCCCCAGGCCCAACTTTGATATGAGTCCCCCCCAAGGCACACCTCCCCCTCATTGGGAAAAAGAGAAAAAACGTTGTTTTGCGGCTATAAGAGTTTGGACTTCCAACGTTATTTGTTACAATATCTGCAGCTGAAACACATTGGTTTGATTTAATGAAAACTTTATCATGGAATTTAGATCGTCACGAATTAACTAAAGAAGAATTTGTCGATATTAACAAGTTTAGCAGTAGGCCTCTGGCACTAAATTAAAATCTGTCAATGTCAGATTTTCATGTTTTAAATAATGAAATAATGTCGTGTCTGTACATATATATATATATATATATATATATATATATTTTTTTTTTTTTTTTTTTTGCAATTTTTATTACTAGTCAGACAGCACCAGCTAGCGCGTTTTTACACATGTATTTTCAAATTTATTTATTCTTGCCAGTTCCAGTTATTCAACACTGGTTCAGATCATATTTAAATGGCTCTTTTTTTTTTTTTTTTTTTTTAACATCATGATATTTACATGTCTTGAAGTTCAAACATCTCTAAGAAATTAAAAACGGCATCGTAAACCTTTAATTCAAATTTTATAACACCTGTTTATTTATTTATTAATTTATATTATTGATTTCTCGTGACGTAGTTAAAGTTTACGTATTTAATTTATTATTATTACTTTCTTCTTTATTCAATAGAAGAAAGTATTGGATTCGTAAAAATGTTCAACCTCGGGTTTTTGATGTACTTACACGTTTTGAGAGCTGTAGAATATGATTTGACCCTTTTTAGAAAATGTCTGTCTGTCTGTCCGTCCGTACGTCTGTGTGTAAGACAAAATTTTGTGGCGACTGTATCTCAGGTACTACTGCAAAGAATTTCATACAAATTGGTATGTAGTTGCACATTGACATAAATTAGCGCCTATCAACTTTTGGTAAAAATTATCCAACAGCTCGCGTTGCCATCCTGCTTTTTCTAAATTTTTAACATGGTGGTATAGAACAAAATTTTGTATAAATGTGCATAAAGAGAATTATGTTTTAATAATTATTATGAAATTTAAAAGAATTATTTGTAATAGAGATAGTCAACAGGGGAAAAAAATTGTGTAGCAGCCTTGCCTCCCCCCCCCCTGGGGAGGAAGTACCTCCTCGAGGGGAGTAAATTTTCATGATGGGTATCTTTCAAAAGAGCTCGCCAATATCTTTAAAACGAATGGATGAATCATCGATCTGCGACAATTTAAAATAATCAACTTTTTCATTTTTAACCTTTTTTTTTTTTTTTTTTTTTTTAATGTAATATTGAGAATAAATTCGACATTTTTTTTTACTATTTAGGGCTATACCACTTCTCTAATATGGAAATCGTCATCTAATATGGAAATCGTCATATGGAAATCTGCATTATCATGTAAGATAATATTTTTAAATAATAATTTAAAAAAATTATTTTCACTGAGTGAATTTGTATAAGAAAATATAGAAGAAAGTCATGTGGTGGCCACAATATACCAGTTTTTCCCTGGCGTACCGAAATTTCGTATAGCAAGGGAAAGAGTTTATTCTAAAAATAAAAGTTGTTTTATTTATTGAGAATCAATGAACGAATCTTCCAAAACCTTACAAACTGTGGATAAAATTTTATTTCTTTTTCTCAATACAATTTTGTGATTGTACGTTTTTCGTTAAATTATCCTTCTTCATTATTTAATTCAATTAAAATGCATGCGTGGTAACCATGTGTAGCATCAAATATAAGAATAGAATACATAAAATAACTTCTCACTTAACGCTTCTTTTTGGGTCAGATGTTTTCATTTCTCTTAGTTTAATTTCTTGCCTAATTATGATAACTTCAAAATTAATTCATGACTCTTGAAAAAACACGATAATTTAATAAATTTATGTACATATTTACAATTTAGTTGACTATAAAACATATTACAATTCTGTCATACGCCATTTCAGCGTTCTGTCTTTTCGAACACCATTCTGAATCTTTATAAAAAGTAAAACAAGACGTTGCTGTTGCCAACAGTAAAAAAGAGAAACAGTAACAAAAATAAGAGTTCGAAAAAGTTTGCCAGTTCACAAAGTTTATGGATTGAGAACGTTCGGTTTCGTAACACCATGGATAAAATTTTACCTTCTTCATTCCAATACATTGTTTCAGCTATTACATCATTTTCAGCGTTAGTTTCGGTAAAGTTAAGCTTTTATTATTATGAAAATACATTTAAATTTTAAATATATAGAATTATCAGCAATTTATATTATGCAGCCACAATTAAAACTAGTATGTTGTAGCCATCATAAAACTTTTCTACTCACTTTTCTATACAAATTCACGTGATAATGACACAAAATTATTTTCCACGATAAGCGCAAATGAGTTTCATCTGAGAAATGTATAACAGTAAGCGTCAAAAGAAAGCGAAATTATAATAAGATATCGTTGACAGAATATTTATTGGATATACTCTTGCAATTTTAAGTGTGTACTACATTCTCAGTTTTTAATTTTAGTGATGTTTAGAGAAAAAGTGGGAAATTAAGTTTCGAGGTGCACTCGATTTTACATACAACCTTTGAAAAGCAATAGTCAGATCCCCCTAAAAATAAAACGACCCCTTCATAACATGTAATATGTAACAAGACTATCCTGGGAGAAATAATAAAATAATAAATAGAATCTGAATGTGTAATATAAAGTATACTGCCCATTTTAAATAAACATTTATTTTATTAATATAAATTCCTAAAAGTGAACTCAGAATAAATAAATAAATAAAAATGTTTCTTGCTTTTAAATAAAAACAGACGAGAGTCAATGCCTTATTATAATAAAGAAAAAGAAAGAATTTGTTTGGATTCGCACTTTTTTTTTCTGTAATTTTTAAAACATCAATCACATTGTTGTAATGGTATATGACAACCACTCATTTGTTAGTAATAATCCCAAGAATTAAGTTTCTATTATTACACTCACATAACAAGAAACATCTTCATTAAAAAAAAAAAAAAAAAAAAAAATCTAAAGATGATTACCACTGTTGACAAATAGTAACTTCTGCTAATTTAATGGTAAAAAACGGATAAAAAAAAAAAAAAAAAATACTCACTGGTAAAAGTTACACTGAGTCTTAAAAAAATAAAATAAATAATAAAATCTGGAATGACTCCACTCGACTTTCCGAACATTCAGTAATTAACGATTGTACAAATAAATTAAGACAGACAGGTCGTTAAATAAACAAAAGTGAAAAATAAAATAATTAGTACCCCTTGCACGATTCCCATTTGCGCAAAGGGGTGAAAAAGTCCCATTTGCGCGAACGGAAATTGCAGGACCGGGCGTGCAGGTGTTTCCTTCCTTTTTGACTTGATAATCTGAGAACGCCCATAATTCGGTTCGACAGCAATCACTACCGCGCACGTAAAAGAAAAAAAAAAAAAGTCACTGGATACCCGTACCTCGCTGTGCATAAATCTAAGAACGCCCGTAATTCGGTTCCGCGGCAATCACTACCACACACGTAAAAAAATAAATAAATAAATAAATAAAAAATCACTGGACACCCCTACCTCGCTGTGCATGAATCTGAGAACGCCCGTAACTCGGTTCCTCGGCAATCACTACCAATCACGTATAATAAAAAAAAAAAAAATCACTGGACACCCCTAACTCCCTGTGCATGAATCTGAAAATGCTGGTAACTCGTTTTCGCAGCAATCAGTATCACACACGTATATACACTTCACGCACATGAAAACAAAAATGAAAAAAATCACTGGACACCCCTACCTTGCCGTGTATGATTCTGAGAACGCATGTAACATTCTTGTGCACTTTGTTTGCGCAAATGCGAATTTTTCACCACTTCGCGCAAATGGGAATCGCGCATATGGGAAGACACCAAATAAAATAGGGGGGGTTGAGTATTTTCTCCCATTGTTTAATTTTACACTATTGTACTTCAAATAATTTGAGTCCACAGATCATATTAATATAGAATTTTTCGTTGTGTCCCTGTAAAAATCTATAAGGGCTATATTCACCAAAATCTATACAATTGGTGTGATTGTGATCTATAACATATGCATAAACTTTCAGTTCAATCAAATGAGGAATTGTATTTCAGATATTGCTTGGAAGAAGGAATGTAGAAGTATATTTTTGTAAAATTCTGCCGAAGTAGACCTGAAATATCCACTCGACACGTATTATTCACTGCTTGATACGCTCCATGTTACCATGTTACATAATAAAACAGGAATTAAGTAAACTATTAAAAATTCTAATTGAAATAAAAATGCACTGTTTTTACTTTCCGTACACTATAGTGAGGAAAGTATTGTAATCATGTCAAAAATCCGAATTCGAGATTTTGATGTTTCTATACGTTTTGAGGTCCCCTGAGTCCGTTTTCACTATTTTTACGATGATGTATGTATGTGTGTGTGTATGTGTGTATGTGTGTATGTTTGTGAACACGCTAGCGTCTAAAGGCTTTGTTCGATTAACCTGAAAGTTGGTACGTATATTGTAAGTCACCATAGTACGAACCCTATAGATTTTGGTGAATCTAGCACTTATAGTTTTTTTACAGGGACACAAAGAAAAATTCTTTATCATTATGGCCTATGGGACCAAAATCTTAAAAGTGCGATAGCATCTAAACGCCTTATTCAATTGAGCAAAAATTTTATACCCATATTATAGGTCACAGATACTCAATCTGTATAGATTTTGGAGAATCTAGCACTTATAGTTTTTTTACAGGGACACAAAGAAAAATTCTTTATCATTAAGGCCAATGGGGCCAAATTTTTAAAAGTGTGATAGCGTCTAAACGCCTTATTAATCTGAGCAAAAAAATTGTACACATGTTATAGGTCGCATTTGCACCAACTGTATAGATTTTGGTGAATCTAGCACTACAGTTTTTTTACAGGGACACAAAGAAAAATTCTTTATCATTATGGCCTATGAGACCAAATTTTTAAAAGTGCGATAGCATCTAAACGCCTTATTCAATTGAGCTGAAAATTTGTATGAATATTATAAATCACTGTTGCACTAACTATAAGCATTTTGGTGAATCTAGCATCTATAGATTTTTACAGGGACAAAACGAAAAATTCTTTATCATTATGATCTAAGGGCTCAAAGTTCAGTAGCGTTAAATAAAACCTCGTGTGATATATGGAGAAAAAAACACTCTATTATGGTTTTCTCTCTTTTGTTTGTTTAGCAATTCCTCTTTCTTTATTTTATCTACAAAACTGTTAGTTACTCAATGTTCGGAAAGTCGAGTGGAGTCACTCCAGATTTTTTTTTTTTTTTTTTTTTTCAAATCTTAAAAAAAAAAAAAAAAAAAAAAAAAATGAAACACACAAACTTTAACAGGATGATATAGGAAATTTCAGCATTGTATCATTAAAAATAAATAAAAGTAAATCCTAGAGATATATTTAAAAATGTTATTGGCAGATTAGATGTAAATAAAAATGAAAATCTGTTTATTTATATATTATTTACACTGGCAATTTGTGCATAGCTTCTGAAACCAGATCTAGGTATTTATTTTTTGTTTTATTGAAAAACATTTAATTATTTTTTTATTTTTTATTTTTTACGGGGATAATCATATTTTTATAATAAAATAGAGAATTTGTGCATTGCTTTGTTAGTGAATGAAACACATTTTACTCATTGTATTTTTTTCGGGGAGGGGCATAAAAATTTAAGTTTTGTAATTATGGAAACTGAATCCCCTGAAACTTCTAAAAAAATTTATGATATTTTGTACTTTTATCAATGGAACTTTATACTGAATGTCTAAAATTCATATTGAAAAAATTTATGTTAAGGAATGAAAATTTAAGAATTGCTTTCGAACATATACTCTATGTTCTTTCAATGTCGAATTTAAAATGATTTTATAAAAGTTATCTGAAATATTAAAAGGTTTGTAAAAATCCATAAATCATGTAAACATAAAATCTACCAGCATGCGGGCAAATTAGGCAAAATACTATATTACACGACGAGGCCTATGAATATTTAAATGCCGAATGACAAATTAATCAACATTCACAGAAATCTCTTCCAGACGCAATCGATTTGTAGCTGAAAGGAGATGTCATTGAAGGCGTTATTTCAAAATAAATTAATAACAAGAAACACCTGTTACCGCTATTAATTAACTCGCGTAATTCTTAAGTAATTGCAAGGGGATAAATGAAACTCAAGTCAAAACCTTGTTTGTAAAATAATAATTTACCACTTTATAAGTATGTTTACTGATTAATTTTACTATTTCGGACATATTAGTAACAATGAAAATGTATTCCAATAGTATTAATAAAACAACGAGTTTGTAAAATTATGTGTACTGGCTCATCCTGTAAGAAGAAACTTGGTTGAGGTAAAATTTTAGATTTCTCAAAGTTGAACTTTTAAGGGATTTTCCCACCTGAATTTTTTGTTAGTCATCTGCGTTATCCTCTTTATAATTAAACGAGTTAATCTTGTATATCTGTCCTTGATTTCTTGGAATGGACTAACAATTTTGAAAAAAATTTAGAGTTAATTATGTCGACGATAAACTCAGATAAGACATAACTTCGTAACAAAAACACATATAGTTTATTTACAGGATCTATATACAAAAACTTGGAATAGTGTAACACAGCATCGGCTATTCTTTTACAGATGCAATTCACCAGACTATGATGAAAATAACTCTTAACACATATATAATTATCCATTTTTATAACGGTAGAATAACTCTAAAAGGATTTAAACTCATAAAAATTCTCGTATTTCAATTCTTACTCTGTATTTTTATTACTCTTGAAACGAAGGAAACTCTAAGCTAATGTTTTCTCATACATATAAGAACAAAAACAAAATACTCAACTGTTGCCATTTTCTCATAACAAAAAGGAACAAGAACAGAATATTCAACTGTTGCCATTTGCAACATAATCTGCTGAAATGATAAATAATAAAAACAAAGATAATTAGGTAGAGGATAAACCTGACAAATTAGATGGCAAATTCATCTAACGTATTCTCATCTTCAAGAAAATAAGCATCCGCTGGGTAACGTGTGATTCGCCTACGCCTACGGGAACTTACAACAGAACTACCCGACTACCATAGGTAACGGGAGTTACTGTATTCGGTGAAAAAATTCAGCATCGTGTTTTCACCTGATTTACATGTTTTAAAGTTTCCTGAGTCCAAAAATGTCGTTTTTGGGAATTAGTCTGCGTGTATGTGGAATCTTCTGACTATCATATCTCCGAAGCTAACAAAGATATAACAACAAAATTCCACAATTGAGACAGGTCTGATGGATAGATGATTCTTCCAACTTTTAATGAAAATTGAAAAACCAGAAGTAGGACATCGGGAGCCGGAAGTGGGACCATAAGTCCGTATATCAAAAACGGCTCTTCTGATTTTATTTAAAGTTGCAAAATAAACATCCTGTTAGATGTTTTTTCGTATTCCACAGTTGGTTAGATAAGAAAAATTGACAGGCGTCCTATATAAGTAGGTCAGTTTGGGATCTCGCAAGTGCATACCTTTAAAAAAAGCTGAAATACAAATTTTCAATATGTGAAAATTTTCATTTTGCAGTTTCATCTATATAAATAAAGAGAAGTGTCTGTGTGTGGGTCTGCGCTCTGGTGCTCACACTACTGATCGCAGAGCTTCCAAATTTGGCATATAGGTACCTGGAACCCTGCAGGTGTGCACCTCATCGAGATTTTTTCGAATTTCGAATTTGAAATTTTTAAATTAATGTTTTTTCAATTTTAAATATTGGCTTCAATGTTTCATTTTTCATGAATTTATTCTTCGATTGTTATCGTCTGCGTATCTTAGCAACGGCTATTATGCAATTCATTTGTTATTTAATACATTCATTTGAAGGCGATTTTATTTTCTTTTTTTTTTAATTATTATTATATTTATTGAAAATCAAATGGTAATGCAATAGAAATAAATTGTTACGTTTATGTATAAATTTTATACTATAGCAACTTTTTACTTTTCATTTTTTTTAATTAATTCCTTTAAAAGAAAAATATTTTTTATTATTATTATTATTTATAATATTTATTGGGTAAAAAAAATGGTAGTTTATAGTAGAAAGGATAAACTGATTAAAATTCGTTTTTCATGTATTTAATTCCTTTTAAAAGAAAATCTACTTTTTTATTTTATTTTATTGCACTGGTCGGAATCAAATCGTAATATAGTGTAAATAACGGGGGCTATAAAACACATGGTTAAAAAACTAAAATATATAATAGATGCTGAGATACAGTCATCTTTAAAATCGTAGTTCTTAAATAACAGAAAATCCACAAGTCGTCGATAAATACCCAGATTGAAGTGCCCGGGAAAGACCTTTCTATAGACAGTGGGAAACTGGACCCGATGCAGTACGGGTACAAAAAAAAAAGCTGCCTTAGGCAACGGGTACCCGAAGAAGCGCTAAAGCAATTTCAGTGTTTATTTTATTTATTATTATTATTTTAAGTTTTTATTTGTTATGTGATGCAAAAAATTAATACTGATACAATTCTTTTGAAAATTCGTTTAAATATAGTGACCAGCGAAGCGGGCGTAGCCTGCTAGTAATAAAATATTTAAAAAATCTATTTTTAAAAAAGGTCCGTAAATTTAACAGTCGTGAATTTTCTGAATGTGAAAATAGACTTCAAAAGTATGTATTAGTTAAAGAAAATTCCCCATATAATAACACTGGTTTCGGCAATGGTAAGTGAAGCAGGCCCTTAAGCAATAACTTGTTCTGAGAGAGAGAGAGAGAGAGAGAGAGAGAGAGAGAGAGAGAGAGAGAGAGAGAGATGAAAGAAAGAAAGGCAACTGTCGCACAAAGTTTGAAAAGAGTTTTGTCATTTCTAGTTATAAGAAAAAAATATTTATTTTTATCAAATTAATCAGAAAAGTCTAAAAAATGTTCTAAGCTAATATATATATATATATAAAATTTTTTAGAAATTCTATGCTCTCTTTAAGTAAAATATTAAAGTTTATTTTAATTTTAAAAATGTTACTTAAAATAGATTGGAGGAGGGGGGCTAAACTGTTTATCTTCAAAGTGGAACGTTGAAACAATACTTCTA
Source organism: Salticus scenicus (assembly GCA_963930645.1). NCBI lineage: Eukaryota > Metazoa > Arthropoda > Arachnida > Araneae > Salticidae > Salticus > Salticus scenicus. Next base: position 241,407,509 of record OZ005650.1, on the reverse strand, counting down.
TGAATCAATTACTCACGTTTTTATTTAGTCTGATACTCTAAATATATTTACCGCAAGCACATAACCTTCTTAAAAATGATCAAACTCTATTACATATTATTATATTTACGAGTTGCTCTAACTTAACACACAAACAAATACTTTACCTCGAGTTACTAAAGCCAAGTAATGCATTGAGCGTAATCCTGTTACTAATATTTCGACAGAAAATGCACAGCAGAAAGAATTTCCAAGAATTTTCTCTTTCACCTTTACATTACGAACAGGCAAGTAATTTTCCGAAAGGATTTTTCAAAAGATTTCACATAAATAAAACATACAATAAACCTTTGAAAACTAATTCTGAATTGCTTACTACCAGTCTAATATAATCAGTCTTTAAACACCGACGTGTAATTGGGGAAGAGAACTGTTAACAAGAATTTCTAATTAGAGAGGAACAATCTTATTTTCGCTTGTCGAAGAAAACTCTTTTCATTAAATTAATCTATGTTTCTCCAAAGTTAGCATATTACTTCAGACAATCGAAATTCTAGGAAGTTACAGTTACATGAACAACATTTACACGATCCTTATTCAATAGTTTGACTCGTGTAAAATAACATAATTTGATATGGAAATGCAAATTTCAACATAATTTGCATTATTATATATTCTATCTTAGATAATTCAGCAATATAGAAATTATGCGTTATTACCTAGTTCCGATTGAATATGAAATGATGCACTTCTCATAAACAATTAACGCATCTTTCACGAAGTATTAAGCTAAAGTAGAGACGATGCGTTTTATATCCCTGTGCATACATATTCTATATAAATTTATAAGAATGCGTACATATTTTGCACTTGTAAATGGTAGGTTTTAAATAAAAGGGAATATTTATCTACTTGTATAACGTGTTTTTAATGGTATCTATTTTAAACAAAATACTGAAAAATATTAATTTCAGTTGCAGTGAAAAGAAATATTTCTGGATATTTTCTTGTCTTTCTAGCATGTATCGAAAACTGACAGATTTGTTATCTCTTCGTATTTAAAAGCATCTTAATTTTAGTTAAGAATACAAAAGGTGATAAATAATTTTTGCACACTTCTCTCTCTCATATACATATTGTTACAACGATTAAGTCTTTCCCCCTACATCGTTTATAATGTTACAGTGAAAGTCGTTTTATAGGCAAAAAAAAAAAAAAAAATAAAGGAACAGTTCATTCACTTTCAGTGAGGTCAGCCTTGGCGACAACATTTAGCGAAACTAGAAGTTTTGATTCTCGAAATTTCGAACTGTACTGTGAATGGGGGCCGAGTATTAGAACTTTCCATGGGTTTCTGGATAGAAATACCGCCAAACTTTATCACCAAAAGTTATAAATAGGTCAGTTCCTCTCAAAATAAAAGCTAAACTAAAGGAGTTTTACTCACATTTTCATTTTAATTCAATCAGTGCTCAATGGTAATCCAGTATTCGCCGATTGTAAATAAATATTGATAAAGCCCCCTATCATCTTTCTTTTATTTTGAGAGAAACTGCTGTTCTGTTTATTCTATAACTCATAACTATTTGAATTTACACGATATTTGTTCGGTGTTTTCATATAAGTAACTCAATAATTAAATCATTATTAAATTATGCAAACGAAAATTTTATAAACCTTTCCCATGCGTAGTTAAAAATTATTTCGTAAAAGCGCTCATATTTCGTAAAACATTCAACATTTTTGCATTCTGATTGCAGTACGCTGTATGGCGTTGTCTAATGTAGCAATTCAAGTTTTCTAAAAATAGCTTTGCACTGGGTCTAATACCTTACGTGTTATCATTAAAAAAGTGGATTTTTTTTTGTTTTTTTCAATTTTTTAAGGAATTAAAATTTATACAGATAATTAGACGAATCCCCATAATTGCATGCTACAGCCAAAACTCATCTCAAGCATTATTTTTTACATGGTGATGCAAAACATTTTGATTTTTGTTTGATTTTTCACCGGTCCCCTTTTTCTCTTCAGGAAAAATATTTTGCTGAAATATATGAGGCGTAACATGTTCTTTATATTCCCAGAGTTTCAAGATGGTTCCTAAAGAACTTTTCTAGATATATTTGATAAAACGTCTAAGTTCAAATGTGTCCAAATGCTTATTGGTAGACATACTAAATCGATCACAGAGAATAAGCACAGTCCAGACTGAAATGTCCCACCCACTAGGCAACGGTATTTAATTCGATATATTTATCTTACCTTAATTTGTTAATAATTTTTATTAGGGTTAGTTTTGTATTTTAGTTTCATGCAATTGCATTCTATTTCCAATGGAATAATCCTCATAATGCGTGTGTATTCTAACATGTGTTCTATTTGTCCCATAGTAAGAAAAATTTAAATAATATTCATTCAAGTATCATAAATGATCTTCGGATTCGTGGGATCCCAAATCATGCAATTATGGCAAAAGCTTAAATATTTTTAACATATATAAATAGATAAATAGATATATAGTGAAAAATTCCTCTTTCTGGAATATAACAGAATTAATTCACTAAAAAGTTAAGCAAACTTTTTATTAATATAATTCAAATTTAATTCAATTTTCATTAAGTAAAAACTGTTTCTGTTTCTAGAGCAACATTGATTATTAATGGATTTTTTTTTTTTTTTAATTAAAATCACACAATCAACTATTGAAGAAAATCATATTTTATTGAAAATTTATTTTTTCAACTGAGTGAAAATAATGCCTGGACCGGGAGTCGAACCCCATGGTGTTTTCCATTTCCTGCGGCTTATTTCTGTTGAGCTATCTACATGATAGACCAGAGATATTTCTACCTAAAGGTTGTCTGAGTGAGTAATGCAGACCGGTTGTCGGCCTGGATAGCTCAATTGGTAGAGCCTTGACCTTGTAAGTCAATGATCCTGGGTTCGACTCCCGGTCCAGGCATTATTTTCACTCAGTCGGAAAAAATAAAATTTCAATAAAATATTATTTATTTTATCTTATTATTTCAACAACATAATATTTGCAATTATTTTTCTTTTCATTTGAATTGGAAAGAACTGATAATATCGCCTTCTGAATAAGTAAAATATTATATAACATATATATTTTTACTTATTTATTTTCGGGAACTATTCATTTACTCACTGAAACATAAAATTATGTTACATGCTACGAATTGTATTAAGTTGACGCATTTTCAAGCTGGATCTTTTCTTTTACTAATTAAATTAAGCCGAATGAATGTAGTGAATCGTAATCTAGCACTGAATATTAACAGAATATTTTAAAATAAATAACTAAATTTAAAAAAAGTTTTTATTTCCTAATAAAACAAAGTAAGCAGAAATTTTCCGAAAACATTTTGGTACACAAAACATAACAAATCAGGGAAGGCTAATTATGAAACACTCCAGTCTTTATATAACTAAGTTTTAACAGTAGCATGCAATTGAGGAATACAACCTTTTAACAAGAGTATTTAATTAGAAGATGAATTCAGCTTGCGTTGTGGTGAAATAGTTTTCATCAAATTAATCTAGTTTCTCTGGCGCTAATATGTTACTTTAGATAATAGAAATTTAGGGAAACTGTAGTTACATTTCCCAGTGTTTAAATAATTCTTACTCTGTTCTTTGAATCTTAGAAAATGATATAGTAATTGGATTATGAAATAAATTGCAACATATTTTGCATAATATTAAATCCGTACGATTCAAAAGTTTATAACATTATTGTGATTTATTATAGCAGCATAATTGTGAGCATTGTTACACATTTTGTAAAATTTTAACACTACTGTTGTGTTTTAGTTCATTTCATCCTAAAATCGACATCATGGAAATTTATATAAAATAATTTAAAAAAAACAATCTATATAATATTTCTCTACTGTAGACCAATTACGATTTCATTTTATCGAAATATTACGAAAAAAATGCATTCATGAAAAGTGCAATCAAAGTAGAAATTAGTTTTTTTTTTTAACAAAAAATTATGCCAAAACAAATAAAATGGCATCGCCAAAACGGCGACAAAAGTTTAAAAGGAGTCATCGAAGTCCTATACTATAACTGTACTGCCTGCGGAATTATGAAAACTGGGTCATCAACCATGAATTTTATTTTGAAGCCTTTCTCTGAATAATTTTGATTTCACTATTGCACAATATTAATTTGGATCTAATAATAATTTGACTTCTGAAAAAAAAGAATCATTTTAAATAAGTGTTTTATTGAATTATTTCTTAAAAATACTAGGGGGCTCTGCCCCCTGCTCGCCTCCCCCCAACACACTTTACTTATTAACGCATGCAGAGCTCTGCCCGCTTAGTCGCCGCTTTCTTTCACTGAAAATGAATATTAATAGTGCATATTACAAGACAAAAGCAGAAAATTATTATGGAAATCCTCATATTCAATGTCAAATTGAAATATATAATATTTACATATATTTTTAATAAAAAGAAATTCATAATATTTTGACCATTTTGCATTACAGCATTAGTATATGAATCTTTTTATTTATTTTTTAGAACCTTAGATCCGGACCGCGGTACCCCCTTCCTAATTGGAAGATTGCGGGTTCGGTTCTCGAGCCGGCCAAACACCGTAGTGTACACTAATGGTGGCTGGTGCAAGTAAAATATGACGTGGCCGAAATATCCTCCATGTTCCATCAAAATTATACCTCTGGGGGCCACTGAAGCGGAGGACTATCCTCTTCGTGTAGGACGAAAATTGTGGTGGTGTGTCTCCGGAACATCCGTAGGGGTGCGTTCCAGACCGTCGCCAATTATCCATAGCGCAGTAATGATGCGACGTCAAACACAACCAACCTAATTATCTACCTACCTACAACCATGGATCATATTTTGATTTTCCCGTGTAAGAAAATTAATTTTCTAAAAGTAGAGAAAAAAGTTGATATTTATTTTCTTTCTTTTTTACATCCATGGTTTCGGGCCGCGGTATCCTAGTCTGTAATGAGCCGAGCACGTAATTGGAAGATTGCCAATTTGATACTTGAGCCGGCCAAAGACTGTCGTGTACACTAATCGGGGCTGGTGAACATAAAATCTGTCGTGACCGCAAAGTCCTCCATGTTCCCACCCACACTATACCTCTGGGGATCACCAAAGCGGAAGGGGGGGGGGATCCCTTCCGGGAAAGATCAAAATTGTGATGGCATGTGACCGAAACTAGGGGTGCGTCCGAGACCGTCGCCAATTACCCATAGCGCAGTACTGGTGCGACGTTAAATCGAACCTACCTATCTACCTACCTACCTACGTACAACCATGGATCATATTTTAATTAAATGACTTCATGACAGAAGAACAACGTCACTGGGAGAAACTTTCTTCAAAATGGCAAATAGAGTACCTTCATAAACTTGACGTTTTTACTTAATAACTTCTTTAATTAAAATGATAGAAATTTCTAAGCAGCTGAAATGTTTTTCTTGGAGTATTCGGAACACATTGATACCTCTCATGACGCGAAGGACCCTGCCCTCCGCTAGAAGATGCTGTCGCAGACCAAAAAAATTTGACGCCAGTGACAGTAACTCTTTTTTAATATATAGAGACAACTTAAAATATAATCAAGTTCGAAATATTTAATGAATTGCATTTATTATAATTTGACTATAACTGTTAAAATAATACAATGAAAAGCAATGCAAATTAAGACGTTTACTTCCAATAATTAAAACATTTTGCTCAGAATCATAATAAATTTAAGTTTAGAAAGTTTTCCCAATTCTTTACTCAAATAAATTTACAAACCATCGCTTTGTGTTAACAAGTTGTCAAAAAAGCTGTTTTTCATTTGTAAAACAGTTTTCAATTGTTTGAGAAAACTTGGATCAATATTACTTGCCGGTATTCATTCTTGTTTTAAACTCGATATCAATCGATTTAAGGTCTGGGAAAAAGAGAATACTGGAAATGTTTAGCGAAAAAATAGTAAAAGAAAAGACTTGAAAAACAAATATGCATTAGTGCCTTTTAAATCGCTGGAGTCACGAAAAAGTTACTTTCTGTACCTGAAACTTTTAAAAGGAATAATTCAATGGAAGACTTTTTAGCATAACTCATCGCTAAAGAAATAAAGAAATCCCTAACTGACCAGAAAAAAAAAAAAAAGATAATCGATGAAATGGTTATGGTATGCGAAGCAGAGGTGATTTCATGATACTAGATAGGTACTAGAACTATATATTCAATTAGCATAAAACAACATTTGCTAAATAAGACAAATGACCAAATTATAACCATACATATATAAATTGAAATATGAAATAGAAGAGACATAAAGGAGGACAGAAACAATTAGATGAAGCGCAGCCTAAATAAGCAGAATTTCGAAGTGGTTTTAGTACCATCGACTGTATTCACACAATTGGAGAAATTACTAAAAGAAGTAATAAATATAGACTCCTTCTCTGTGTGGTTTTCGTGGACTATAAAAAAATTTTTGACTCTGAATCATCACTAGCAGTTTTGAATGCATTAAAAAATACTAATATTAATTCAGGATTTGCACCTTATTTTTAACATTTATAAAGAAGCAACATCCAAATTAAAACTCCACAAAGCGAGTAATGCATTCAAAATCAAAAATGGTGTAGAACAAGCAGACACAATTTTACAAACTGTTAAATTATTTTAAAATTCAAGAAGCTTTTAAAAAACTAAATTGGGAAGAGAAAGGCATAATAGCTGATGGAGAATTTATAAATCATTTGAGATTTGCGGATGAAATTGAACTGCTATCTTCCTCATTTGACGATTTGCAAGAAATGCTTCAAGAATTAAACAAAAGAAGTATAAGCTTGTTGGATTGAAAATGAACCTCAGTAAGACAAAAATTCTGTCGAATTCTTTTGTTTCTTCACTGAAGATCACTGTTAATATGGATTAATTAGAAACGGTACTATACTATCCGGTAGTTATATTAATCTGGTAGTTATGCTCATCTGGGACAAGTCATTACGATGAACGAAAGCACCATAGAAGAAATTAACAACCGAGTTAAACTAGCATGGAGAGAATTCGGAAGAAATAGCGCTATATACCTCCCAATCTGTTTGAAAAGATAAGTTTTTTATCAGTGCATTTTGCCTGTATTAACTTATGCTTCAGAAACATGGACATTAACGTGTAAAACTATACAAAAGCTTCAAACAACCCATAGATGAATGATAGGATTCATTCGCAGATATAGAAAGTGAAACACATGGATTAGGAAGTAAACCAAAATTAATAATGTCTTTTGTAGAGTTAAGAAGTTAAAATGGAGCTAGGCTGGGCATCTTGTGAGAAGAAACCATATAGATTGACCGCAAAAGTCCTATTTTGGATACTAAGAGATAAGAAAAGATCGAGGAAGGGACCACAGTGTCGGAGAGATGAAATTGTGAAGTTTGGGGGAGCAGAATGGAGAAGATGTGCCGAATACAGGGCAGATTAGAATCACCGAGGTGAGGCTTTCATCCTACAGTGGATCGATAAAGACTAAAATTAATTATGATAATGACGATATATATATGTTTCATAACAACTTTGAAAATCCAGGCAAGAGATCGTGGTAAAACTATCAAGTATAACCATAACAGACAAAGATTATCTATTGAAAAATGCATAATTTACGTTAAAGATGGTGGAAGAATGAAAAACATGAAAAAATTGTGCTTCTCCTCCTACATCCCCCCCCCCCTCCTAAATATATATATATATATATATATATATATATATATATATATATATATATATATTGTTGGTAGAAATAAATTTATTTACAAATGTTCTAATAATTTTGGTTCGTCTATTTGCTTGTCAGTTCGCGCTATATTTTCATGAACATTTTTAAAATGTTTTGAAACTTTGAGCGATTCAAATTAAATACAGCATGTATTTTCATAGAAAATGGTATAAATAGTTGATTAATGAACTTAGTATGTTTACATAGCCCATATCAAAATCTTTCAAGGAAATCAGTTCACACATACTTTTTTTTCTTTTTTTTTTTTATCGCAGTTTGAAATTTTAAAGTTTTGGCCATTTTAAAACTTAATAGCAGATCAAGTAGATTAACCCGTTAGCGCCCAGTGTCCTCATTTGAGGACAGCTAATAAAATGGCACGTATATATTTTTTGTTTTTTTTTTTTGGAATGATTTCTACTTTTTAGTGACAGTTTACAGCGTCAGTCTAAATGATCCCTGAAAGTTTTATGTGCCTATTATTAATTATTATTTCATAGTTTGGATAGTCATTTTATGATTTTTCATTCGTCGCACACATATTTGTTTTTTGCGCAGGTGTACTAACTTTAATTAAGTTGAATAATAATATATATTATGATACTTTACTTTCGAGATTTTTGTCAACATATAATAGGAAATTAATTTGTTATCTCAAAGTTTTTCTATCTCGAAGTTTTCTCGCTAGAACACTAAAAGTCAATAAATGAGGATAGGCTTTAAATTTAAAACTGTCAGAAGAATTGTTAATATATTTTACTGTCAGTTGTCTATATTAATTTAGAAGTGAAATAATCAGCTAATAATATTTTGCAAAATTAATGCGGGCGTTAACGTGTTAATAAACTTGGCTGAGAATTTAATATGGGCTATGTGTATATTGAGTTTCAAGCATAATAACTGTGTACTTTATGCGAGTTAAAAATCTTCAAATGACCGCCATTTTGAAAAAAAAAAAATTGTGGATCGAATTGGCCAAAGAACTCATCAAAGATGATTTTAAAATATTTCCACTGCCCAGTTTTTGTTCGAAATTATTAAGCTTTTCTAAAATTATCGTGATGAAAAAGTTTCCATCACATATATAAATAAAGTAACTGAATGAAATAGGTCGATTTCTAATAAAACTAAGATGATAAGAAAAAAAAAAAAAGTCAGTACTTTTTATCATTAAAATAAAAACATCAATCTTTTATTATTATGTAATAGAAAGTGAGGCGTGACTATTTGCTGGATTTAAATTTAGTTTTATTTTTGTAAACATATTTTATCTGCTGAAAGTATTAGTCACAAATAATTTCTCCGCAATAATTCCCTAAATCTTAATATCTTAATCTCTTAATTAATTCTCTTTTCAATTATCTTCAACTGAAAATGTAATCTGTATTCATTGTGTAATCGCGATGAAGCATAACAAGCTGATTATCTGTTTACACACTCAATTAATTTTCCAAATGATTTCACTTGATATCTCAAGTTATATGTGAGACATAGCATTTTCTTTTCTCTGCTTTTATTGCTGAGGCATAATAAATGAATAAGCATAAAAGCAGATTATTGATTTTAGTAATATGCTCTCTTAATAAAATAAATATATTTCAATGCTTTTATCTGTGATCAGAAATGAATATGTTTGAAGAGTTTTCCAGCTGATTGGAAAACAATGAGAAATGGGATTATTTTCTCCTCTTACATCTTGTATCAACTTATCTTATTTCTAAACCATACTCACATATTTGACTATATATGATTTGAATAAATATATTAATAATTTTTAAAATTAGATTGTTGAAAATTAATTTTTTAAATACTTTTCTAAGAAAAGTTGCCGAAAAATAATTAGTTAAAGCGGTATTAGACGAGGCGATTTTTGTCGCTAGCAATTTCAAGCAACACTCGGTTAGGGTTGCTAAGAAAGTATTCACTCTACACAATGATATTTTTGTACTCGCATTTATCGCACTGTCGGCGTGATTTGTATTGCTTCCGAAGTTCACTTTTCTTATAGCTGATCAGACCTATTGTGTATTTTGCAGCTAAAACTATTAACACTAATTTAAGATTTGATAATATATACATAAATAATATTCCTTCAATATTATTTTTGTCGGTTGTTAAAGTGAAATTAACATAATTTTTAATCATAATTAAATTTTTCAGTGTTATACTATTTTTCTTTTCTTTCTTTTTTTTCTTTTAGACACAGTGTTTTAATTCTTGAAAATTAAGATGATATTAATTCTTTGATTCATTCATTTTATTTAATTTTATCATTTAATTTGAGAGGTATGAAATGGATTAAATTATCTCTGGCAATTGATTTTATTGCATCATTTAGTTAGTATTATGTAACTTTTTATTTATTTATTTATTCATTTTGATGAACTACGATACCAAAATAACGATCTTTGTTTTTGTAAATAAATAAATAATAAATTTATTACGGCGTGTTGATCATTCCTATGCTTTCATTTTTTCTCTCTTTTCTTTTTTATATTCTATTTTCCGTTTCTTTTCTAATTGTCTTTTGCTTTTTACTGGGTTATATATATAAATATATATATAGTTTTCGTTCTCATTCTTTTCATTATGCTCATGGAAAAATTATATGTGTATGTATATGTATATACATATAGATATAGATAGATAGATTAGGGCTTGTAAATAGGCAGATATTTGTCGTTCTACCTATCTGGATTTTTTAATTTGATATACAAAGTTGCATCATTCAACCGATTTTGTACATTTATTAAACAGGACAAAACCTAGCGAACGCTGTATTAATTTTTCTTATTTATAATTTGATTAAAACACATTAGGAACTATTTAATTAAAATATTTTACCATACGCACGCGAGTTTCAAAAAAAAAAAAAAAAAAAAAAAAAAAAAAAAAAACTTAGAAAACTTAGAACGACTAGGCCGACGAGCGCGACCTGGCATCGTACCCGAGCCTATAGAAAACGTAGTTATATTTTATTATATTTACCCTTGGTTTGTTGAGTTAATTGAATTAAGTTTTTAACAATTGAAAAAATAAGTAATAAAGGTAAGACGAAATCATACTAATTAAAAATATTATATCCTATTGTAATCAGCAAAATATATTCGTGCGCGCGCGTGTATGTATATTATGTGTGTGTGTATATATATATATATATATATATATATATATATATATATACATATGAATTTATGAATTTCATATATGGATTTGCCTAAATTAGGCATTAACACTGTATGTATACACACACACACATATATATATAATGATGATCTATTAAGCATAGTAGAAGCCAAGCAACGGATACAAGATCAGTGAAACACCAATGACCAATTAGATTAAAAATTTCTTTATGTAGGAGAAGTTCAGAAAAATGAAAAAAATTGTCATCGGGATGAAATACACATATTTAAAGAAAGCAGATTTATTAATTAACAGCCTGCAAAACAAACGAATCAATAAACTAACACGACAAATTTTAACTTAAAAACATAAACTATATCGAAATTTATGAAAAAATAATTTAAGAAACTTAAGAAAGGAAGGAAGAAGGCAGGCGGCAAGACTTGTGATTTGCCTGTAGGGTTAATATATACACACACATTCTCAAAGGATTTTGCTATTATATGTTATTAAATACCTTAGCAATATAATTACTTTGGTTCTGGGGTTTGGGTTACTTCATTATTTAGGTTTGTTTCTGTTCATCTTGGACAATGCAATGCTTGAAAAGGTTTTCATGATATATATATATATATATATATATATATACACACAAACTGATAAATAAAATAAATTTACCTATAATAAATTCATTAAAATATTATTGAACTCTGTAACAAATAAGAGTAAATGTATTTTTTAAAAAGAAAGATAAAGATATGGCTAAGCAGGTGATAGACTTTTTAAAATTATATTAATGGTATGTAAATTATTTTTATTTCACAAAGAAGACTAATTTTTTTTTTTTTTTTTTTTCTTTTTTTTTTTCTTTTCAAAATATGTTTAAAATTAAATTTGCGAGAAAATTACGTTTTGACAGAATAAATTTGAGAGCAATGGTATAATTATTAAAATGTGAGGTTGGTAGAAAAGAACTACTTTGTTAAAAATCACTATATCTCAATCATGTTAAGTGCTTTTATTACAATTGTAACAAAAGAAAAGATACAACATGGATAAATTTAATATTTAATTATGAACAAACAATCTGACAATAGCTCTTTGAAAAATTCATCAAATATCGCATTTAAAATATATAATTAAAAAAAAATTATCGGGAAAGAAACGTGCACCGTACATAAAAAATTAGGTGAACTACACTCACATTTTATATTAGATTTTGAATTCGAAACATAAATATTTATATAATATAGGATAAAGTAAAATTAACACATTCATTTGAGGAATAAATTGCATCTCAAGAAAACCGCCAAGTTCCCCCTTTGAATGAAGAGGCGTGAAGAAGAGGAATGACGTCAAATGACGTCAGCATTCGCAGCATTTCATTGGTTCATAGTGGCAACACCTGACGACAATCTTGGTCGGGCAGGAAAAAGTTGCTTCAAGTTGCTTGGTTTCCAGGCGATTTTTTCTCCCGTACTTTTACATTATGTCGCCTGGTATCGCTTGAAAAGTGTTTATCCGTGTAATATAGCTTTTACTGTTTTCTCTTACGATACAAAACATTCCCATATTTACAGTAGAGCGCCGATTATCCGAACACGTCGGGACAGACCCTAGTTCGGATAAGCAAAAGTTCGGATAATTGGACAGACAATTTAAGGATATTGTGACAATAAAAAACCCTTCATACTTTATCCAGGCTTAGGACTGGCAGCACCAATATGTGCTGGCCTGTTTAAAAATAAAAAATTATTGAACTAAATAACAAATATCACAACTTAAACAAATATCATAAATGTTATTTTGAAGTTGTCTGGTATATTTATGATAATCAAAATGGACGTTTATGCTCAATTTTGCCTTATTCTACCATGTTAAGTAAATTCCAAATAACTTACGAATTTTTTTAAATTAAAAAATTCATAGGGATGTTTATGCTACTATCTTAAAATATTATTGTTATCATTTACGTTTATTTATTTATTTATTTTAACTCTAGAGATTATATTTTAATCATAATTTAAGCAAAAAAGCCTTTGATGGCTGCTTGCCTCAAAAAAGACATTCTTTTGAATGCTGCCATACCTCGAATTCTTCTTAGACATGTTAATTGAATAGGATCTGCGTCGTTCTGCCGTTCGGGTCATTTCATAGCTGTTTCGAAACATTCAAAGGCGAGAAATAGGCTTTTCGGATAATTGGAAGTTCGGATAAAGAAATATAAATAGAGAAATAAACTGTTCGGATAATTGGAAGTTCGGTCAATTGGCGTTCGAATAATCAGCGCTCTACTGTACATTCAAAATTAAATTGCAATAATTTCGAATCTTTTGTAGAGTGTACAATTAATTGCAAAAGAAAAGAATGACAATTTCATAAGCTTGCAAATGAAGAGTTTCATTTTCTATTTTATTTTTGTCTCTCAATAGATCAGCAGCCAAAACAGCTGTTCGCTAAATTTGTTTTAGAAGTATTTCGATAAAACGTCAAGATTTGGTATTTATTTTCCTATAGTATCTGTGCGATATTTGTTGTATATTGTTCACAATTGTTCTGCTTATTATTTTGTTTATTCATTTATTTATTCATAACAGCGCGTACTTCGAGATCTGATACCATTTTTGCTGATTCTTATGTAAAATGACCCCCTGAATCCGAATATGATTCCCATTTTGCCCAGTCACCCACCTTTTTCTAGATACATCACCCCCTCCCTCAATTTCTTTCCCTGTTCGATAATTTTATGACCATGAATTTGATTTGAAGAATGAAAAATAATTAATTTAACACCTAAAAAACAAACAAACAAACAAAAAAGTTTAAAAAATAACATTAATAACAGATTAAAAAAATATAAGATATGTAATGCATAATTTGGGTGTCAACCCCCCTTCCCCCCCCCCCCCCCCCCCCAAAAAAAAAAAGAAAAAAATCTCTGTCGCAAATGTCTATGTTTTAGAATTTTCCATCTCTGTAGCCCCTCAGAAGATATTTAACGGTTAAAATTATCATCGTTCCTCTCCAAATTAAACTGGTGTGTATAAAATTACCAAACAATGATAAAAATGAGGGAAGGGGTGTATCTAGAAAACGGTGGGTGGTTGGGCAAAATGGTGGTCATATTCGGATTCAGGAGGTCATTTTACTTAAGAATATGCAGAAATAGTGTTAGAGGCAATTTTCATGCCGAGCAGAGTTGACCGCCCTCTTGACTTACCGTCGCTGGAAGCCCGAGCCAATGTTATTCTATGGGGATATTTTCTTTACAAATAACTTATTAACTAATACACGCACTTTTTTCAAAAATGTATTTTTTTAATTTTTATATTTTATTTTGAAATTGCAAAATGAAAAAATTTCATATATTGAAAATTCGTATTTTGCAGCTTTAAAATAAAATATAAAAAATTAAAAAAATATTTTTTTAAAAAAGGTCCGTCAATTTAACAGCTGGGAATTTTCAGAATGTGGAAACAGAATTTAAAAATATGTATTAGTTAATAAGTTATTTGTAAAGAAAAATTTCCCATTGAATAACATTAGCTTCGGTTTCCGGCGGCGGTCAGTGAAGAGGGCCCTTAATGATCCATTCCGTAATGTAATACAGTGACAAAATATACAAAAATTCTCAAAATTGGTATTGTGATCTATAGCATTTCTGCGCCAAAACTCTCAAATCATACTTATCTCAATTTATTATTATAAAGTCACTGCAATCATTAGTATGCGCATGTATTTGCAACATAATTATGCTTTAAACAAAATGCGAAAAAGTATCTTAAAAATTTTAAAAAATTTAAATTGTCCTCCATCGCATAAGTAAAATAAATTAAATTGGAGGCATATTAAATTATAAATGCAAAATTTAAATAAATTTAATTTTGTAGGCTGTACTTTATATTATTTATTTATTTAGTAGTTTTCACATTAGACAAATTCGTAATTATATATATAAAATATAATTAATTTAGGAAACACTTGAAAGTTTTCTACTGCGTTCATATGCATCGAATATAAGTGCAAAAGGGATAATATCCGGAATACTGAATAAATAAATAAAATAATAATTAAAAAAAAAACATATCTAATATAGAAAAATACTACATAGTTATTAAAAATAATAACACCCATTTAAAAAACTTAGACTCAAAACTTCTTTCGTGTAAAAGTAAAAAAAAAAAACTTTTCCTAAATATTCTTTTTCTAGCGTTCATTTAATATGTGAAGGTCTTCCAAACAGCAGTTTTATGCATTAAACAACCTTAATATTACTTTTAACGAAAGATTATTTTCCCATTAAGAATGTTTAAAAGTTTTTCTAAATTGTTGCATGCATTATTTTTACTATTCGACCTTCGCAATTTTATGCTTTCGAATAAATTTCTACTTTACTACATGCATATTTTTAGATCCCTTTTCTCATTCATCACAGTTATTTCATCAACAGTGACCTCGGGCATAAATTTCACCGTCTGTCAGGGAAAAATTCCAGATGAAAAACCGTTGTTCATCAATTTCATTGTTTTCTGAACTCGACTCGTATGTATGTCTGTCAATGCAACATAAACAATGTGACAAAGGAAGAAAAAAAATGCTGAATAATGTGGGGATCTTATATGTAGAGCATTGCCGAAATTTTCAAATGTCCTTCAAAATAAAAGGAAAATATTTGCATACAAACGGCTTATTATTTAATAGAAAATATGTAGTAATATCTTTCACTAGGAAAAATAAATAAAACGTATATGTCAAATTTTATAGGCTTACAAGAAATATTTATATAGAACTAACTATCAAATTTTCCAATGTGCTGAAGCAAAACAAATTATATTCATTATAACCACATACGCATTATTCATATAGAATATGGTATGCAGTTCACTCATTACTCATTTACGGGGCCCCACAAAAGAATTCAGATTTATTAAGGGCTATATTTGGAAGTTTCTCAAACTGTATCTCAAATGGTGTTATGCGTTTTTCTTACTATAACTATACTACTTAAATTCACTATGTCATACATGTACAATTTACAGGTAATACACAAGACAACTTAAAATTTAGAGAATATATTCTTTCGTAATTGATTAAAGAGTTTTGCAATGATAACTGCTTAAGAATAGTAATTATCTTTTCTTATTCATATAGTAAACATAATTTGTTTGGCTGTATAAAGTTTCCGACGATGAGATTTTGCTCTAATTACGCGTTTTCATGCACTCTCAATAAGGAGTTTTTAGCGGTCTTTGTGCATGCCATCAAGAAGACTAAATAAAAACAAACAAATAAAGGAAGTTCGAATTTGGCATTTTGATGATCATACGAGAATTCCAGCGTAAATTTTTCACCAAGATCGAAATGTTTCAAAGAGTAATACGCCGGTTAGGAGTGTCGCTTCACAGTTTATTCATACGAATCGTCTTTACAAACGAGGTGGCTTGAATCGGGATTCGAATCACAAACATGGTATGGGTAAATTTTCGCTGAAGAATTCGAAATAATTAATTTAATAACAAACTGAAATATACATTTAAAATATAATTACATTATTCAAATTGGTGGATTAGGAGAGGCTTTAGATCCACTACCTCACACAGAAACATATGCCAAATAAAATTATTTGTAAAATTTGCGGAGTAAGAGAAAATAGTGTGAGCACCTCACTAGATTATTCTTTTATTGATGATGAAAGAAGATATAACAAACTAAATTTTTCAGGTGAAGTGTTTTAAATTCTTTTTTCTATTGACTTACGTAATAGTGTTTGTCTAAAAACAATAAAGAAAACTATTTTAAGAGAAGATGTAAATAATCTTCAGTTTAAAGATGGCACAAATTAATAAAATTATTCTAGCACAAAAAATATTTTAGCACTTCATAAAAGGTAAGTTAGATTTTCAGTGAAATTTTGTAACAGACAGAAAAGGAGATATAGTGAAAGCAATACCTGTTTTCTCAAACATGCATCGTTTTAATTGTCTTTTACTAGTGTTTTTTTTTTTTTTTTTATCTTTTATAAAACTTCGAAAATAAAAATAATCTGGTGTGTCACTCACACGACTTTCTCTTACCCTGAAATTTAATACTATAAATACAGGTTACAGATTAAAAGGTAAGATAACGAGTACTGTTGTGTAAACCTGTGTTAAACAATTCCTATTAGGCGTCTGAAGAGTTTTATATGATAATTAGTTCTGTACCGCCCCCCCCTCAACCCCCCCCTTTTCATTAATGCACCTACATATTCGGTTATTAAAAAATAATTCTGTTTTTAAAAAATAATTTATTAAAATAATTTTAAAAAATTATCTTTTATGATAATGCAGACGATTTCCATATTAGAGAAGTAGTATGACAACAAATATCCAAAAAAAAAAAAAAAAAAAAAAAAGTCCATTTTATTCTCAATATTAAAAAATAAATAAATAAATAAATAAAATAAAGTTTTTTTTTTCGTTATAAGAAAAAAAAAATGATAACTTTATTTTAAATTATCGCAGATCGATGGTTCAACCATTCGTTTTAAAGGTATTGGCGAACTCTTTTGAAAGATACCCATCATGAAATTTACTCCCCTCGAGGGGGGACTTCCACCCCAGGGGGGGGTGGCGAGGCTCTTACATACACAATTTTTTTTCCCTGTTGACTATCTCTATTAGAAAAAACATATATTCGTTTCATTTGGGTTAGTGCAGTCTATAGATGTTAAACTCTACTTACCTGCAATTTCCCCCACAGACGAATGTATTTGAATACTTTTGAGTGTCCCTGTACACGAACCATTTGCTTGATCTTAACGAAACGTTTAGTGTAGCATCCCTATATGATACACATTTAGAATACCAAGTTTGAACTTTCTGCCATAATTTGTTTTAAGATATGCTGATAACAGACAGACACACAGACATACACACAAACCATTTGCTAAAAACATGATTTTCGTATTCAGGGGACCTCAGAACATGTAAGTATAACATAAACTCGCGTTCGAAAATTTGACCCAAAAACAATACTTTCTCTACCTTATGGGTAAGAGAAAGTAAAAAGTGCCACTTAACACTGATTTTTAAGGTAAATTAAAATAATTATGCAGACGAGAGAAAAAAATGTTAAAATAACTCAGTATTTTTAGTTTTTTTCTTATTAATATTATTAACGCATGTAATAATTCGAGAAAAATAGTTTCACTTCTTGATACAATCTTTCACTGTTTAAGAGTAGTTTCGAGGGCGATTCCAACTCTTCCCAAGAAATTTTAAAAGTATTTGCGACTTCAGTTCTCCTGTTTGTCTTTTCTTTTTTTGCATAAATCGTTTTATAATTCCATAAAGTGTTTTTCCAAATGTAACGGATAAATACAATTCATAAACCTTTCTTATCAGTGGAAAGTGTTGAAAAGGCGTAACACGACTGAAAATGCGCCTCCAACAATTTTTCGTAATAAATTCGAATATTTTTAAGTGGACCTGTGAATCATTAATTAAAGTTAATTATATCACTGTCTATTGGAAACATACTTTGTAGCATTTGTAAAGTGTATGTTGACCATACGCCTAAATATGTATGTATATATATATATATATATATGTATATATATATATATATATATATATATATATATATATATATATATATATATATATATATAAATATAAAATCAAAGCCAGATGAAAATTTAATCCCAAAACACATGAGGGCCTTCATCAGGGGAGCACCCCCATGTAGGGAAAGGAATATGAGACGTTTCTGACGAAACGCTGGTAATTTAACCAAAAAACACGTTTCTAGCCCCCAACTTCTCATAGATGGAAGCAAGACCATACAGCAAACGAATTTTAATTAATACAAAGCATAAAAAGCAATTAAATTCAGAAATAAAGCACAAAATATAATACATCAATATAAAATACAAGAATATAAATAATACAAGAATATATAAATACATACATGGATAAACTGCAGTTTATCCATGATATATCCGAATTATTTTGATAGTTATTTTCTACATACCAATTGATCTACATCTACGAATTACAGTAGTAACAATTCTATGATGTAAGTAAAAATCTGGCTAACATATCGATTTTATAGAATTCTACACATATTTATGGAAATAAAAACGCGTAAAGACAGGTGAATCGAGGTCAGATATTTTAAAAACTTGTTGGGAAGTGTTAAAAATGTTTCTCAAACTATACAAAAATAATAAAAAATAAATTATATCAAATAAAGTTATTCTTGAATTATTGCATGCATAAAAGAAGCCTAATAAAAGTAAAAAGTTATGAATTTACAAATATTCTAATAATTTGAACACGTCTGTATCTTCATTTCTTAAGGGGATAGAGTATGATAAATTTTTATTTGTTAATTTATTTTTGTAAATTACTGCCTTAAAATTGTCGTTTCTATAGATATCTTTTCAAATATACTAATTACATTAAATTTTATCGAAATCTATTTTAAATGAAAATAAAAATTCTAAATTTTATTTATTTTAAATTTTAATATGCTCCCTTCAATGGAATTTTAAAATCCCTCCCCCTTTTTTTTTTACATCAATACAGTTTAGAAATAGTATAGTTCTAGATTGTATAAGAGTGTCACAGCTGTGATATCGAAAATCTCATTAGGTTTATGAAACCATAATAAGTATAAACAACTATTATGAATAAAATTGTTGTGGTTAGATGTTCATAACGTACTCTTTGATTCCCAGGAAGTTTCAACGGCAATAGCTGGCTAATTTCAGTGTCGCCAATATATTTTAAAAATTTATACTGATTACAGTGTAACTGAAAAAATTGGGTATTGCTCATGGGTTCTTTGAGATTTGAGTTTGGCGATCATATTGTGATTTTTGATGAGAAGTAACTGAGCCAAACTTTGATCACTAGTTCGTTGACTGTCAATATGTAAAGACACTTCGTATTTTCTCCGTACTCCCTGTGTTCTGGTCCTCCTCCTTATAAGATAACTTTTTATCATGAAGTTTTCTTTAAATGATTTCTCAGTCAAGCTATAAATATGTAATACTAGAATATTTTGTCAAGAATTAAAGTAAATAAAACATTTGAATTCAGCAAGTCGAATTTGGTTTATTGACGCCTCAATGCAACTGTGGTCACTTTTTAAAAAATGGTTTTAACGTTTCTTATTCCACTTTAGTTACATATCTCTTCATCAACAAACTGAATTTATGAATAAAAAATTATATTTTCGTCTAAACAATATATCTAAACTGATCAAGAAGCAATATAAAAATAGTTGCCAATCATTACGATTTTTTGACACCGATATCTTTTTATAGAATTTTTTTAAATAAGATTTTGGAGAAGCATTCTATGAATAAATAAGGAGGAAAATGCCATTTAAAAAAAAAAAAAAAAAAAAGATACTGGTGTCAAAAATTGGTATCAGTTGGTAGTTGTGGGGTTTTGTATATTGGTTGATCAGTTTAACTTTAAAAAGAAATTGCAATTGAATGTTGAAATTGAATGTTATTTTTTAATAATTAAGCATATATATATTCTTTTTAATGAACTTATTAATGAATCCAAAAATTAAAGGCCCAAATACGCTTTAAATATATTGTTATCCTATAATTGTATAAACTCGACGTACAAATTAGATAGCAAGAAAAACATTTAAAAATTTTTTTTAATAATAATAGTAGTATTAGTAGTAGTAAAATAAAAATTTTGAATTTTATTAAAGTTACAGATTTTTCGAGAAAATTTAAAATACTTCATATAATTATATTCCATTGCTTATATATGCAATTTTTCATAATTAAAAAACAATAATTTACGAAAAGGATTTATAACGTCTACAATTTATTTAAAAATATTCATTAAAATATTGAAAAGTATTTACATAAAAATTCAGTTTTATAAAATTCAGGTAATTTTTGTATAAAAATAACAATCACATATAAAAATCGACTATGAAAACATTTTATAAACACAAGCGAAATGTCTGAAGAAATTCGTCAAATCCTGAGTACTGAATGAGAAAATAATTGTTTAATTTTTTTATACCCTCTTTTCATAATATATATTTAAAATCAATAAAATCTTTCATCATTTTCTCCTTCTTTTGAAAATTTTACAATCGATTCTCATAATCACATTATCATCTTACAACTTTGTCGAGACAAATCATTACGCCATTAATTTTGAAAGTGCTGACTCAAATTCACGTTTTTTGGAAATATACTGCTAAGATACTCCCTCTCACATTGATAACCTGCTTTATGAATTTACGATGAGCTATAAAAAGGAAAAGGAAATGTTTATTATCAAAAAGGTAAAAGTACACATTTGAAAGATAATGATCATAATAACAAGCTTAAAAATATTGTAAAAGAATTACTTCATCTGTTAGAAAGACAGCTTCTCATTATTATCCTGCGAGAGATCGATGGTTGAAATCGAAGCTACTTAAAATGAGCATCTTTTTTTTTTTTTTTTTTTTGCATTGATAGGCGTATATATGCAAAAGATAATTTTGTCAAAGTGTGCTTAAAATTTTGGATTATGAAATCACTGCAAAAAGGTTCATGGAATATATATATTTTTTTTTAATTATAACAGCATATTGATGGAATTTTTTTTTTTTTTTCGAAAATTCTTATGCTTCATTTTTCAATATTAGGTTTTCGTGCTGCTTTTTCCCTGCACACTACATGCTTCGATTTTATTTACTTATTATGGGGAGAAGGGATATTTATACATAAAATTATGGTAACGCAAGCTTCATGGTAATATAAACTATTAAATTTTTTACTTTTTTGTTTCAATTTTATAACTGTTTCAGTAAAACAATGGCTTATAAACTTAAAAAAAGTAAATACAATTATGAATTGTCATAAATAGGCTAAATATTTTAGAAATAATCATGCCTGCTTGAATCACCACTATTAGTTTCAGAAGTTATTTCAGAACAAAAATATTCTACTTGTTTTGTTAGCATACTGTGATCTGACAATACAGAGACATACAAAATGTAACATGAAATTTGGTGAAAATAGTATGCAACTTTTTTTCATATAAAAATGTATCTAAGACTGTTACTATAAATATAATTATTCTTCTCTATTTTTAGTTTAGAATTTATCAAAAAGTCCAGCTAAGCAAAACTGTCTTGTTGATTGATTTTTTATTTACCGTGTAGTTATATCACCAAACCGTGTTGTATTATAATTAAAAATTATCGCTGGTTTAAAGAGCTACAATCACATTCTTATTTTATGTATTCTGAGATTTATCCAGAGTAATTCATCCAGGCCCGATTCTACCCTCAAAGCTAAATATATTCATTACATACATCTTTTCAATGTGTGTTTGTGTATGTGTGTGTGTGGGGGGGGGGGGGCATTCTTTGCCCATAAAGGCTCATTAGACGAGGACTTGTGCGTACTATGATTTCCAAACCACTACCAATGTCTGTATCTGAATAGGAATTCGAACCCGGAACCTGACAACCACGGATAGAGTGCTAACCATCCGACTACCATATGTCTTCCCTGTAAAATAGATTATTAAATATGGCATAAAAAATGTCTAAATATGTTCTGTTTAATATCTATAAGGTAAAAAAAAAAATATTTTCTAAGGTATTTACTATATCACTAAATGTGTATAGCTGTTTTATGATTTATTCCTTACACTTTGAGGGGGGAGGGAAATACGATATGATCAAACTTATATAATGCACAAACGCAATAAAAAATTATTTTTTACTCTTTTATATAGCAAAAAATATATAACAATGGAGAATCTAAAGCTATAAATCTATGAAATTTCCTCAACAGCGGCAAAGCAAGTTTTCAAAGCGGGACTAAGTGTTTGAAAGGATTTTCCATTAAGTTTAGTGCGCTTGCTCTCAACTTATCGTATAATTTATGAGGAGTTTCAGATATCAGTTACAACACATGTTCATGCACTATACCACAGTAAAAGCAAATAAGCCTAAAATATATCTACGTAAATGCATGAACTAAATTTTGCAGTTCAGTTGAGCAACGTACAGTTAAAAATAAATAAAATTCTGAGTTTTTTTTTTCTATCTTATTATTTAATTTAGTACTATTTAAATTTTTAGTACTTAAAATATTTACATTAATTCTACTAATTATTTTTCTTGTACGAATTTATATATACAAATCTGTATCGTTTGTAATAATATTTCTAATTCTTTAAGCTATATTTTCTCAGTACTTCACTTTATAAAATATACGAGATTTTTAATTTTATAGTCTTATCAAAAACATAGTTATTTATACGTAATATTAGAGATGCAACGATTATTCGGCCGAAGCCGAATGTTCGGCCTATTCGGCCTGTCAGCCGAATATTCGGCTTCGGCCGAATATCAAGTCCATTATTCGGCCCAGGCCGAATAATTCTTTAAGAAATGTTTTTATTTATATTTACACAATATAAATAAAAACATTATATTACACAATAAAATTTTTTAATTTTAGAATTTATATTTGTCATGTATTGTGGAAATTTTATTTGAAATTAACTAATATCCCCTTCCCCCCCCCCCCCCAAAAAAAAAAAAAAAAAAAAAAAAAAAAAAAAAAAAAAAAACTTTCATACCTTGAATGAATTTCATCATACCATTTTAATGTAAGAATCATGTAAAAACTTTTATGCTATATTAATAAGTGCAAAACATATCTGTAGTAAGCTAACATAATCTGTTAAATTAAAAATTAATCTATTCAAAATTGTCCCAACTGATCCATACAAGCAAATTCTGATTTTTTTTCAAAGCATAATGAAAAAATTTAATATTTATCCTTCGTTATTTAATAATAATAAAAAAAAATCCTTCCAGTGATATTTTTAATTATTGGGGGAGGGGGACAAAAAATTAGAAATTGAGTTATGCCGTTCAAAATTGGTATACATAGGTTTTGGGAGCCTAAAAGTCGAATGAGGATATTTTCGAAAGTGTAAAATTATTAGGGGGGGGGGACAAAAAATTAGAAATTGAGCTAAACCATTCTAAATTGGTATTTATATGTTTTGGTGGCCTATGAGTCGAATAAGGATATTTTAGAAAATGTAAAATTATTAGGCGGAGGGGCAGGAAGGGCAAAAAATTAGAAATTGAATTAGACCGTTCAAAATAAATATGTATAGGTTTTGGGGGCCTAAGAGTCGAATGAGGATATTTTAGAAAGTGTAAAATTGTTATTCTAAAAAATTATTATTAAATTATTATTTTGCAACATAGAAATTGAGTTAGACCATTCAAAACTGGTATATATAGGTTTTGGGGCCTACAATTGAAGGAGGATATTTTCGAAAGTGCTACATTATTAACATTAAGGGGAGCGGAAAGAGGGACTAGGGGTACCAAAAAATAGAAATTGAGTTAGACTGTTCAGAAATTGGTATATGTAGGTTAATTAGGAGGGGCAGGAAAGGTGGGGAATAAATATGTGTATCCCTTAATCTGTGCACACGCAGTGTGCATGGGTCTACGCTGCCAACGGCAATGGGAACCCGGTGTAAGTTTTTACTCGATCAAATTTTTTTTTCTATGAGCTAGAATATGGAATTTTGAGAATTCATTCATTATAGTGATTCATTTAAAAATAGTGACCCGCTAGTGGGCGAAGCTCACTAGTATCTATTAAAATATGACTAGACAATACCTCATAAGAAACTTGCAAAGAATTATTATTATTGAGGCAATTTTTAAGCCGAACATAGCCGAATATTTTTTTCAGAATCAAATAATGGCTTTAAAAATTAAAAATTTGTATAAAAATACCTTTTAAAAAAGAAAATAATACATTTTAGTTATGAAATGTAGAAGAATTGTGCATATAGTGCATACTATACTATGTTTTTAGACAAAAATGAGTTGATTATTCGGCGGCCGAATAGGCCGAATATTCGGCTGTAATTTGGCCGATTAATTGGTATTCGGTTATTCGGCCAAACCATTGTTCGTTGCATCTCTACGTAATATGCCTTTGCATATTTCAGTATGTTCGATCCCTGCTGCTATTTTATCAATAAAACTTCGATTTTTTCCCCCCTTAAATACCATCAATTCTTAGCAATTATCTTCTATACGCACTACTTTTCATAAGATGGAAAAATTACTGTAAAAACTGAGAAATTTTTATAGCAGTTTTTTTTTTTTTTTTTTTACTACCAGAAGTACAAAACAGAGATGGAATCTCATTCGTCAGTTATAAAAATAAATAAATAAATATACTTTTTTAGAAGAAGAAAGAAATTCGCCAAATAAGTGACAACGCATGGGCGAAATTGACACGTCAACCTGAGGTTTTCGAGACATAATATTGTGAAATCGACGAAATACTTCCGTGATTGTAACAGGATACAATTCATGTTAAATATTTAAGTAATATTAACATATTCAAAGAGTATCTTCTGATTTTGGTTAAGTATTACTTTAAATACATTTTTTTTATTATTATTAAAAAATAAGTCCATTACATTTTATTTTTGAACCAGTTTATGTCAAATATGTTTAAATTGTTTTGTTTTTATCTACTGCAAGAGGAAATATAAATAAATATTATATATAAAAGCTAGTTGGCCAGAATGAGCTGATAGTTTCACCGATATCTTTTTCCTCCGTGAAAAAAAAAGTTACATATATTTATCTATATATATTTATCAAGAAAAGTCAAATCAAAATATGTATCAAGTATTATCATAGTTTAACTGAATCCAGTATTGTAGCCTAAATATACTTCTTTTTGAAAGAAAGGGATTAAAAACATGGTTGAATTTTTAAAAATACCTTCAATTATTATCTCCAAAAATTAGGAAAGAATCTTCCCATTCTAAAAATACTTTAATCTAGTATAATTTATGCACATTCCGATTAAAAAAAACAAAACTTTGAACAGAAAATTTTAAGGGAAAAAACCCAGTAAGGTCAACTTTCTGGCAGAAATAGAACTGGAAATTAAGCCACAAACAGAAATTTAAGGGATTAGATCATTAACGAGTTTTGACAATTTGAAATGGTAAATATTTCCATAGTAATTTATTAAAACTTTTTTTTATTTAGTACAAGTGCTAGATTCACCAAAATCAAAAGAGTTCGTGGTACGGGTGATTTTTAACATGCGCACCAACTTTCAGCCCATGTGAACAAAGCGTTTAGACGCTGTCGTGTTCACTCACGTACATAGACACATGCACATACATCGTAAAAATAGTAAATATGAATTCAGCGGATCTTAAAACGTGTAGAACACCAAACTCTCAAACACGGATTATTGACATGGCTGCAATACTTTCCTTACATATGTATGTTCGGAAAGTAAAAATTCTAAAAATTAAAATATAACAAAAAATCATTTTTTTTTTTTTCAAATTTTTACATAGACATGTAATTTTTAACTTTGTTTCCCAAGAACGCGTACTAATTTATAAATTTCAAAAACCATTTTTAATTTTTGAAGTGAAAACTTCTTTGGGCGCGTTGAGCACTTTTGGGTGAACAAAAATCATGAAACTCGCGTCATCGTCAGCGAAGGCTTTCCATGAGAATCGAAAGTGGAATTCGAGATTTCAGCTGATTTACACGTTTTCAGGTTTCCTGAATGGGTTTTCTTTTGTATCTCAGCTACTAATTAAAATAATTTCATACGTAATACATCATTTGAAAGCTTTGTTGAATTGGAATCGAATAGTAACTTACAGAATTTTCTACCGCCAGATGGCGCTGTAATATTTTAAAATTTCAATATTTCAATTTCTAATTAATTATTTTTAATACATCATTCGAAAGATATTTTAAAGTTCTTTTATATTATCGAAAGTGGAATTCGAGATTTCACCTGATTTACATGTTTTGGGGTGTCCTGAATCGGTTTTCTTTTGTATCTTAGCTACTAATTACAATAATTTCATAAGTAATCAATATTTTTACCTAATATAAGGCTTAGTTTCATTTATAAGTAGCTACAAATATTGTGCCGAATCATATATTACAGATCATAAACACTTCTTTACAAACCAAAAATAATTCGAAAATAATAATCTAATAGCCCGACGATACAATTCACAAGTTATTTAGTTTTCACTTCTATGGGCAGTCCCCAAACACTGCTTTGATTTTTTTTTATTTTTAAAATAGGTTCTTTTAAACGTCCAAAAATGCATTAGGTCTTATCTCAAATATTTGTAGAAGTTCTAGCATTTTGAAATCATTTATTCATGAAAAAATGCAAACTGGAAAACACGATTTAAAGGTTTCAAAGCTGAAAGAAAAAAAAAAAATGTAAAAAATCATAAGAATTTTTGCCTAAATATAAATTTTTTGAATAAAACTAATATGGTTCAATTCATAAATGTTAAATGGAAATATAAACTTTTATATGAAAACTTCATTGATATCAAATCCCCTTAACTGACGATACTTAGAGAAAATAGCTCCGCTGTGTTAGTCTTCGTAGTATAAGGATATCTCATTTAAAAAGGAAGTTTTTCGAATTCCATTCTTTAAACGTGTCGCCTTTTCCCTTAGTGAGCAATATATACATGCAGAGAATTTGGGACCCGCCAAATTCGTTTAATTCTCTCCACCCGCATTAAGCCACGGTGGTCTCTGCTCCTTCTTCTAGTCACTAATTTTTAATTCCACATTACCCTACTCTTCTACCGTAGGTAATTGTATTCGGTCCAAAAATTCGATATTCAGTTTTCACCTGCTTTACACGTTTTAATGCCTTCCGAGTCCAAAAAAGTAGCTTTTAGCAATTGGTCAGTGTGTGTGAATGTATGTGGGCAATCTTCTGGCTATCATATCTCCGAAACTAATATAGAACTACGGAACTTCAGAATTAATACAGGTATACACATGAATATTTAAAATTTTGGTGAAAATTGGAAAACCGGAAGTGGGACCGTAAGCCCGTATCTCAAAAATGGCACTAACACTTTTCTTCAAAGGTGCTATATAAACACTCTATTAGATGTCCTTTCGAATGATATAGTTGGTTAGTTCAAGAAAATTGATAGGCCTTCTGTAAAAATAGTTCAATTTCAGGTTTTGCAAGTGCGTTCCTTTAAAAACGGCTGTACGGGTTTTTTTTTTTTTTTTTTTTTTTTTTTTTCAAATTCGCCTTATTAACTCACTTTTAAATATCCCTTTATAAGTAATTATTGTTTTCTGGTCAATAATTGAGTATGCCAAGTTTTGGTAAAAGTTGGTGTCTCAAAAAACGGCTCTAACGATTTTCTCGAAAATTGTTACATAAATCCATTTTAGATATCCTTTCTCATGTATTACGTGGTTGTTACAGGAAAATTAACAGTCATCCTGCTTAGGTAGGTTAATTTTTGATCTCAGAAATTGGTGTTTCAAAAAATAACTCTAACATTTCCCCCCCGCATCCTTATTTTTTAACTTGCTGTGTAAACTTTGTTTTATATGTCTTTACTCATGTATTGAGTCTCTCTTACCGGAAAAAATTTCGGTTTTTACTTCGTTAAGTCAATTTTATGTCTTTTGAATTTTGATCATAGTATCTCAAAAAAAAAAAAAAAAAAAAAAAAAAAAATGCATATAATATGTGTAATAGTGGGTAATGGAAATCGTGTGGTTGTTTCACGCCAGATTTTTTTTTTTTTTTTTTTTCTGTTATACTTAATTGTTATTTATGATCTCATGTATCAATGTCTCAATGACAATTTCTATTAATTTTTTCGACATGCATTCCGGTTTGTAAACAGCTTCACTTTCTTTTGGATTTTTATTGTTTAATTCAAGTCTTCTTTCCTGCTGTTTGATCATTGTAATGATGAATAATTGTTATTATACATATTAAAATATTTATTTCATTAAGATATCTCAATGCTCTAATTGTCAACCTCGAAAAAAATATTAAAATTTGTTTAAAAAAAAATTACTAAGATAGAAGGCGACATGTTTAAAGAGTAGAATCCGAATAACTTCATTTTTGATTGAGATGAATACGAAGCAACAAAAATCCCAGAAGATTACATGGGAACGAAGAATGCGTTGTTTTATAAAAACAAATTGTTTAAACACTTTTTAATCCAGCAACCTGGTCCCTACGGGCAATTAATTTGTTCTCACGAAATAAGATTTATTTTTATAGAAAAATGCGTTTACACCTGATTTAGTTCACAGAGCGATACCTGTTGTAATTTAAAACTATTACTTTCCACGTCATTCTCAGCTTCATGATCTAATATCTGTACTGGTAAGTATAAAGGATTTAAGTCCGAAAATGTCGATTTTGAGTTAAGTCAGAGACCCCCCCCCCCCCAAAAAAAAAAAAAAAAAAAAAAAAAAAAAAAAAAATCTCTATCGATTGGTATAAAGGATTTAATTCCATGTCATTTAGTCTTTGAGAAAATCCATTGGTAAAAAAAGATTCAAGTCAGAAACTTAGCATTAATCTTTGTATAAAATATTTAATTCAATTTTTTCCCTTTATTAAATGAAGGTTGACAATCACTGAACGGTATAAATCAACATAATCCTTTTTTCCTAATCGATTCTTCTGATTAGTCTTTAGTTAGTTTAATTTTATTTTTCGCCTCTTGAAAAATCAAGAATATGGACTTAAATCCTTTATACTTATTAGTACAGATATAATACATATTTAAAATTTTATACTGATGAAATAAGTAGAAACGGAGCTATTGGCCTGTGAGTACCATCAGTTTAAATCACTGTATTTTTCCTGAATGAAAAAAAAGGCATCTGTGACTTAATATATTAAATACAAAGCATCAATCTCGTCGCACATGCTTAATATAAATATATATATATATATATATATATATATATATATATATATATATTATAATAATAATGTTATATCTCTAATTAAATAACGCGTTCAGTCTTTGAATCAGAATTCTTTGGGCGATACATAAAAATTTCACTTATATAAAAAAGATTTTCCAAAAAAGATTTTGCAGGAAAAAAAAAAAAAAAAAATCATGCTGATTTAGAAATTACTGAATGAAAATTAGTTGCATTAATTTTAATTCAGCTAAGAGCCATTCCTTAATGTCTTTATTTCATGGTTGAAAATTTAAATAAATACAATAGAAGCTCGATTAACGGAGGTTTGGGGGCGTCCATTAATTACGTGAGATCGTTTTGACGATTTTTTGACCCCCCCCCCCTGGTGAGATTTCGTGAGATTTGGCTCGACCCCCTCCCCTAATCTCACGTGAGATTTTTCAAAATTCTTACTTTTACTGTAAATGCGTTGGATTTATTTCAAAATACACAATTTCCTTTATTATTTTTATTGAAGACTAGTTATAAGACTAGTTTTTAAGATTGCATAGATCGTAGTCTAGAATCACAGTAATAAAAGTGAACAATAATATACTTAAATAGAAACTACTACAATTAATAAAAGAATTTTTATTCTAATTCAGTTCATGGGGACTCGCATGCACAGTCTCAAGAGTGACTATTGGAACCAACATATCCATGTGATTTTCAGTAAAATCATCTGCTCCTTCAACGTCTCTCTGATTTAGCCACTCTTCAAAACCGTTGTCGCATGCGCATGTCTTGTAGACGTTTCTTTCGACATAAATAATCATGATAACTCATTTTAAATAAGTGAAAACGTTATCTGAGAGTCGATGTGTAACGAAATATTTACGGGCGTAAACAAAGCAGGTTCGAACATGTCCTATCCGTGCGTCGATGTTACTCGGCTCGTACACTGCAACTATAGTCGAGTCGCACGTGTGGCTGGCCGGTGGCGCCTAAAACAATTGAAATACTACTGTGCTGCTTCGGATAGCTACCACGATAAATATTATCGTGTCAGATTTTGCCATACCTACGTCAATAAACATGTTTTACTTGAATTTAACTCATTTTTTTTTTTTTCGCAATTTTACACTGTTTTTTGCGGGGAAAAAATTACGTGATATTTGCCCAGACCCCCTCTCCCCCACGTGAGATTGGATGAGATTCGGCTCAACCCCCTCCCCCCCCCCTTGAGCACCTCACGTAATTAATGGACGCCCCCTTTCTGCTAAACCCCGCCAATAACGAATTCTACTTTTTTTTTTTTTTTTTTTTTTCTGAATGAACCCTAAAAAAATACGATTTCGCGTAAAACTAACGAATCGAATGATTTTGTTACGAGACATCGTTGATACAGGTAATGGGACCAAGGGGTGAGTGAAGCAGTGAAGAGACATTACAAAAAGAAACATCATAAAAAAAAATAAATAAATAAAGTGAAATACATCTATATGATTGCCTAGACACGGCAGTTAGTAAATCCAGCTACGATTCAAAAATCATTCCGCAAAATAGTTGTTCAAAAGAAGAGCGGGAATGAATCCCAGCAGACAGAAAACCTGACGACAGATGGAGTACATTTTGATATCAGGGATGGAACACGGGCGCAGAATTCATACCACTACCAATGTAAGAAAATTTTCTACTTCTTATATCAACGATATTATAGGTAGAGAAATTTCTTAAACAGATTCCGGTATGAATTCTGCGCCCGTGTTCCATCCCTGTGATATTATCAGTGGTATTAAAGAAGGGTGTGAAGAAGTTTTGGAAGAGGATATTTTCGAGTGGCTGGACGTTGAAAATCAATATCCAAGTTTTCAAATTCTTAATGATGAAGAAATTATACAAGCCATTGGCCCCTCATCGGACATTAATGATGCTGACATGAGGACCAGAACTTAGTCCAAGGTGTTCAAACACTAACAACTGTTCTAAAATATTCAAAGAAGCAATGTTACGACGACAGATCTTCTGTTGCTCAAAAATTGGCGTGATCGGATACTGGACTTTTACAACAAAAGGCAACAGACTTTTTTGAAAAAAAAAAAAAAAATGTAAATTTTACTAGTTAATGTACACTAAATTTCAAAAATACAATATTTTCTTGAGATTCGTGTCATTTTTGAAAATGCATCATTCTATTTAACTTAGTATAGTTTTAAAAAAAAATTCAGTTAGCTTTTTAAAATTTACTGTTAGTAGTTGATTTCCTTCTTAAATTTGTTGAGCTGTGAAACATCACTTTTTTAAATGTTAAAAATAAACATATAAAGTTTTTTTTTTTTTTTTTTTTTTAAGATGTTAAACTTGTGGGTACGGCGGCGAATTTTTACGCACAGTTTCTATTAACCGAGATTTCCGATATCCGAGATACTAGCGGTCCCAATTAGCTCGGATAATCGAAGTTTTACTGTACATGCAATTTTCGTTAGAGATATTTAAATTGATTACCTTATTTATGTATGTGCTACAAAAAAACTAAGAGAATAACGGGAGAATAAGATTTAAAATAAAATACATTTATCGCCAAAAATCTTACAGTAAAACACAAAAATGTATATATATGCATCAGTAACTTTTATAAGAAATGCGAGCTTTACTTTATTTCCTTTAAAAGAGTAGTTTTCTACTTTTATTCATTTTTCAATTTTCTCAAAATATTTTATATACATCTGAAAACAATTAGTACTAAATTACCTATAACTGAATGATGAACGTATTTAAACAAAATGAAAACAAGAAAGGTATTTAGCTAGCATTTTGTTAAAGATAAAAAAAGAAAGAGAGAGAGAGAGCGATTACAGTACTTCAAAAAATATATATTAAAACGTACCCAATTATTTTTTTTCTTAGTTTAATCGAGCTTCTTTGCCTGCTCAAATACCCATTAACACCTTAAAAAAAATGTACTCTGAAATAAGATTTTTTTTCCTCTTAAAAAAAAAAAAAAAAAAAAAAAAGAATATATTTTTTGGACTTTTTTTAATAGGATTTTTTTTTTTTTTTTTTTTTTTTTTTTTAAATAAGGAAATATTTTAATATAAAATGCTCTCACTCTCTCTTGAAAAAAAAAAAATCGAAGTAATTTACCATCCCGATTGTTTGAACAAATTATACAAAAATTTAATTAAAGCTTTCCAAATGATGATTTTTTTTATAAGGAAACTTTAAAATATAAATGACTCCCCCTACTCTCTCTTTCCTCCTTTTTTTTTTTTTTTTTTTTTTTTTAATATAAATCCAAGCCACAATTTTTTTATGGAAGTTGTAAAAGTCATTCTTTTGAATACAAAAAAATTTATAAAATCAACAATTAATGTAAAAAAAAAAAAAAAAAAATGTACTAGTTTCAGCATTTAAATTTTACATTTTGTAATTACAATAACTAGCCCCAATTTTATCAACCAAATTAATGAGCTATAAATTGATGTCATTCCATTGAACAGAAAGTAAAATTTCGTAATTTTTTTATGTTAATATTAATGAAAAAATAGTTCATCATATTTCATTAGTTATAAATGAATGAAATTCAAATTTAATTCAAACATATCATTGAATAATTAAATAAGTGTATTAAATTAAATATATTGAAGTTTCTTTCGTAATTAGTTTTGATTTAAAGAATTAATTCAACAATTAATAAAAAGACTTAAAAAGTTTGTTTTTTTTCCTTAAATGTACAAGAAATTAATTGTTATAAGCTCTTCTAACAGCAAAAATCTTAAGAATGCTTTAAAACATATTTTAAATGTCTTTTTTTTTTTTTTTTTTTTTTAGAAATAACAATTAAATTATGATATTAGATGTTAAATAATTTTTAAATATATGCCATGCGATTTTTCATTTTTAAAAATGCACATAATTTATAGCAATTGCTATCTCATTAATTCACATTTGAGCGCTTAAAATGATAACTTTAAACAATAATTTTCCAAAACCGATATTTTTTCTTAACGGTGTTGACCGAAATTTTATTGAAAACATTAACATAACCTTAATTTTTAATTTATCTTTAATGAAAAATGAAAATGCCTTTTAATTGTGTTATCTCAGTTAGAATGTTTGCAAATTATATGTATTAATAAAACATATGTGTTCAAAAATATGCCAAAAAAAATATGCAATTTTGATTGAAAATCAGTTTAAATCCATTTAAACGAATTTTTTTTTTCACCTTTTATAGAACCGAACTACCCTGAACGATTAACCTTCCTACCCTGTATGGGTCGATTCGACCCATTTTTAAAAAAGATTTTGTGATACCTCATAAAGATTTTAATTCTGATTTTTAAAACTTCATGTATTCCTCAAAATTATGTATTCGCATAATATGTGAAATTTTCATATTCATCATTTTTCTAACTGTAAAAAAAAGTAACATTTTACCTGAAAATGTCTAATCGAACCATATTTAGACCTGCTAACTATGCTAGTTTATCCGTAATTGCATTAAACCCCGCCTTTTTTTCACACCAGAATAGTTGTAGAGCAATAGTCTTCTTATTTAATCAAGAGAATATTTTGCGGAATATTACTCTACAACTATTCTGGTGTGAAAAAAGGGCGGGGCATAATACTATTACGGATAAACTAGCATAGTTAGCAGGTCTACATATTTATTTACATGCATGAAAAACCAATTTAATACTCCGAAATAAATTTATTTCACTTGATTTACACGTTTAAACGTCTCCTGAGTCCAAAAATGTAATTTTTGGCAATTGGTTAGTGTGTGTATGTGAATGAAAAAAAAAAGGGAGGGGGTGAATTATAAATGAATTTAAATATGTTTCGAACAGTAAATGGTAATAATACATATGAAAAAAATTGTGTAGAAAAAATTTCTTGCGGTCTAAGTAAACATATTACTACCTGGGTCGATTAGACCCATACAAGTTTTTTCAACAGGGTAGGAAAGTTAAATAACATAGTAACCACAACGTGATTATAATAAATAAATTTGTCTACGCAAAAATATTCTACAAATTTAATTAATTTGGTAGAAATTAAAAATAGAATCATTATCGATTCAATTAGAAGTGAGATAATTTACATAAAATTCAAACTAAACATTTATCGGAATGAAAACAGTCTAGACATTTCTGGATTTGAGGTGAACGCAAATACATTAGCTAACCATGCACGAAAGATCACTAAACTGAATCTAAATGAGCTTTAATAGCATTAAATAATTCTAATTTAATAAAATCTTTGGGGCTGAACGCTTCTACTGTATAAACATTGACAAGCAGTTCAAAACAGTTTCTCAAATAATATCTTTTGAAATAGTCGGCGAAGTTCCCATTTGGATTTTCGAAATTACTTCATTTACTCAGATGCATTAAAACGGATATTTTATGCTATAAATAAATCAATTGAACTATTTTATTTATAAAATAACATTTTTAGAGTTTTAGCTTAGAATACTAAACTTGTGTAAATTTTACTCGTACATCGAAAAAATGTTTAAGCAACTTCTAAGTTCTACACATTAATTTCTGAATAAAATTTAAATATATGTTCATAAGAATAAATTTTTAAAATGTGTCTTAAATGCATTTTAAATACGGAGTTCGTAAATTTTACGCATGGATAATATTAACGTAAAGGTTATTTTTCTCGGTGCATTATCATTAAAAGTGCATACAAAAAATCTTTTTTTTTTTTCTTTTTTTTAATTTCTATAATAATTTACATTGATTATTTGCTATACATAACCTAAATTTAGAAACAATTTTAAAATGAAAAGTAATTATTTGTACTTAAAATATACATAACATTTTTATCTCTAATTTGTAGTTAATTCTTTAAAAAGAAGGGTTAGACATAACACACATATAAATAATATTATAGTTTTAAAAAATTAAAGAACACGCTTTTATAGAAATGTGAAAAAGCACAAAATATCTTAGTATTAAAATGCAGGGTAAGAGAAAATCGTGTGATTGACACACCATAATATTTACATACATTTAAATCTTTAATTAAAATAACTTAGAATTAAACAAAATCTCCCCTGACTGGGATCGAACGCTGGACCTTTAGGTTCGTAGCACGGCGCCTTACCTCAACGCCACATCGTTCACGTAGGGAAAGTATTTTTTTACAATATAAATTTTTTGTTTGCTCCCAGAGCAGTTACAAACATATATACATACAGGTGAAGCTAATAAAAGCGTGTTAAAAAAAACAATACAACGTGAATAAAAACATCTAAATACCATTAAGCTCAATTAGTGAATTTAAATAATAAAAACTTTATAATTAAACACCGCAACGAGCAAAAACTGCAACAGTACACTAGTGATAGTGTTTTGTACGGGGTTAAGGCAGATTGTTTACGCTAGGAAAATAGGCCTCGGCGGATAGCTCTCCGTAAAGGATCTTTCAAAGAAGGGTTGAAGCCGTATTCTTGCGTATTTAGAAGTAAACCACGGAAAACTCCAAACGCCTAGGTTGATGAAAGTGACCTGGATTCGAGCCCAACATCTCCTGTCTACCAGCTTTGAAGGTAGTGTGATATTGATGTAGGATTTAAGGCCGATTATCTGCTCTAGAAACCTCGGCGTCGGTAAAATGTACTCATTGAAGTGTAATGGGTCCTAGCCCTTATTTACAGGAGTTTCTTACCAGCTTTGAAAGCGAAACCTTTGAACAACTGATAGGGCGTAAAAACACATTGAAACCAGAAACACACTTATTCTGGATTGATAACTATATATTTCGCCTGATAAAGTGCCGTGTGTAATTATTTCGACCTGAAACATTTGTTGAATTTTATGCCATTAATGGTATTTTACTAAAAGTTTTTATTTTTCCTTATTCACAACAACAACGTCTCAATACATTTTTCAACTAGTAATTTTGAAGAATTTTTAGAATATTACATAAGGAAGTAATAATATACTTATTTATTTTATTAATTTTAATTAATACATGATTGGCATAAGTTAAATTAAGTTTGAAGCAAAAATCTTCAACAGGAATTTTTCACTAATTAAAAATAAATAAAACTTCTAAAATTCAAAGTTAAATATTCCTTCTTAAGGAAAAATCTTGTCAAGAGCTACCCTAATTTTCATTTAGATTTCCAAATTCATCATTTATTCTAATGCATTATAATTATCTTACTTTGCTCTGAAAATAATCTAGGTACAATTTAATACTTCAACATTCTTTACCTTCAACTTTTTAAGAGAATTAAATATTTCGAGTCGATTTTAAGTTTTCTCTAAATCACATTAATTCCTATTATAGCATCTTATTTAGAGAGGAATTTTTGACGAAGTACAAAATTCTATACTTTACAAAATATTCGTGCTTATTAATATTTGAAGATAATCTCTACTAATAACAAAATTCTTTGCGTGCACGTTTCTCGTTATATATATATATGTATTTTCCCCCATAGAAAATAGTGATTTACCAAATGTTGTTACACAAACGTATCTTTACAATCCGCGTTTGTAATGATCGTGATCGATAGATGGTGCTTTTTCAGCTTTTGTTGTTAGTAAATATAATAGCCACATGTATTTATTATTGTTCTTTTTGTTATTCTACTTAATATTCGTACTATAATTTCTCCGCCATTACATCATGGAAAATTGATTGCTTTTGGAAAAAAAATATTTCAGTTTATTCAAAGTTCGATCAGAAGTAGATTTTTAACTGAAGCTGAACAAATATTAGTTTCAAATCATCTGATTAATTCTTTACTTCCATTAGCCGAAGCAACTGAAATTTTAAATTTGTCATTTGGAAATAAATAAAAGCTTAATTCTGGATTTCTTGATTTTTGGAGTTACACTGTGGCACACAACAGTAAGTGTTATCTTTTTTACCGGATTTATTCATTTTTATTCAATATATATATGTGAAACTAAACATCGGCAAGCAATGGCGTCTCGATGAAAGCCGAAAGCTATGCATGTTAATTGTAATTTCACCTTAGCCCAACAGAGGGCGAGCATTTCATTACAATCGCGGATATCTAGTCGCGTACCAAGCCCGATTTTTGATTTTGTTTTTGAGTTATTTAATGATTTTTAAAATCTGTGAGAAATGACGTAATAATGGTTAAGAGACAATCTATATTTGCACGTGAAAAATTGTGAAACTGTCGTCATATTTGATTTCTGATTTCTTATCAAGTCTGCGAAAAATCACGTTTCAGTTAAGAGGCAATCAAAAAATTAACGCAAGAAACATTTCGTGAAATTTATGTAATATTTAAGGAAGGAAAAAAAAAAAAAAAAAAAAAAAAATGCAATTTTTTTTTTTTTTTTTTTTTTTTTTTTTTATGATTATAGAATTGAAATTTTAGAGATAATAAATAATTTATTTTTAGAAATATATATATATATTCTTTTAGGTGGTAAATAAGGTAGTACATTTATTTATTTTATTTTACAAATGCCGGACATTAGCACTTAAGCCATCAGTTTGCGGGCGCTCTCCAATACTTCTTAACAATGTTCTCACACTGATACACAAATCAGAGGTACATGATCCTTGTGTTTAATGCAGAGCGTCGGGCTTAACAGCTCCAGCAAACCGGTGCGCGGTGTTTGAACGATCAGATTTTTCACGGGACGTGAACAATCTGGTAGTGACTGGCAAGGGAAAAAGACGCTCAGCAGAGGTGTGCTGTGGTCAGAATTTTTATAGGTGATAAATCAACTAGTCACTAAAAGTTGTAACGAAAAAGAGTGGAGGTCACTAAGTGTTGCAGATAAAGAGAAAAATTATACCAATTATAAAAATTTAAATCGAGAGTTAAGTTAGTTTAATTTGAATAATTTAAGATATCGCTAACAACAACAAATAAATAAATAAAATAAGTATTCATTGTTGAATTTTAAATTTGTAAGAACGTTACACATTAATTGTATAAAATTTCAAATATGACATCTATTTGTCCGATTTTTTTCACAACTCAAAAGATAAATTATCATGATTTAATGATATTTAAAATAAGAATGGCACATTAACATTTTGATCTTTTAGATTTTTTTCGTGTATTTAGTTATAACCGCATTTAATAATAAATAAAAATCATTTTCATTTAACACTTCATTCATGAATCTCTATGAAGAAATAAAAAATAACCTCTTAAATAAAATATTTTAAATCGTTTGAATTTCTATTAAATTTCAAAATTACTCTGTTCATTCAAAAGAGCTTCAAAAAAGCATTTTATTTTCAAAATGTTTCACGTTTAAAAAATTTCAAAAGTGTTTCATGAACGGTGTAATTTTACAGATGAATACATTTGTTTTGATACTTGAAGTGAGTCAAGTATTTATACTGTATGTAAAAATTATTTTAATTTCGTATACATTACTGTGACAGTTTAATTTCCGTTACCAGTTAAATGTCATGTGGAAAATTTTCTTTTAATTATACTTGTATTCAACCATGTAAATAAGATTTGCTTTTATCAAATTTGAAAAATTATCCAAAAGCCTGTGAAACTTTTTAAAAATAAAATCGTTTAAATTCAACAGAATTTTTGAAGTGTAAGCGCAGTATATGTTTCAAACACATATAATATACAAAGTGTTCCAAAAAGATTAAAACATGGTTTTAATTTTTCACATATTAGAGATAAGTAGGCAATGGCAAATTGAATAATCTGGTGTGTCACTCACACGACTTTCTCTTACCCTGCATTTCAACAGTATAAAGATAGATTATTATATTAAATCGTAAGATCAATAACATAAGATAATAAAATTCAGTGTACTCCAAAACAGGTTTAGGAACAGTTTTATTTGACATATAATTCTGTGTGAGGGGGGCTACTGCCCCCGTCAACCCTCTGTTAGATTATAGTGCCTACATTTATTTTTAAAAAATCAAGGATGTTATTAATTTGACTTCAAACTTAACAATCTTTATAAAATTTTTCAAGTGCCAACCAAATACGAATTTTAAAATATCAAATTTGAATTTCCTCCAGTTATTTGTTTTTAAGCTACGTTCATAACAGTTAAACATACAAATCAATCGCTAAAATTTGGGCTTTCGTAATAAGTGTACTTCAAAACGTGGTATTATAGAAAAAACCAGAGATGAAAATAGAACTTCAAAAATTACTTTGTTTACTATATGGACATTAAAAGTTATTTTTCGTCCTGAGCAGAGTTCGTCGACATAGTAAAATGTACCAAAGCACTTCTAACAATTATATTCAATAGAAAAGAACGTTTAGCTTACTTTTTGGGAATTCTTGTATATTGTCTATAAAATATATGCACGCCACATTGTGTACTTAAATTCAGTCTGATATGAAAAGCATCTAACACAAAATAAATTACAATTTCAGCAATTTCAAATTATAGCCTTAATATATCGAAATACTTTGATCAGCCCTGTAAACGAATGATGAATGATTTCCATACCAAAATCTACACAAAACATGCTTTTATGCACGTAAAAAACATATGTTCATTCCATTTTGTTTAAGGCAGCCTATAGATATTACACTGTTTCCACCAGAAATTTTACTATAGATGCAATGTATTTGAATCCCTATTTCATACACATTTAGAAAGCAGAGTTTGGTGGACTTTCTGCTACTATTTGTTCCTGAGATATGGTGATAACA
Source organism: Salticus scenicus (assembly GCA_963930645.1). NCBI lineage: Eukaryota > Metazoa > Arthropoda > Arachnida > Araneae > Salticidae > Salticus > Salticus scenicus. The sequence continues at coordinate 241,367,176 of OZ005650.1, read as the reverse complement.
GACATGCACAGACACACACACAGAGAACAGCTGCTGAAAACATTTTCGTATTCAGGGCCCCTCAAAACGTGCAAATATAACAAAAACTCAATTTCAAAAAATTTTATCCAAAAACTTTTTCTACCATGTATATGGTTAAGAGAAAGTAAAAAATATTCAAAACAAAATTGGAAAGAATATAAGAGACGTTAAGAGATAATATCTCACGTTAATTTTCAAAAAGTTATATATTTTTATTTTTATACGACCCCTCTGAATAAATTTAGTTTTTTTCTTATCCAACAAGACCATTAGAAAAAGCTGTATATCTGTTTTATTTATTTATTTATTTTTTAAACCAACTGAATTATCTTAGAGAAAAAGACTTGCACCCACTTTTACGTATCATATAAATGGATGCTTCTACGGCGAAAATAGGGACGGTATGCTAATTGATAAAGGTAATTTTTAGATCAAAGATACAATAACACGTGTAAAACAAAAGAGAGAGAGAGAGAGAGAAGTGCACTCAAATGAAACTTTTCTAGACAGAAATGAACCATAAACAATATTATGAAATCCACAGAACTCATGCGGATCTCTGTTGTATTTTATGTTGTTTCCCAGTTCGGGCATACAATTAAAAAAAATATGTTTTGAGTTTGATAGATATTTTATAAAATTTATTTTAAAAGAAAATTCGCGACTGTTTTTGCAGTCTGATAAATAAAAAAATGAACTTTTAGAACTTAAAATGCGAGTCGAACTTAGCATCGTTTGTAAAAGATATGTCGAAACCATGATGATTTTTACAGAAATTTAATATATCTTTATGCAGTTTTTAAAAATTGTTTTAATATAAATATTTGGAACGGCTAAACTGCAGTGAGATGAAAGTAAAAATCTATCTGGGAATTATTTTGTTACAACATAGTTTTGAAAAAAAAACACGATGAATCTGAGAAAATTACATAATGTATTTATTTACTCTTAAAAAAAAAAAAAAAAAAAAAAAATCGATTAAAAATACAGATAACAATACATTAATATATTTAATATATTAATTCCTTTTAGTTCTCCTGTAACAATTAAAAATCTAAGCTTAAATGATCGAGATTTAACTAGACCCACTGGAGGTGTATATAAAATTCCTTTAAAACTCAATCAAGATATTTTCTTTTACATTGGAAAAACAAAAAGAACTTTAAACGTAAGAATTCAAGAACATATTCAAGAAAAAAGTTCAGCTTTAGTCAATTTTATTTACGAAACCTCAGCTTCACCTTTTTTTGACCAAGCGGAAATCATCTTTTCTCCAGCAACTAACTCAGAATTAACAGTTTCGGAAGCTGTAAATATAATTAAATATAATGCAATCAATTTTAAAGATGCTGCTTTTCTGCCTAAAATTTGGTATTTTCTAATACAATCAGATATCTAACATAATCTGATTTCAACAGTGCCTTAGTGCTAATGATCGTTTACGATGAGAAAAAAAAATTTCTACATAATTCCAACAGTTTTTTTTTTTTTTTTTTTTGCAAGTTTGTTTTAAAAGTGGCAATTCTGAAACAAGTTTTTTCGTCTTGTGTCGCTAATTTTCCCACCAACGCAGTACTGGTGTGACGTGAAACCCAATCAGCCAACTTCTCGTATAAAGATTTAAATTAATACAAGTTCCTCAGCATGTACCTCAACACAGACGAATGGATGACCTCAACTGCTCTACAGAAATGTGTCTCCGTGGTGAACCAAATAGTACTCGAATCTTCAACCTCGTAGTGTTTTCATTTTAATTAGACTGTTGCATCTATGTTAATAACTGTAACCGAAAATTAGTCTTTTGTATATATATATATTGTTGCTGTACTTGTTTGTTAAAAAATGGCTATGTCCTGATGATGCCCTGAAGCTCAGGGTGAAAGGCCTTGACGCAATGTGTACCTTTTAATGTTTTTAATTAAATTTTTATAGGTGTCTTAAAGTGGATTCTTTTATAAATTGTGGGTTTAATAATAATTTGATTAAAATCACAATTTCAATCAAGCTAATTAAATAAATTTTGGTGATTATTAATGTAATACAGAATAGAATGTTGATTTTCCCGATTAGTCGGGAACAAAAATTTATCTGGATAATTTGTACTCTATTATATAGTTTATCTCTTTCTAGTGTCTTATTTATTTGTTTTTAAATTAGGTCTTAATAGATTAAATTACCAAAGCCTAGAGCACTAGGAACTGCACGAACCAAAGGACTTTTGTCTTTTGATGTTAATTTGACTCAAAACATCAATTTATGTTAATTTCAGTGAATTCATAGTGTGTAATAAAATCCCATAAACCAATTTAACTTTAAAAATTTACATACTTTCCATTTTGTTTTCTTTTCTTTGTTAGCTCCAGACTGTCCCATTCATCCCCATAGGTGTGCATTTAAAAAAAAAATATTATTAATTAAAAATGATAACTTTTTATTAAAGTTAGTATGTTTATATGTAACTGATTACTGAAGTGTACTTATGAGCAATGTTGCAAAATTCTGAATTGCATATGGCCGACGTTATCAAAAAACATGAAAAATGTCCCATTCATCCCCACTCTCCCCTAACTTTTTGAAGATTATTAAGAAGAAATTTTTATTAACGTGGTCTTATTTTTTACCTTATTTTGAGCACTTTTACGATTTACAATGCCCATTTACCTCTTTTAGGTAAAGAAATGATTATTTCTTTACCTGATAGAGGTAAACGCAATCCAATTATTTTAGGATATCCTGTATATACATATAGTATTTATCTAAATGTTATATAATGATTCCAGCACAAATGATTGTGAAATGTAAAAATGTCAATCAATTCGGAATAGTGTCTAATATTATAATATATTTTTTTAATTCTATATCGATATTAAAGTGAAAAATAAATTTAATGTTTTTGCATCAACATTCGTTACCAAGTTTCACATCAGAAAAAAATATATATATACCCATTAATTATGCCAAAAATTTTCATAGCGTTATCCTACGATATTTAAAAAAAAGTCTTTTAGTTTTGTGAAACTGAAAATTATTATCTAGCAATTAAATTTCCCATAATATGATGTGTCTTGGTAAAGATAATTAAAATACTACTTACAACAAAAATGATTACGTTTTGAAACCGCATGTAGAAATCGAACACAATAAATAGCATTTATAAATTAATTCAGAGTTTTTTCAATTATAAATTGATAAGTGACAATTATAATAATTACAAGACAGGTGTTGTTAGTATTAAATACAGTTGACTAAGCGAGAACCCTAGGTCTGGATAGAGTACACTTCGTTCGGGAAAGGGGGGGGGGGGTTCTTTCCAAAGGGTTTAAAACCGTATTCAATAGTTTCGGGAAAAAAACAAGAAAACTTCGAGCGGCTAGGCCGTCAAGTGCGACCTTAGATTGAACTCAGCATATTGTGTCTATTAGCTTTGAAAGTAGAACTTCTCGCCCACTGGTGGGGTCATTTGCAAGACAATGATTTAAAATTGAGATTTCAGCATAAATTATATTATTGTAAAACTCATAAATAAAAATAAGTAGAACTAACCTAACATTAATTCTTAAAATATTCGATATAACATTATAATGTTTGTTTTTCAAGAACTGAATATCTGTTTCTGACCATAACTTTGGATATTTAATTAAACCGGATGTGTATAAAAAATTTTAAGTTCAAATTTTAATTTGTGAACTGTCCCATAGATTACTTTTTACTTTGCTATTAAATAACAAATGACATGACATTTAATTAGTTTGAATATCATTTTCTTAATTATTCTTAGTGGAAGATTTATTGGAGTAAGTTACATTTTCGGTAATTTAATGTCCTTCCAAAAAAGATAATTCTCAAAAATAAATCTAAATGTCTTTCAATGCCATTAAATAATCTTAATTAAATAAAAACACTGCGTTTGAACGCCTTTCATAAAACTCTCAAACGATATTTAAAAGCAGTTTTAAAATAAAGTCTTTTAAAATATCAACTGAATTAATCTTAAATTCTTAGAACTTTATTTACTCATTCAGTTTTGATCCAAACAAATCTTTTATTCCGAAAAATGAAGCAGTTATTTGAACATCTTCATTTCGACATTTAAAATGAATTAAATATTCTAAACTTATTTCGAAATTTATCTAAATTCTGTTTAGAAATATGCCTTTTAAACATAAAATGAGTTTATTCAGTAAAATGTGCTTAAAAATAGAATAGTGTTTATAAAGCATTATTTCATGTTTCATTTTCAAAGAATATCACACATAAAAGGGATTGATATTCGTTATCAAGATAAAAGGCAGATTTCATTTTCTGATGCTACAATAAAGTATTGTTTTCACATCCCAAGTTTCGTGAAAAGATCAGATGAAAAGCTTTGAGCCAATGTCAGCTTTCCTCAATTTCCATATGTGTCAAGAGCAGTGAATGAAGTGAATTGAGTTAACGGCGTTTGGGAAGTTTACATTTAATTCATTTTGCCTTTCCTGAAACTTTCTTCGGTGTTCTGCCAGTTCCATATTGAACAACACAATAAAGGAATTATATTATTTGAAATAAATAGTGTGAAAGTTTAATTCCAAAAAATGTATAAAATACTATCATGATTTCAGATACAAAAACCGTATTATTTTACAACAGAAAATTAAATGATTTCTCATTGCAGTTATGGGACAGTTTGTTTACCCTTATACTAGAAAATAGCTTTTTTTTTTTTTTAATTGTGCTGGTTTTACACGCTTTTAGTTAACTTGTTGGTTGTTCTGTTTGAGTCTTTGGGTCAAATTTAGTAGTCATTTTTTATTTTTTAAACCAAGTTCGGTCGAATTGATTATGCTCAAAGTGTGGAACACGAGTTAATAGAAATAAAGTATGTAAGCATTTTCTGGGATCTATCTCGCCACGGGTAAGTTTCAAGGACAAAAATCTGTCCGACTGTGTCAAATCTTGCGAATGAATTTTAATGCACTTCAGCCGAACAGATGTTACTCAAATTTTAGACGCGAATCCATAATCTCTGGCAAGACAATACAATGTGGGAATGTTTTCAGAGTCCTATTTCATCAAGGTAGGTTCCCCCAAAAAAGCCCGTCTACCTGCGTCTTCCTATTATTTTTTTAATTACTTTCACTGCAGCAGAGTTTTCAGTATATCTTGGAATAAAAAAATTTCGTTGTCTTTATTTTATTTTATTTATTTATGGGGCATTATTTTTTAATATATATAAGTTATAAAATATTGTAAAAAAAATAATACAAAAAAAAAAAAATTTAAATGTTTTGTAAATTAGTAATGTGAAAATTCGTACACAAAGTTACATTTATGAAGATAAATAAAACATTAAAAGGTGTTGATTTAATTGTCTATTAGGTGACTGTAAATTTTTTTGTAGCACTAATGCAAAGACATATTTGAAGAGAATTAAACAAATCTTAAATTTAATTTTCTCAAATGGTTTTGAAAGAAATATGATTTTAATAAGCTGAAACAGCTTTAGATTTTTCTTTCACAATTTCTTTTCTTTATTTCTAATCTGGAAAGGATATTTTTAGCATGTAACTGGCTATTTTTTCCTGGAGAAACCTTTTTAAAATCCATTTTCTTCCTTTTTTCGCGTTTTAATCTTTTTAGTCGGCAAGTTGAGGAAATGGCATTTCCCTTTTGCATGAAGAGTATGTAATATTGCATCCGGCCTATCTTAATCTTTTGATAAAAGCTTCACGACACTTTGGCAGTCTTCTTTGACGCCTCTTTAGCTGATCAACTGTCAGATAAATCACTCCAACTGAACGAAATGAACTCTTGAGAAAAATATTGTATTCAAACGTGTCAGTTATTGGTAGAATACTTTTAATTGAATTAACTCATGCCTTGCTAAAGATTTATGCTCTTTTTACAAGAAATAAAAGTATGGAAAGTTATGAAATTGGCTTTGTCATCGTGTCGCGCTAATAAACAAGGCGCCACCATTTTGAAATAAATATAAGCTGTTTAGTTTGTCGCTCCATAGCTTAGGTAGTTAGAGCGTCACGTCAATAACGCGGTAGTCGAGAGTTCGATCCCCAAAGGTCCGGCGTGTTGATTTTCGCAGATAAAGGAAAGGTGTCAATTGATAAAAGAAAATTTTTCGTTGACTGCATAGTATCCTAAGAATTTTTGAAGAGTTTTTTTTTTTTTTTTTTTTAAGGTATTAGAAAACAAATATTTTAGATATTAAAAAAGCACAAATTAAAATGTTTTAAGTAAAAAATACATAAATAAACATTTTTAGAAGATTTATATATATATATCTATATATAAATATAGATATATATTATATGAAATTGGATTTGCCATCGCGTTTTTTGTCACGTTAAAAAACAAGAGGCTTCCACTTAAGGGAAAAAAAAATGGTTAGAGCGTCATGTTGACAACGCAAGAGTCGTGTGTTCGATCCTCACCGGGCTGAGGTGTTAATTTTTGCAAATAATTAACAGAAAAGTTGTCAGTTGATAAAAGAAAATATTTCGTTGCGTACACAATAGCCTAATAATTTTTGAAGTGTTTTTTAAACAGCTTTTTATCTAGTTACTAAAAAGCATAAAATAAAAATTTAAGTAAAAATAAATAAATAAACAAATAAATATTTTTTTAGAAGCTTTTTATATGAAATTGGATTTTGTCACCGCATCTTCATGTCACGCAAATAAATAAGGCGCCTCTATTTTAAAGTAAATTAATAACGTGATGGTCGAGAGTTCGAAGGTCCGGCGTGTTAATTTTTTCAGACAATTAGTACAAAAGGTGTCAATTGATAAAAGAAAATTTTTCGTTGACTACACAGTATCCTAAGATTTTTTAAAGAGTTTTTAAAACACCTTTTTATCTGATTACCAAAAAGTACAAAATAAAAATTTAAGTAAAAATAAATACGTTTTGTTAGGAGTTTTTTATTAGAAGCTTTTCATTGAAATTGTATTTTGTTATCGCGTCTTCGTGTCACGCTAAAAATCAAGGCGCTTCCACTTTAAAGAAAATATAAGCATAATTTTAAGCTCTGAAAATTTTTAAATATTCAAAATACTTTAAAAAGTATTAAAGAACAATACTTTTTTTTTTTTTTTTTTTTTTGCATTTGTTAGATTTTTCTAGCATGTTCTATGGCTTTTCTTGACTGTTCTTTAACTTCTGGTCGATGTTGAGAGTCAGGCTGATAACGCGATGGTCGTGGGTTCGATCCTCGAAGGTCGATGTGCTATTTTTTCGCAGATAGTTAAAAGAAAAGATGTCAGTTGAAGAAAGAAAATCATTAGTTTTCTACACAGTATCCTAAGAAATTTTGATTAGTTTTTAAGAAGGTATTTTTATAACTAAGAGGTACAAAATAAATATTTAAGTAAAAAAACATTTTTTTTTAAAAATTAGAAGCTTTTTATTGTAAAGCCCTAAAATGCATAAAATAAAAATTTATTGTGGCAAAGACATTCTATAAGAAATGAAAGTTTTAACACTAAGGAAATTTTAGAGAAAAAATATACATAATTCAACTTTTGCAAGAGATGAATATTTTTAAATATTCAAAATATTTTAAAAAGCTTTCGAGACCTTTCAAATTTATGACTTAATGAATCATTATGTTATACAAAAAACTAAGAATATTAGTCTCGCATGCTTTTTAAAATATTTTGAATATTTAAAAATATTCATCTCTTGCAAAAGTGAATTATCTATATTTTTCTCTAAAATTTCCTTAGTGTTAAAACTTTCATTTCTTTATAGAATGTCTTTGCCACAATAAATTTTTATTTTATGCATTTTAGGGCTTCACAATAAAAAGCTTCTAATTTAAATAATGTTTTTTTATTTAAATATTTATTTAAAATTAAAATTGTGTTTAATCTGATATTTTTATACTCGGGCAATGTTGTTGTTTTTTTATATTTTGAAAGATAGAAAATGGCGTTAGCGTGATAAAAGGTAATAGTATTTAAAAAGAAAAAATGTGTATCTTTTGTTGCATTGTATTCGTATGATTTCGTGTTTTTATGTGCAATAATAGTGTAAAAAAAGTAAAATTTAGAGGTTCTTAAAACAATCGTATAATACAGAAAGCAATTTTATATGCAATTTATCAGGCTGCATGTATAAGTGTTTGAAATAAGTAAATGTTTCTCACGGTAATTATTATGAAAATATTTATATTAGAATATATTAAAAGACATCGTAAAAATTAACCAGAACCAAAAATCAATAAAATTGTAGTTAAAAAAAAAAAAAAAAAAAATCTTTGTACTCTAAAAAGCTTAAATAAAAGGAAGTGTTTCGAAAAGATAAAATTATCGTTCTTTTTAAACAGGATGAATTAAAAAACGTTATAGATAATGTGATAATCCATATATTACCTTTCTCGTGATACGTGTATGCTTCGCCAATATGCCAATCCTTCTTTTCAAGTAAATCTATAGTAAAGAGACTTTTTACTTTCCGAACACTATAGTGAGGAAAGTATTGTAATCATGTCAAAAATCCGAATTCGAGATTTTGATGTTTCTATACGTTTCGAGGTCCAACGAGTCGTTTTCACTATTTTTACGATGATGTATGTATGTGTGTGTGTATGTATGTGTGTATGTATGTGTGTATGTCTGTGAGTGAACACGCTAGCGTCTAAACGCTTTGTTCGAATAAGCTGAAAGTTGGTACGTATATTGTAAATCACCATAGTACGAACCCTATAGATTTTGGTGAATCTAGCACTTATATTTTTTTTACAGGGTCACAAAGAAAAATTCTTTATAATTATGGCCAAGGGACCAAAATCTTAAAAGTGCGATAGCATCTAAACGCCTTATTCAATTGAGCAAAAACTTTATACACATATTAAAGGTCACAGATACTCAATCTGTATTGATTTTGGAGAATCTAGCACTTATAGTTTTTTTACAGGGACACAAAGAAAAATTCTTTGCCAAATTTTTAAAAGTGTGATAGCGTCTAAACGCCTTATTAATCTCAGCAAAGAATTTGTACACATGTTATAGGTCATATTTGAACCAACTGTATAGATTTTGGTGAATCTAGCACTTACAGTTTTTTTACAGGGACACAAAGAAAAATTCTTTATCTTTATGGCCTATGAGACCAGCGATAGCATCTAAACGCCTTATTCAATTGAGCTGAAAATTTGTATGAATATTATAAATCACTGTTGCACTAACTATAAGCATTTTGGTGAATCTAGCATTTATAGATTTTTACAGGGACACAACGAAAAATTCTTTATCATTATGATCTAAGGGCTCAAAGTTCAGTAGCGTTAAATAAAACCTCGTGTGATAGATGGAGAAAAATACTCAAACACTCTGTTATTGTTTTCTCTTTTTTGTTTGTTTAGCAACTCCTCTTTCTTTATTTTATCTACAAAACTGTTAGTTACTCAATGTTCGGAAAGTCGAGTGGAGTCACTCCAGATTTTTCCTCATTGTTTTTCTGTACTTTTGCACAGATAATTACCTTCTTGCGTGATTTTTAAGTATCGATTACGATGATTAGTGGCTTTCCTAACTTTAACAAGCATATATTTCTTTTAATATGGGATATTAACTATTATTTAATCGTGAACGACTGTTAGAGTTACCGAAATCGTTCAAAATAAAAAATGATTTTTCTGCATAACTCATTTAATATTACACATAGATGGTTTGTTTAAAAGTCGAAACAACAATATAAATTACTCCATTGAAATTTACAGGACAATGTGAAAGCACTGTCTTCATTATAACAGTAAAAAACTATTGATTATACTTAACGATATGAAATTCGTTATGTTATATTTACTTAACAATATACAGCATTTGGTAAAAAACCAATATTATTTAACTGTTTCTGTGCAAATGTTTGATACGCATAATTAGAACATAATTTATGCAGTAAGTACATGCAATATTACAGTTATCTTTTTCTCTCGTATTGTAGAAAACCTAAAGAAATTTTATCTTCGGAAGATCTAGGGCCCACTATTCTGTTTATTTGAGCATTTATTATTGTTTTTCTAAGTACTATATGTGTAAATGTGTCGTTTTAACAATTTCATAAAAAATGATTCTGTAATGACCTCGTGCTATACAAATAATATCACGTACACCGAACTTAATTACGGCTATTTACGGTACATTTAAAAAAAAAAACTTATGTTACATTGCTTTGTTAAAATTTAACCATTATTGGAAATGCTATACCTATTTTTTCTAATTCTTTTACTGGAAAAAATGAAAGAATTTGTACACATTGCGTTTTACGAGATTAATTATCTTAAAAGCATTAACTTATTTAAAAGAGATCGAAACTCATACATATTTTAGAGTTTTGATACAGTATGATCGTCATTAAAAACTGTACGGTTAAAGAGAACACGCGAAAGAATTCAGCTACATTACGGTCCATTGTACAAATACGCGTACCTGGGGAAAAATACTCAAAAACGCTTTTATGTTTTTTACTTTTGTTTAATTTCTGAAATAACCATTGATTCAAATTTGCTGAAATTTCTAAAAAGTATCAAATTTGCTACATATTCTAAAGGTCGAGTAGTGTTCTTCAGATATACTTTATTTAAAATAATCTTAATACACGACGGGAATTTTATTAAAAGGTGTATTTAAAAGTTGTATTTTATTTTGCATTAATATTTTTACTGATTGAAATGAACCTACGAATGGCAGAAACATGTGCATTATCAGATCATATTACTATTGTAATATTACATGAGATATTTTACTTATTTTTTATTTTATGTATACTTAGATAAGATTAAGCTTGCATAAATTATCATTTGTAAGTTTCAATAATATCTTGAAGTGTTATAAGAAACAAACAAACAACAACAACAACAAAAAAAAAAAAAAAAAAGCTACGCTGTACCATCTTTTTGGTATATATCAATACTGATTACTGATGTCAATCATTTGCTTTATGCTTATTAAGACAAATTATTAATGCAACACATAAATTCATCAATCTTCTTTTATAATTTATGTATCACTGTTTAACTAGTTAAATAAATAATTAAATTTGTAATTATCTAAAACTTCTTTCTGCTTAAAGAATTTGCTTTTTTCCTATCTTAAAATATTTTCCCCTTACTTTATAAATGATATGTACAAATTCTGATATTTTATCATTACTGGAATTTTTTTTCTAAAAACTACTTATTGTTTTTACTTTAATGCAGTAGAAACTTGCTTTAAAATTAAATAAATTCGCCAAGTTTGCATATGAGATACATTGTCTAAAGAGAAAAATAATAATAAAAGTACTAGCATTCGACACAAAAGTCGTAACATAATACTTGGTTAAAAGATTTATGTTAAAATAAATAATGCTCTATAGAAATTGGACTGAATCCAATAATATTCCGAGCCAAAATTTATAGATAACTTATATTAATGTTACACTTTTAAAGACAAAATAAACTATTTTATTGTTTACTTTTTTTTTTTTTTTTTTTTTTTTTAATCTTGAGTTTCAATTTTGTTTTAAAGTACGTAGTACGTCTTCTTTATTTTTAAAACTACTACAATACAAAGAGGAAGAGGTTATTTAAAATACAATTTACATTGTTTCCTTACATAATCTATATATATATGTATTATACAAATTTACGTAAACATGCACTTATTTAAAGAGAGTTTAAATAAATTCTGGAAAATATAGGTTTCTACTATGTACTTCTTATATAATTGTATTTGAAATCAGGAGGAGTTGGTTTGTGAAATCTTAAAACACTTTTATCCTATTTTTATTCTCGTGATTTTTTTAATAGCACATCTCTTCTTTCAAATAAAAGAAAAAATAAATTCAGCTTTAAAAATTGAAATGTCACATCATTTGAGTGATATAATTTTGAGTTATGCGTTTTGCCTTACTATGTAAAATTTGGTATAAGAAAATCGGAAATATCTGCTTTTGGCAAAAAACTCTTGGATTTTCTAAATACAGGTTGACAACATTTTTCTGTTGGCAAAACCATCTTCTCCATATAACTATAATTCAGACTTCTAATTTACTGAAAATTTATTTTTCACTGCACTTAGAACAGCTGAACCATAACTTAAACGTATTTAACATTTTTTATTTTGTTCCAGGAAAACTGTCAATCATATGATCAAGTATCATCACTACTTTACAGGAGTCTAGAAATCCTCAAATTACTAGAAATCTAGCATTTATTGGGTTGTTTGAAAAGTAGTTTCGTTTTTCTCAGCAGAGGACTTAATTGTATTTTTTTCACACCACCTTCACAATTAAGCTACATTATCCATTATATATTGCGACAGCTGATATAGCAAGGCTCGCTTCTGAAAAAGTTCGTTTTATTCTGCTCAATAGGTTTTGATTGGTGCCCTATCAAATATAGAAAATCGGAAGCGACAATTTCGCCATATTTTGTTCTTGCTATCAAAAAAGCGAAAATACTGTTCAAACAAGGAAAAAGTATACGATGTGTATACAGAAAATTTATTTAAAGAACGCCAGTGTCAAAACTGGTTTACCAAATTTTGTTCCAGGAATTTTGACGCTGAAGATGTATTATGTTCTGGAATACCAGTTTATGCTAATGAAGACAAAATAACGTATTGGTTTATGAAAACTGCCAAATAACAACTCGTGAGATCGCTAAGAAACCGATCAAAGTGGAGAATATATAATTCAATAAAATATTTATACAATATAAGAAAATCGTCTTTCATTTTCAAAGGAAAAAAAAAAATTATTTTCCGAATACCCCAATACTTTCGAACTGCTTCTAGAACCATACAACGATTCTATGAGATAGATCATGAGGTCACTTTGTCATGAAAGCAGCAAAAAAAAAAAAAAATTACACTTAACACACCTTGAATTCGACGACTTATCAAGATATGCATCGCCTGAACTTCAAGAGTTTCATTTAGAATGTGTCTACAGAAATTAGGAGAATTGAGGAATCTGCCCAAAAATAAAACATTAAAGAAGAGTTATGATTTACAACTAAAAAAACTTTAAAAAACTAAAAATAGCTTAGAAGCTGAATGAAGATAATAGAGCAACGCTGCAGAGAACCTTTGAAATGGAGCAGAGAGAACTTCGAAAAGCCACACATAAAGCACGACAACCCTTCATGATCATAAAGAGAATAAATATGGAGAACCAGGTTAATAACTGATGGTGCTCTGCAGACTACACTGTTCCAAGGGTAAAACATCAAGAACAACATCGATTCGTTATAATCTAGTGCATTTCTATATCGGATACTCTTAGTTTTCAGCGAACAAGAACACAAAATGAATAAAAAATAAATAAAAAATAAATAAAATGAAGTATCGGTGGGATAATTTGGAGGTCAGGATATTTTCCTCGACTGAAAAGTATTTCAGAAACCTCAACTGAACACTCCAACAAGACTGCTTCTCCTAATTGACGAACATTAACGCAGAACTGATGTCGAGCAAATCCAGTGATGCCAGATGGTCGAAAATTATTTCCCCAAACAGGTCTTCAAATTTCCCCAAATCAGGTTTTTATTTTCGAAAAAATCCCCAACTTGATTTATATTAAAAAGGGAATTTCTCTCTCTCTCTCTCTCTCTCTATATATATATATATATATATATATATATATATATATATATATATAAAGCAGATTTTTCTATGATTTAAGCTCAGATTTTTCCCCAAATGAAGGCAATTTTTAAAAAAAATCCCCAAATAACAATAAAGCTATTGAAAGTCTCTATAGAGACTACAGTCGTAGGGGTCGGATAAATCTACGTTGTCAACATTGACAGAAAGTTGAAGAACTCCCCAGATTTGTCCTCAAAAATTTTATAATTCCCCAAAAAAGTCCCCACAAACATTTGGTCCCCAAAATTGTCCCCAGAAGCCTCAAAAATCCCCAATCTGGCATCACAGAGCAAATCTCCGAGATTTCATCACAGAGATGTGATCCCGTATATCTTCGAGCTAAACACAGGGAACAAAAGTGTATATTCTGCGAGTTCCATTCTTGAAAGAGCTTGAGTTTTTAAACTACACAAAATCTAGATATCATTTAAAGCATTTCTTCAGGCAGAATAAATTAAACGATAAAGATAGCTGCGAACTGCAGAACATTTTATTCAACGTTTGTAGCTCTGTATCAGTGACCAAGGTGCATACTTCGAAAACTTTTAAATATGTTTAAATATTATAGCCTATTAAATTATGAAATAAAATAACTTTTTGCTGATTTTTTTTTTTTTTTTGTATTTATATAAAAACTTCTTGTCATAAAGGTAAAGTTGCCTCCTGAAAAGACATTTATATGGGAATTAATTTCAACATTATTTACATTAACAGGGTAAATAATGAAAAAAAAAATGTAATATGAAATAAATTAAATACTCAATAATTAAACTGCCTTTATCAAATTTATTTAGATTTTTCTTTTTCTGATTTCTTTTTCGAACACCCCGCATTAGCTTAATTTTAAATCGCCCATTACTTGCCAAAAATTATTAAATGTGTTTTTTTATTAATGTAAACATTTGTAAAAAAATCAGACTAGAAAAAAAAAGTTATTTAAAAAATATTCTTTAAAAAATCACTGGAAATTTTTTTTATTGAATCAGTTCACTTAAGAATTTTTTTGGAATTCATATTTTCCTTTATGAGAAATTTTCTTCAAACAAAATTGAATAAAATCCTGTTGATTTTCTTTTTTTTCCTTGTTTGATTTAAATGAAATCTAATATTTTTCGCTAGAACTTTTAAGGAAATTAATTTAAAAAGTTTTAATGTTATATTTTGTCAAAACTATTCAAAAAATAGTGTACCGCCAAATATTTGTTAATGTTTAGTTAGTTAATTTTGAGAAAAAACACACTTTAAATTACTTCCCAGAACAACACGTTACCAAGGCAATTAATTTTGAAATTACTATAGAATATAGTGTGCGTCAAAATTTTAAACACAACAGTTTAAAATAATTTTTAATTCTTGTAATTTAAATGTATAAGGGAGAGTAGGGAGGGATGGGACAGTTTTGACAAAAATATTTTTTAGAAATTTACTTTTACTGGTACAACACTGTAAATTTCAGAGAAACAAATTGAAACCTTTTTAACATCTTTTAAAAATAGTATAAATTTAATGGTAATTATTAAAATATTAATTTTATAAGCCAATTAACATAGTCATAAAAATGTCCCATCTGGGACATGTTTATAAAGTTAAAATAAATACATAATATACAGGCATACTATGAAAAATGACAAAAAAAGTGGGACACGATGTATGTAAGGTTAATTAATTACTAATAACATCTATTTTATCCAACATTAGAGTATAATGTACCACTTAAATAAAAAATTTCAAATGCTCAATCAGTTAATCTTTTTTTTTTTTTTTTTTTTTTTTTTTTTAACTTCTAGTAGGGAAAGAACTGTTTTTTTTTTTTTGTTCAGATATTCAAAATTAAGTTTTTGTTATAGTTGCATGTTTTGTAGTTCCCTGATTATTAATAAGGTTTTTAGTGGCTAGTCTGTGTGTGTTATCAGCATATCTCAAGAACAAATATTACCAAGAAATCCAAATTGTAGGTAATTGGTGAATGTAATTTTTTTTTTTTTTTTGTATATTTTCTCATGTCCAGGAAACTTCACAGAAATGAAAATGAATTCCTCATACATATATGGTAAATAAAGTATTTTTAAAAGTTAAAAGGGTAAACAAAAGTCGTGTGAGTGCCACACCAATTATTTTCCATGATTTTGAATTTGTTTCGTGCATTTTTTCTTCAATCTATTCATTCATTTGCCTCTTGATATTTTCTGTTTAATAAGTATCAGAATCTTCATTCTTCTTCCTTTTCTTACATGTCCCATCCCTCCCTTTTCATTATTTTTCAAAAAAGTAATTTATTATTAGACACATGCTACTTTTAGGCTTAATTTAGCTACTATTTCATAAAATTTATATTATTAGGTATATTAAATATGAAAAGTATTTATGCTAACATCAGTGAGTGACGTTGAAAACTTGTCTTGAAAATTAAGCAATTGTTTACTTTTGGTGTTATAAAATAGTTTTTTTTGTTACATAAACTTACAGAGTTCTCCAACTAAAATGATACATAGCAACAAATATGGGGCTGTAGTTTTTTCACCTGGTGGAAGTGTCAAAAATTAAAAACAATGTTTATTTTAAGAATAATTTTAGGTGTTCCATCCCTCCCGACTATCCCCTGTTCCTATGGGCTTAAAGTGTAGTTTTGAAAATACATTAAACACAATTATGTTTTAAAACATTACTGGAATCACAAAATTTAGCATGAGGACAAAAGATGTTGTACAGTAATTTATATCATACAATTTACATGAACATTTTAGCAAGAAAATGTGTATATTTGAAAAGTATACAAACACACATAAAAGATTTATAAATTCCTTATGATGGCTCATAGGCTATAAAATATTTAAAATTGTTTTGTTCATGTTTTTAGTGAAATTTTTTATTTTCAAAACAAAAAGTCGAAAAATATTTTAATCTACACGTATTTTTGTCAATGTCAAATTAAGTTTATAGACATATGTAAACATTACATTGACCTTTGAGCATATTTTAATATCTATTATAGGTATATTTTCTTATATTGTATGCGATTTGCATGATCTTTCTACGTTATTTATTGAACGGAGAAAGAAAATAATTTTCTAAATCAAACCAAGATTTGTAATCTTTTACTTTACTAACGTTGTTTAAATAATGTAATTTTTTCTTTAGAAATGGGAATGAAACATATGTAATGTATTAAAAGAAAAAAAAAATTGAATCGATAATATTTTTGGTTTAGGTTAGTTAACCCCTTAACTGCCCCGAGCGTATATATACTTCTTTCTGAAGTACGTTCCTTTATATTGTACTGCTATCAGTGAAATTACTGACATGGTTTGACAACGCAAAAAAATAACCTTGAAAGTTATCTTGACAGTATTTTTGATAAATTTACTCATTTAAGTGGAAAGAAGGTTGAAAGACACTTTGAAGTGAATCTCGTAAATTTTCTTCGGTAGGTAAGGGGTTAAATCAGGAATAAAATTTGAATGGGTTGCTTTGCTTTAATTTATTTTACTTTAACTCTTGAAATTACAAACAATATAAAAAGGGCAAGCTTACAAATGCATTTGTAAAGCCACTCTATGCCACAGAAAATAATGTCAGACTTCAAGGAAATGGAGAAAATTACATTATAGAAAACTGCTGCGGAAAAATGAAAACGAATTTTATTTAAATATTTTTTACCCTTTATTAAAACTTCGTTTTTTATATAAGGGATTTTAAATCGGAATTCCTTCGAAGATATTTATTAAGAAAAATAAATGTTTTCACTAATTTTTTCTTTCTTTTTTTTTTTTTTTTTTTTAAAGAAGTCAAGCTTTCTATTAGTGTTAACTGTATATAACAGTTAACCTTTTAATGTTCCCTACTTATTTTCTTTTGAAATTGCCAAACTAATTTCAGACCCTTTGTTGAACATAAATATGTAAAATGAAAAAATTAGCATTCTTAATTTTCGAGATATTTTTGGTTTGAAGCGCCTATATGTTAATCTGATTAAATGTAAATATATATTACTTTAAAAAGTGCATAATTTTGTTAAAAAAACATTGTCAATTTCAAAACTCTCAACAATTGTTTTATGTCACTAGCATAGCCGTTCATCAGGTGGAAAAGCTAGGCACAAGTGCATCATCAAAGTTCACACGCCCCTACTGAGAAATTTAAAGTGTCTTCTACATATGGCGTCTTCTGAAATATCATTTTTTAAATTTCAGAGTAGTGCTGATATCCACCGAACACAGAAGAAACAAAACTTTAAAAATCGATTAAAACAAGAATATATATATATATATTGAAGAATTGTTGCATTAAAAAAAAAAAAAAAACACAAAAAATTGGTTTCAGTGCGCTATAATAACCTTTAAAGAGCTAATATATTACACATTGAACATCATTAAATAAAAATGTACTTTATCATTAAATGCATATGCTTACCTAAGATTCAAATGCTATGAAGCAACATGGGTCATATAACTTCAGTTCAAAATAAGAAATATAAAATGTCCTACTTCAAGACTCACAATCATAAACTAAAAATATAATTTAAACACTGAAAGAGTAAAGCACTAATTTCAAAATGAAAGGTCCCCCCCCCCCCCAAACAAGTGAATCTCTTATGAAATTCGAATTTTTATGATGTTCTTAAAAAAAATTCATAATTTAGCAAAAATGCTATTATTTTTTTCATTCAAATATGCTTATATTTTATGTAACTTTAAACAAACTTATATTTATGAAAACTTATTGTATTACTTCAACAACATTTAAAAGATCGATGCTATTTGCTTCCGATGTTTTTTTTTTTTTTTTTTTTTTTTTCCCTCTTTCTCTCTCTTCGTGTTTAAAAAGCTAAAAATACTGTATCCGGAAATTACCCAATCTAGAGAATAAACAATTTCCGCTCTAGGCGATAAATTGCAAATCAATCATTTATTCCTGACACAACCACTTAGGCTTTATTTTAATTTAGAATGTGAGAAGATTTTTCTTTTATTTATTAATAGTAAATTGCTTAAAAATAAAACTCCCCTAGTTTGAGTGTTAGTTTTTTTTTTTTTTTTTTCTCCACTCTCTCCCATAGAGATCGAATTAATATTCAAGATACATTCTCCTTGTAATTTATTTTGAAATATAATTAAACGTTCTTCTTTTTAACAGTATATTTAATTAATGAAACACTTCTTTTGCGATATTTTCAAATTTGATTATGAACAGATATTATTTACGTATTTTAAATATGCATTTATTTTTAGACAAGATTCCCCCCCCCCCCCACTTTATTCTATATTCAATAGAAGAAAATATTGGATTCGTAAAATCTTTCGACTTACGGTTTTACATGGATTTACACTTTTTAAGAGATCAAGAACACGATTTAACTATTTTTAGAAAACGTCTGTGTGTGTGTCTAAATGACAAAAATTTTGAGGCGACAAATATCTCAATAACTACTGCACTGCATAAAACTGCATACAAATTTATATGCAGATGCATCTTGATATAAATTAATGTCTGCCAACTTTTGATGTCAATCCCTCAACAGGTGGAGCACTTCTATACTGCGATTTTTCCAATTTAAGGGAAGGCTATATCTCAGGTTTTATTGCGTACAATAATAATTTAAAAAAAAAAAAGTCATATGTAAGAAGGCTGTTACAAGAAATTAAGCTGATTCAATTTGGTGCATATCGGCCGATAGGTGACGCTGCTATACTGCATTTTTTCCCGAGGATGGGAAGGCTATATCTCAGATTCTATTGTGTATGTTTGTGCAAAAATTCAATACTGATATCAAACTTTTCTGACTTTTTGGATTATTATTAATAAAATCGCTACACATAGACATTTTTATAATACAGGAAAATTAAAGTTTTTGTTTAAACACAAACGCGTAGGAAAAAATGTTCACATGCATATATGCCATCCATTTTATATTTTTGGAACCAGTAAATCTTAACCTAGGTAGTCTATTTGGACCTCTAAAATTTCTTATCTGAACCCTATTACTATATACTGTAATTTCGTGTATATAACCCGCGGGTAATCTATAATAAAAACCTGACTTTGTATGTCCTGCGGGGTATCTATCGTAAACAAAGAGAAAATCAATGCGTCTCATTTTTGTTTTGGAAGTCTGGATTATTAACGTATGATGACGATGAAATTGAGGACAGTGAAAAGAAACTTGATGAGGAGGATAATAAAGATGAAGACGAACTGTCCCAAACAGTATAGCAACATTTTAGTTCTGATACGGAAGGATCCGATTTGAATGAATTTTGTGAATAAACTTATTATTAATTTTTAATTTTCTTATAAATTCAATAATTAATTTAGTCCATTAGAAGTTACTCCAGTTTGTAGTAATTTATATAGAGAGAAAGATTAATACTGAGTTATGATTATTTGCTTTTTCATTATAGGTGCCGTCGGTAACAAAAGTGTCCGAACACTAGCAAAAATTCATATGTAAAAAAGTACACTTCATACGGTTCTGTTAAATAAATCCTTATCGAATCATGTTCTTAGACTGACTAAGAACAAGATTCCACAAGGATTTATTTAACAAAATCGTATGAAGTGCACTTTTTTTACATAGGAATTTTTGCTAGTGTTCGGACACTTTTGTTACCGACTGTAAGTAAATTTATATGTTTATTATTTGTATTTATTTGTATATTTGTTTATTATTTGTATCATTTCTTACTTATTATTAAAATAATAGCAATTAGTATTGAAATTATAAACAGCGATTGCCGACCATGTGATTTTAGAAGTGCGGGTTATCTTTCGGTTATAATTATTTTTAAATAAATTTTTTATGCTGCGGGTTAGCTTCCGCCGCGGGTTGTATACGCGAAATTACAGTATATACATCATGCATACATAACATGCGTGTCACTGATTCACTGGTACTTCGATGGAGAATCATTTGTCACTTTCTTTACTGTGAAAACTGATATCTTTACAACAGACGAGAGATATTTTTAATCGTCAGGGAAAGTATTAGACGTGCAAAACAACGACCAATACAATACTAAATTTATATCACTCTCAATACATTATGCATGCAGGCAACATTGTTGAGCGGAAAACATGTTATTTCAATACCATCGCAGAATTCCGTGACTTAGCACGCAATTGCACACAAGGGGAAAACATACACATAAAAACTGAATGAGACACGAACAGAGTCATTCACCGTTTGTAGCGTAATTAAAAAACACTTAAAATCTTTAGTGTGTATAACTAGTTTTATATGTTTTTTTTTTTTTTTTTCAAAAAATTTAAGTCTAAATCTTTAAGCTGTTTTACTGATACTGATCTTGAAAAATTGTGTTCTGAATAAATATTTAATCTAGAGTTAGAAGTATTTAAGATTTGTAAAAAGTTAATAAATAAATAAAAATAACATAAAATTGAAGATTTTTGCAATGCATTTTATTTTTATTTATTTATTTATTTTAAGTAGTATTTTTCAATTCAGATCAAACCTCAATTTTTTATTACATGTTAAATGAAGCTGATATGCAGGTAAGTGATTTCACCCTACTCGAGTAATATACCAAAATGTTTCACAGGTAGTGAAAGAAAAGTCACTTTTTTTTTTTTTTTTTTTTTTTTTTTTTTGGGGGGGGGGGGGGGGGTAATTAGAAAAAAATTATTAGATTTGACTGATATTTGAAAGAAATAATAAATACTGGATACTCTCTAAAAAGACAGATATATAACTAAATGTTTGTAGATTTTTACTTGCAATTCATCAATGATAAAACATTTCAACTTTTAAGATAAAACTGTTGCATTATATTTCCATGACTTCACCGAAGCATCCACAAGTTCCTTTAGGTTCAACCAGTAAATGATTAAATCCTAAAACTGAAAATCTCTTGTGCAAAGAAAACTCACTTGAAAGATAATATTAAAAAGTTTTATTTATACAGATTTCAGGATCATTTATTTCTGTGCCCAACTGCATCAAAAACGTTACGTATTACTTTATTTTGCAGGTATCGTCTAAGAAGATTTATACTTAACAATGTGAAATTCTCGTTCAATTAAAAAAAAAAAAAAAAAAAACGAAGTAAGGCATAAATAAAATTTCAATTATTTATCAATTCTATCACAATTAAAAATGTAAAAGTAGAAAATACAGTTTCGTCACCGATATTTCAACATAAATAACCATATGCTCCGCGATCAGGATAAAATTCATTCTTCGTACTAGTTGGTATAATTTCGAACGAAATACATTTCACAATTTTGTATCAAAAAGATCTTTTTTTCACAGAATGTTAAGTATGAGCATTTTTCCTTTTAGATTAGACAAAACCTTGTACATACAAAAAAAAATTTTTTTTTTCCACATTAATATAGCCCTATAGTAAAGTTTCTTTTATACTGAATTTTTTCGACATTAAAAGAACTCTATAAGACTAACAGAATATTTATTAAATGCTAACTGGTATTTGAAATAAGTATTAAAATACAGGAGTTCTACTAAAAAATTAATCATCTGTTGACTTACCATAGATTAAATATTTAAAAAAAAAATTACAAAACATGTAGTCACTAAGATTGATAAGGTGAGAAATTTGTCAGCATTGCTGTAACTTTGTATGTGAATAACACATAGCACATTATATTTATTCCTGTAAAAGTGCACCCCTCCCCCAAATAAAAATAAATTTTTAATTTTACTGCCGATATTATTATTTTTTTTTTTTTAACATTGGCTAGAGATATTCGTCGAGTGATCATATGCGTACAATGTATTTTGAATTTTTAATATCAATAACACTACGCTGACAAAAAAAAAATAAATAAAATAAAATAAATAAAATAATAAAAAAATCGAGCCCTGATACCATTCTTGCTAATTCTTATGTAAAATGACCTCCTGAATCTGAATATGACCCTCATTTTGCCACATCACCCACCATTTTCTCAGGACGTCACCTCCTCCCCCAAATTTTATCACTGTTCGGTAATTTTATGGCCATGAATTTGATTTGGAGAATGGAAAATAATTATTTTAACTCTTAAAAATAAAAAATATATATATATAATGTATAATAAGTGATAATAATAATTGATTAATAAAATATAATAAATGTAACTTATAATTTCAGTGGTGAATCCCCCCCCCTAAATTTTCCCCTTGCCGCAAATGTTCATGTTATAGAATTTTTCACCTCTTTAGGGCCTCAGAAGATATTTAACAGTTAAAATATTTCTTTTCTCCACTATAAATCAAATTTATAGCCATAAAATTACCGAAAAATTGTCCAAATCAAACTGATGTGTATAAAATTACCAAACAATGATAAAAATGGTTGGGGGGGGGTGTCCCAAAAATGGCGGGTGATAGGGCGAAATGGCCTTCATATACGGATTCAGGAGGTGATTTGAAACATAAGAATTCGCCAAAATGGTGATGGGAGCAATTTTCATGCCGAGCAGTGTAATTTAACTACTCTTCAATTAAAATTCTTATAATGGCACAATTTTCTGCAGTTTATTTGAATTTAATCCTTATAAGCAAATTATGTACAGAATGATTCTAAAATCATCCGACATATTGAGAAGAGACACAATTCACTAAAACCAACATTTTTAGAAAAGGAAAGTACGGACGAAAATGAAATATAGATTCACAATCACAAAAAAATGAAAATGTGAAAAACAACAAGAGTATTAAAAAAAAAAAAAGAAAAAGAAAAAAAAAAAAAAAAAAAAGACCTTGAATTTCACTAAATATTTTCTATAAAGCCTTTAATTTTTCCTTTAGTAAATTGCTAGTTTATGAATTATAAAATTTCAATGTATAAATTTCATGTAATTAATACAGGTTTTGAATTCAATTAAATATTATTTTTCTTCCAAATTTTTAGTTTTCAACCGAATTCAGTGATTTTTGTATAGAGAGAGTAGACACCTGTTTGCAAAGTCTGAATTATCTGAATATAGAAAGGGTGTGAACCTTCTTCGTTTAACACTCTCTAAACAGTGAGTTCACTTACGCGAAGATGACCAACAACAAAACTCTAAATTATTTCGGATGTTTTTTACAATATTCAAAATGATTTTTTGTCCATAGATGAATATCATAACAATTCTCAATTGAACTTCCCGGCAATGTTGGCATTGAAAGAATAATTCTTTATAAAGTTATTGATGTAACCGTTCAAGCATTTTGTGGCTTAGCATATGTCTATTGCAAATGCTTTGAAAATTGTTATAAAAAAAATTTGTTATCAAGACTCCCAATTAAATCGGAAAACTTGGTAACTGTGAATATGTATCTATGTACAAGTACATACGTATGTACATGCATAATATTTAATTATTTTAATATTTATCGTTGAAATAGCAAAGTAGAATTAAGTTTCAAAACTCACGTTATAAATAACTATTTGATTAACTAAAAATTTGGTGCAAATATATAGGAGTAAGCTTTAAACAAAAAAATTTCAGCATATTTTGGTCGACAAACGACGTTTCTTTTATATGCATTTGGTCATCATTACATTATATTCCAGAAATTAATGTATGCTATTAAGACGCTCAAAAATGTGGTTTCGATAGAAAATGATGTGCTTAGAATAATTAATTAGTTTACATAGATTTACACAAATGAATTTTAACATGTTATATACTATACGCGGTAACAACTGAATATATACGTTTTCGGTATGTTATATTCATTTTTGGTTTAAAAAAAAAAGAAATAGTCAACGGTGTTTGGGGTGGACGTTTCTCCCCTCCTTTCCTCAAAAATATATCTCATTAGGTAATGCATTAATCATATATAAAATATCAGCAATAAGAATGATCTGTCCAGCAATGTATAATGCAAATGAGGCACTGAAGCCCCTAATCTGTAAACCTATTAGTTTATTAAGTTACTTTCAAAAGATAGAAGTCTAAACAAAAATACGATGGGGAAAAAATTGGAAAGTAATTAAACAAAATAACACAGCATTTGCAAAACAACATTCCTTTTTTATCTCTTCGAATATACGAAACAGATAAATTACATTGGCTTAGCAGAAACTATCACAATAAGATTTATTCTAATACTATTAAATACGTAGAAATGCAATGATTTTACAAGTTGTTAATACATATGTTTTAAATAGAATGCAGCCCGAATAAAAGGTTATAAAATAAAATCCTTAACCATTGTTAGAGTAAGTAAAAATAATGCAAAACTTTTAACAGTGCTACATGGCGTCATAAATATTTGAAAATAAATGCACCATTAGCGCCTGCTTTGGAAAAAAAAATATTCTGCAGCTATTTACACTTTCTGTATTAAAAATGATAGTTATTCCTATTGAAACATACCAAAAAATTTTCAATTTCTGTAAATCATACTGTATTAGAAAAAATATGTTTCTTTTTTCACAGAACGTTAAGCATCTTTATTACTTTCTTTTGGAAGAAACGAAAGTTATTTATAGAAAGTTGATTTTATCGCATCGCAGTAATATATCACTGGTATTAAAATTTCTACTCCATTTAATATTCTCCATGTATCAGATCATGAAAGAAAAATGGCTACCCGGGAAAAATCTTCAAAGGATCATTGAAGAATTTTATTAGGTAGAAAAACGATAAATGGAATAAGCATTAAATGGCGGATAAAAGTAACCTACTTCTAAAAATTCATCCAGTCAATGTGTAATTTATTATTTTATTAGTATTTAAACTTTTAAAATTATATATATATTTTCAATTTTCTTTCATAAAATAATTATTTCAGTTTATTTAAAAAAGCTAGGAAATCATGCCACTATTTCTGCACATGTTTTTAATTAAGACTTCAAAATAATCGATAAAGTTACGTATTATATCATCAACCAAACCATCGACCAAATTTGAGCCAAATATTATTCCGGTAATTACTATTCCAATTTACATTATCAATCTTCTTTGGTCGAATCCAAAACTGTATTACTTGACAAGGAAACATTCAAAAAGGTGTCATCCTCAAAAAGTATTGAAAAAAATATATGTGATTCTACTCTTTATAAAACACCAGAAAATGAAAAAATTATCGGCTGAAATTAATTACAGCGACCACAAAAAATTATCAAAATTAAGCATATTTGGCGATTTAGCGCTATTAGATGATATGTTTGCTAGCACCGAGATTGCCGTGTATACGAACAGAACCGTGTTTTGCTTTTCCGCCAAGTACTCAAAATCAATCGCCTAGCAGTGTGAAATCGCTAAATATGCTTAATTTTGAAAAAAAAATTGTGGTCGCTGTAATTAATTTCAGCCGATATTTTTTTTCATTTTCTGGTGTTTTATGAAGAGTAGAATCACATATATTTTTTTCAATACTTTTTGAAGATGACACCTTTTGAATGTTTCCTTGTGAGTAACATGAGCAATGCTGCCAGCCATGTTTTTTAAAGTGACATTCCATTTTTAAGCAGGCTGAAAATAAGTATTCTGGACTCTATATTATGATCTTCGTAATACTTCTACTATTTACCTAATCTGAATAAAATGTTTGCAATTAATTTATACATAATCGATCAGTACATATACAAATTTTCTTATTTGCCTAAAAATTATAAATACAACTTTCACGCAAAATATTTTTGCCTTTATATTTTTGCCTTTCACGTTTTTATTCTATAAACAGAATTTTATATTGAACAATTGCGCGCCCTCTTTCACAATAAAATATTAGTGCACAATTTATAATTTTTATGTGTTTAAAATTCAAATACATTAAATAAAAAGATACAACTAAATAAATTCTAAAATATATAATATTTTTTTTATAGTAAATAGCTCAATAATACACAGTAAACAAAACTCCATACAAAAATAATAAATGTCAATTTCATTATGATTTGTGCAAAATAAAGGTATTTAAAAAAGGTGTATAGGAAAACCTCTCGCAGAACGCAATGCTTTGGAATACTTTCGGATGTCCCCGCAAACAAAGTGGCAGTATTTACCCTATTTTCATGCGGGAACATAGTAAGCATTTTCAAGTAATTCCGTGGATAGTTACGGGAATTAAAGCTCGGACAGACAGACAAACAGAACTCATAAACAAACATTTTCAACTTTTTTGGAACGTGTTAAACATCTTTCAACCAAAAGTTTAAAAAAAGAAAAGACTATTACGATTTGCAAAAACAGTTTTAAGCACATAAAAATAAATTATAGTCATAGGTAAAATAATTGAATATTGACAGAGAGAACACGATAAAACAAAAATTATAAAAAAAATTTAGCACTTACTAGAAAAAAGTTGTTTTGGTGGTGTTTTGGCTAAATGATTAAACAAAGTTCCTAGGTCTTTGTAGCTGCTTTCTATAGATTTTTCATAAGGGATGTTATAAAAAGTTCTTTATAAGGGGCCCATACTTATGGGAGTTCGTAGAAAACCACAATAAACTCCGAACAGCTAGGCCAAAAGGCGCGAACTATGATCGAACCTGTGGCCTTTTTTGTCTACCATCTTCGAGATCAAAACCTCTCGACCACTGGTGAGTCAAGTAAATTTTGTCTAATTAGTTCACAAATCAGCACTCAAAGATCCATCATTAGATTTTAATTAATAATCACATAAGTATTAAAAATTTAAATGAATTGGTTGATAATACGGTCAGAGAAATCTAAATTTCGTTAGTTCCTATTTCAGAAAAAATAAGATAATTTTTAATAAATTGGGCTTTATTAAAAATTTCTCTCTACAATCTCAAGAAAAAGTTTATGTTCCGATAATAAAAATAGTATAATAACAAGAAATTGTTTTAATTATTTTTCAAATAAAAATACATAAATATTGTCACATTCATAAATTGTTCGTTGGATAAAAAAAATACGTGTGGCACTCGAGGACTGCCGCGGTAAAGCTATTGCATAGCATTTTTTATCAACTTATGCAATTATAATTATTTATTTATTTTATTTATGCAGTATTTTTTTTTCTTTGATATTAATTCAAGTTTTTTCTTTGATATTAATTCAAGTTACACTTTTTGAGCGTGGTGACCGATAAGAAAAGAAATTTTTTTCTTTTATTGAATAAATGAGAATATATCCGCATTGAGAATATATCAAAAATATCCGCAATCGATTTGTAGGTATCGAAAACCTCGATGTACCAAATTTGAATGATCTAACTCTATTTTTTGAGAAAAGGTATTTTAATAGGTTTTTAAAGGCCTGCAAGTCGAATGGGGATATTCAAGTTTTTTTCTTTGATATAATTTCAAGTTACACTTTTTGAGCGTAATGACCGATAAGAAAACAAATTTTAATAGAGAAAAAGTATTTAATAGGTTTTAAAGGCCTGCAAGTCGAATGGGGATATTCAAGTTTTTTCTTTGATATTAATTCAAGTTACACTTTTTGAGCGTGGTGACCGATAAGAAAACAAATTTTAATAGGGAAAAGGTATTTAATAGGTTTTAAAGGCCTGCAAGTCGAATGGGGATATTCAAGTTTTTTCTTTGATATTAATGAATAAGATAACAATAATGATAAGATAACAATAATGATAAGAAAACAAATTTTAATAGAGAAAAGGCGGTTAATAGGTTTTAAAGGCCTGCAAGTCGAATGGGTATATTCAAGTTTTTTCTTTGATATTAATTCAAGTTACACTTTTTGAGCGTAGTGACCGATAAGAAAACAAATTTTAATAGAGAAATGGTATTTAATAGGTTTTAAAGGCCTGCAAGTCGAATGGGGATATTCAAGTTTTTTCTTTAATATTAATTCAAGTTACACTTTTTGAGCGTGGTGACCGATAAGAAAACAAATTTTAATAGAGAAAAGGTATTTAATAGGTTTTAAAGGCCTGCAAGTCGAATGGGGATATTCAAGTTTTTTGTTTGATATTAATGAATAAGATAGCAATAATGATAAGATAACAATAATGATAAGAAAACAAATTTTAATAGAGAAAAGGTATTTTAATAGGTTTTAAAGGCCTGCAAGTCGAATGGGGATATTCAAGTTTTTTTCTTTGATAATTATTCAAGTTACACTTTTTGAGCGTGGTGACCGATAACAAAACAAATTTTAATAGAGAAAAGGTATTTAATAGGTTTTAAAGGCCTGCAAGTCGAATGGGGATATTCAAGTTTTTTCTTTGATATTAATTCAAGTTACACTTTTTAGCGTGGTGACCGATATAAAACAAATTTTAATAGAGAAAAGGTATTTAATAGGTTTTAAAGGCCTGCAAGTCGAATGGGGATATTCAAGGTTTTTCTTTGATATTAATGAATAAGATAACAATAATGATAAGATAACAATAATGATAAGAAAACAAATTTTAATAGAGAAAAGGTATTTAATAGGTATTAAAGGCCTGCAAGTCGAATGGGGATATTCAAGTTTTTTCTTTGATACTAATTCAAGTTACACTTTTTGAGCGTGGTGACCGATAAGAAAACAAATTTTAATAGAGAAAAGGTATTTCAATAGGTTTTAAAGGCCTGCACGTCGAATGGGGATATTCAAGTTTTTTGTTTGATATTAATTCAAGTTACCTTTTTGAGCGTGGTGACCGATAAGAAAACGAATTTTAATAGAGAAAAGTTATTTAATAGATTTTAAAGGCCTGCAAGTCGAATGGGGATATTCAAGTTTTTTGTTTGATATTAATTCAAGTTACACTTTTTGAGCATGGTGACCGATAAGAAAACAAATTTTAATAGAGAAAAGTTATTTAATAGGTTTTAAAGGCCTGCAAGTCGAATGGGGATATTCAAGTTTTTTCTTTGATATTAATGAATAAGATAACAATAATGATAAGATAACAATAATGATAAGAAAACAAATTTTAATAGAGAAAAGGTATTTAATAGGTATTAAAGGCCTGCAAGTCGAATGGGGATATTCAAGTTTTTTCTTTGATATTAATTCAAGTTACCTTTTTTGAGCGTGGTGACCGATAAGAGAACAAATTTTAATAGAGAAAAGGTATTTAATAGGTTTTAAAGGCCTGCAAGTCGAATGGGGATAATCAAGTTTTTTCTGATCTACTTTATACACAAATTTTACGCGTACAGCTATTAACTGTTGTACATAGATGATAGATACCTATACACCTATATACTTTCTCACAAACAGCTGCTTACGTATTCGTCCGATTTCAGAGCAGCTCGTCTCGATCAGTGCGAGCTTCGTACAGCCGAAGTCTACCGAAGTCTGCCGAACTGCGTTAGGTTTTTTTTTCGTTACGGAATTTTTTGATTCGGTCGCCGCGCTCAAAGCCCGCGATAAAAGCTATACAATAGCTTAAAAATCTTTGATACATTTCTCCTAATTATTTTCTATTGGAATTTAGATTATCTAATTATAAATATTGTTTAATTAAAGTAAGTAATTACTCCATTAAATTTATTTTTATTAATTTGATAAGTTGCTAATTTTATTAAAGTCGATATTTTGAAATGTAAATTTAATTCAGATATATTTTTTTTACCTTATTACCATAACTACCAGTATCCTAATATTTCATCTCAAAATTTTTTTATTTTTTTTTTATTATTATGTAACTTATTACGAAAGGGAAAAATATTCTGACCTATTCAAAATGAAACATAGCAAATGTCGACGGCGCTAACTAAAAGCAATAGTGCTGTTATACTTAAAAAAAAAAAAAAAAAAAAAAAAGCATAAATTAGTCAAATAGCAATGGAGATAGGTGCAGGAAATTTATTTGTATTGCAATATGCTGTTTAAGATAAATTTCAGCTTGCATAATCTTTTTGTAGAATTTTTAATTAAGCATTCTAAAATATATACAGTTACAATAAGACGCATAATCATTTATATGAAATACTGAAAATTTTCCTTTAATGCAAACTAAACACATTGGGGGGAAAATAAAAATAAATAAAACTTCACAATCTACGAACACTGTATAAATGTTTCGAGTTCACTCAACTTGACAAAAAATGTGTTTCGAAATTTAAACACCCATAAATTTATTAGATATTTCATCCTGTGCAATAAATACTTATCAAACGTTCACCCATTTCAAAAGACAGAAAAATGAAAAACATGAACATGTTTAACAGAAAGATAAAAAAGAACTCGCGTATAAACCCCGTCGACTTACTTATAATATCCTATTTCAAAATAATGCATTGGATGTTTTTGCTCTGCTAACAGGAAAATATCAAGTTTCATCCTTGCCTGTTACAGATTACATAAGTTATTAATCATTTTTCTTATTCTTTTAATAGGAGGTTTTATTTGGTTGTAAGAGTATTATCCAAGGACAAGAGTATTTATTTAAAAAGAGAGAAACAAGCGGAAATTTTTCGCTCAAAATAAATGGCAATAATACAGAGCGAATTTATCATTCTTATGGAAATAAGTTAATAAATTTCTCTACTTGTAAGGCAGAACTGAATTACTGTGCTGTGACTGTCATAAAAGTATATTCTCTAACATTTTCACATATTTCAATAGCAAAGAAGTTTTTGTGCTTTCAGGGTATTAAGAACTAGTAAATCTATAGATCAGAAACTTCAAAGTCAAATTTGGATTACTTCATTACTTAGCAGATCATTTTATTTATCCATATAACAGTTATTATTATTATCCCACAGCCACTTGCATCCATAAGGCATCTATAAACACGTATAAAAGTTTAAAAATGATCCATTAAACTTCTATAAATATCCTACAGATATCTACTAGCACGACAAATGGAACTCTTTTTTACATCCGTTAGATATCTGTTACATATCCAGTAAATCTCCAGTAATTGGACTTGTTAGATCTAATAGATATTGAAAATATCTAAATCTTGTTTGATTCTAACTAGGGCTGTGCTGATTAATCGATTCGATTAATCGATCAATGCTTAGTCCCGATCGATTTTTTAATAGAGTTAATCGGATCGATTAATTCGATTAAAAATTTTAAAAATCCGATTAAAATTTTCAAACTACGAATTAAAGTAAAAATGCTATTCTGCTACAAAATATTTTTTCACATATTTTGCTAAAAAACATTCTAAGAAACATCCATCCAAAAAAAAAAAAAAAAAAAAAAAAAGTAAATAAATAAAATTGAAACCTCTCAATAGAAGTTGTTGCACTTTTGTTGATAGAGAAAAGGGGCTGTACAGTTAATTAACAAAATGCCGCTTCATGTGCAGTGCATGCTGGAGCAATACCACCTGTCTGTAGCCTTCTACAGAAAGTGTTGGCTAGGGTAATAGTATTCTCAGGAACAAGAAGCTTTCAAAAAATGGAAATGCTAAAGATAAAAGAAAAGAAAAGAAGATTTCCACTATCCCTCTGATGGAGGAAATGTCAATAGAGTTTCACAATATCCTCAAGCGTTTATTGTCTGTTCAGAATTGCTGATGATAACTAATGAACAGAATCAAACATTCCGTGTTCTAGTCCGAAGTGACAAAGAAGAACTAAAATATAAGAATTTGAGATTTTTATGATAATGATATGGAATTTTGAGAATTCATTTAAAAATAGTGACAAGCGAGATGGACAAGGCCTGCAAATATAAAACTAAAACATGTGTAAATTCATTTAATGTCTCTTTCAAAATGAATTGAAAAATTAATATATATATAAAAAAAATAAATAAATAAACAAGTGAAAATATTTATATAAAATTAACACTTAAAGCACCAATTATTACTCTGAAAATTGATTTAAATTTCAGCTATGAAACAGATATAATTGATTAGACAAAAATTAAAAAAAAAAAATCAGTCAAACTTATGAGTAATATGTATATATATACACAATATGAGAGTTTTATTCATCTTTGAAATAAAATTATATAAAGAAAAATGAAAACCGATTAAAAATCCGGTTAATCGATTAATGAACTACGATTAACCCAGTTAAAACTCTTAATCGATTCCCACCCCTAATTCTAACACGTTACATCTATTAGACATCGAAAAAGGCACATCTAAATTTCGTCTATATATAAACATATATTAGATATCTATAATTAGTGCAGGATATCCAGGACTTTTAATGGACATTCTTTAGATATTTTGTGCATTTTATGGATCATTGGATGTCATTTAGATGTCTAATGGACGTAAGTACGGGATAGTATACATATTGAAACGAGTATTACTTAATCTTCTTTCCTGCATCCAATATTTTGTTGCAGAAAATTGATTTACAGTTAAATGAAAAGAAACGGTAGTTTTTTCACTTCTACAAAGATCGACCTTGGCAACAAATTTGGTGATTAAATTTGACGAGAAGTGTTAGTTTTGCTTTCCCAAAACTTGAAAGGCATATCGTCAAGAACAGTGTTGTTCAGGAATTTTCCTGAATGATTTATTATTTTCTGGTGCATAGCTATCTGGGAAGTTCGCCAAATTACTACAAAAACTATAAAACCAAGAGCCATTCTTGGAGAGTTTAGTTCAGCTTTTGTTCAGGGATTTATTCTGAGCTGTTACCTTTCAGATATAGTTCTTTAAGCGGTTGATCATTGTTCCAGAATTGGTAAAAGTTCCTGCTCTGTACTCTATTTAAGACTGTTTACTTGAGTTGTGGTACGAGCGACGTTTTTATTGAACTGTTTTGAGAATATTCATTGATTATGGGCTTCTATGGTGGAAAACCCGTTTGTTTGACTTTCGAGAATCAAAGTTCAATAAAGTCGATTACAACCTATCTGTTTCCTTCTGAACTACTTCTTAACGAAGAAAGTCGACATTTACATTATAATACAGTCGAGCCTTGTTAACATGAATCTCAAAGGGAATGAAAAATTTGTTCATGTTATCAGTAATTAATTCTATCAGTAACTAATCTTCATATAACTAAACTGATCTTCATTTTGACGGGGATTGTGGAAACAGTTCATGTTAACAGTAATTCACGTTAAGAGTGTTCACGTTAACGAGGTTCGACTGTATACCATACTAACCTGCTTCATAACATTATGTACATGAAAATGTATAGTGCTGAGTGCAAGTAATTCATAAATATCTGTACCAAATTTCCACTTAATCGGATGACTACATAACTTATCGTTTTTTTTTTGTTGTTGTTGTTTTGTAAATTAATTACTAATTCTATATCGATTTCTACAAAAAACGTGCTTTGAAGTATTCTAATAAATTATGATAATTATATTATTTTGAGTAGAGTTTAACCATGTTGAAATACATTTTTTAAAAAATGTCGTACATAGACCATAATGGTATTAAATTCTTTTGTATGTTCCTGTTTATGAGCCACAAACACTATATAAACCAAAATATGTACAGCTAATTCAGTTTAAATTATAAATATTGTACCAAATTAATTCATGTTAATTTGGTGGTTATATAACGTTTCGAAATTATATTGTATAGTTGTGTAGATTGATAACCAAGTCCATGTCCATCTTTTATGATAGAAAGCATGTTTTAAGCATTTAATAATGTGTAGTTATTTTGTTATGTTTTATGAAGTATAACCATGTTAAAATATGTTTAAAAGAAATTCCATCTAGAGACCGTAATGATACGAAATATTTTGGTATATTCCTATAATACACAAACCAAAAACATGATATATACCCGAAACTATACAACTAACTCCATATGGCTCATGAACATTTGTATTAACTTTCTAGTAAATCGGGTGTTTTTTTTTTCTGACGGCTATGGTGGTGCACACATACAGACACACCAAAAACCTTTTGTATCTAAATAGGGAGGCCTCTACTGAAGGTTCGGCCATAAATTTACATAAAATATATCAAAATATTGGTGTACAAATTATTTAAGAACGATATTTCATGGGTTAAAGAAAATTACAAGAGTGCAGCGTCAAAACAGGAATAACTTACTTACTTTCTTTCTTTCTTTTTTTTTTTTTTTTTTTTTTTGTCTCGAGAAGTGCTTACTTATTTTAACCTAAAATAAATGCTGCGTGTTTTTGTATTTTTTTTTTTTTTTGCGCGTGTGTGTGTGTGTGTTTGCTTAAAGTTTTTTTCATCAGTTATCAATTTGATTATTTCTATCCATACAAAACGATAAACTGTTCTAGTATTAAAAAATATATATATTTAGTTGTTTAGTCCATCATCCAAATGCACAAAGCCATTCGGGTGATAGTAAAATGTAGGGTAATGAATGATACATTTATCCAAGAAGAGAAAAAAAACTACAAATATAATCTTCACACTGTAAATACAAGTTTCTGAAATTCAGACACAATTCATCTGCGTTCTTTTAAATTTGATAATTTTCTTAAATTTTATTGATAAATCTATTTCTCTCATGCATAGGATTTCATTGCTTCATTAAGTAATTATCCGATTATTGGATAATCATTTAACTGCAATATCTACCAGAATTATCTATCACTTAATTACCATATTTTTTTAAAGTTTTAATCGTTTATTGATATTTACTTTTTAATGAAGCTAAAAAGAAAAAAGATTACTTTTTATGCTAAAAAATTGTTGTAACTGGAGGTACTACTTATAATATGATTATTTTTATACCTATGAAAAACTGTAGTATAGAATAGATATAATCACTAAAAAAGTTATAAAGAATTCTATCTAAAGGTAAAAATACTTTTAGAAAAGAATGTATTTCATACATTCTTATTCCTAAAACAATATAATGGAATATTTTGTAAAAATAATTCCCACTAATGACCAGGTTGAGCCTTATGATGTTATTTTTTCTAATGTTTAAGATGGCTAAAACATTACGTTGGCAAATATTGATTTCAAAATACGACATTCAAGATTTAAAAAAATAATCTAGTCCGTGACTAGCAAATAAACAAATTAAATCGCACCTAAGCAGAAAATAAGAAAAGAGCGGAAAACAGAATCTATGAAATATTAGAAATACCCAATATCAAAAATGGAAACTTTTTGAAAATACTTAGTTTTCCTTTATGCAATAGAAAATTGAGCTTTTCCTTGAACCGTTTTAAACACATATCATATAGCCATATTTTTAGAATAAAACAATGATAACAGCGTAAAAAAACAATTTTTTCATAAAACTTTATCCAGATATAATAAAAATACATTTTCTTTGAACAGAATTTAATTTACACACGTGTCATTTAAAATTCTGGTCGAATACTCTGTTCGAAAACTTACGTGAATGATCAGTTTAAGCTCCGTAATACAATTTTTACGATCTTTGGCATGTTTAAAGAAATTCTGTCCACAAATAAATTAAAAAAAAAAAAAAACTGGTTGTAAAATACATTGGCTAAGATTGAAAAAATAAAATTGGTTCGTGACTTGAAAATAAAGAATCTGTATCGTTGCTGCAAAACAAAAACCTCGATTGAATAATAAAGGAGGGGAAACGCTTTGGGGTAGCTTTACAACGCGTAGAATCATCAAAACTAACAACAATGCATAAAAGAAGATATTTCACATTTCCAACCTTATATTCATTCCATGTATTTCTAAATTGAATTTTTAAATTCTTAGTTTTATTTCATAGCCGTATTTCTACATCATTACAATTAATTCAGGTTATTATTAGAATTCTCAAGAAATCACATTACCATACATGGTAACATTTATAATTTATTCCTAAGCACAATTAGTCCCGCCCTTTTTTTACACCACTTTCATTTTAGAGAAATTTTCTACAATATGTAATTACGATTTAAGAAGAAGAATGCTTTTAAAATATACTGGTGTGACAAAAGGGCGTGTCTAACAGTACTCTGGAATAAATTATAAATATGTTACCAGATACTAAGTTATTTTACAATTCTAAAGTCTTAATTTTATATGAAATCACAG
This sequence comes from Salticus scenicus, assembly GCA_963930645.1. NCBI lineage: Eukaryota > Metazoa > Arthropoda > Arachnida > Araneae > Salticidae > Salticus > Salticus scenicus. The sequence goes on along the minus strand of OZ005650.1, from coordinate 241,330,772 downwards.
TATAACATGAGTTTATTTTCTGAGATGTTATATTCTGTTAATACTAAAGGCCGTTATCCTATAAACAATACAGAAGCTAAGTAATCATTTATAAAGCAAAACTTACTTTTTTTCCCCCATAAATAAAATCATCCATTTTTTAAAACATATTTGACTTTGAAATTTTAAAAAGATTGTTCATAAAATATATTAAAACGCTAAAAAGATTTTGCATTAAACAATGCAACAACGATATGTCAAACAGTTTTCAACAGTTTTGGAAAAATACTACACACAATCTCTTGTAAACTTCGTAACTAAATATCGTAACACCAAAATAACTTGTATTATTAGTTTTTGTATTGCAGTTAACTTTCGTACTAATGCGCCTGCGTTAAGTATGTTGCAGTTTTTATTAATATAGGGTAGAGAGAGAAATAAGAGCCGATACTATATTCGTTGTTGATACTTTATATGCGCTAGAAATCGATGGGGAGCCTTTTCAGAATAGAATCGTTGCCAACTGATGCGATTCGGTTTTATAAACGAATATTTATTCTTCAGAGAATTGTTGATGTAAAAGCTGCATTTGAATTTTTGATGTCTTCCTTAACTCTTTATCTACTGCATTATGATGATACAGACAAAAATTGTGTTTGAAACATATAATTTTTAGTTACTAAAGTGCATTATTTAAAGATATATGTTAAAAATTACGCATATCACCTCATCATAATAATTAACGAAAAATTTGTGAGGTCGTACTTTAGTGTACCACTGGTACATAGAGGTCAAAAAAATTATTTCGACAGGAAAAAAGTGTAGAGAAATATTTACTCTTTATGTTCCTCAATTTTTTCTAAGATTAGTGGGATATTCTTAAAATAATATAGGAATTAATTATAACACACATAATGATCGTAAAAAATATCAAGCAAAAACAGCAAGTGCACTTTATAAAATCCCTTATGGAACAAAAATGGCTATATGTATAGTCTAATGCTTTGTAGTAAGATTAAAGGGAGGTACATATGTTCTCTTCTTATAAATATCTTTGACATTTCTTCTATAAATTCGATTTTATACTCTTTTTAAAGTAATGGTACTTTAAAGTACCGTCAGTAGATAAAGGGTTAAAATATGTATCACAAGATTTTAATTTTTAGCTGAAAAATAATGATGGTCTTCAATAAAAGCATTATCGTTCAAGCCATTTGTTGTGTCATATATTTATTTACGGTACTATTTCTGGTAGTTATTGCTGGTACGTGAAATAGTTTCTCTATAGTTTAATGTATTTCTTAACAATTCATATATTACGAAATGAAAGCTTATACGAGGAGTTAGCCCTATACGATCAAAATGTGCTTTTCCAAAAACAGCAGCATAATACATTAAAAAATGTGAATCTACATTAAAATCTCTAAAACTGTTTGCATTTGAAATATATATTTTTCAAATCACAATCTTAACTTTTCGGTTACTTTAATTTTTGTTTTTCGATAAAAAATTTTAACTGAAACATAATTTCTTTAAAAATAAAAACATTAATTTATACAGATATTATATAAACACTGAGTTAATTTACACAAGCTTTGTACGTTTAAAACAATAATTAAGTAAATTAATTCAAAAATTAATATTCTGATGATATAAAATATTAAAATTGATAACTTTTCCCAAATATCAGAAAAACAAAGAAATTTTAAGGTCATTAAAAGAGTTGCCTGATATTCAATTTAAAATATTACATCAAAAATTAACAAGTACTACATTAAAAATCTATTTTAAATGAATTATTAACTTTCATTACCACACTGATTGTCCCATCATGTAAGGGAAAGTTACAGTTTAAAGACTTTTACAGCGACGTGAACAAAACATGCCATTTGCGTACGAGTTACTAGTCACAATGCAAACGTTTCCACAAAAGCAGTCAAGTGTAATACTTTACATATTGGATTCACGCAGAGTAAATAATACTTGAAACATACTCCGTGGTTGAAACTTAAAGTAGGCATTTCAAAAACGGCGTTTCCCACTGGATATGTTTACTGAACAGAAAAGAATTTTTTTTTTCTAGAATTTCATTTTATTTATTTATTTATGTTATTATTATTATTATTATTATTTTGTAATAAATTAGTTTACCATATTTAGATAAATAATCGTATAAAAAAAATTTATTGGTAATTATTTCACTTCGAAAATTTAAGCAATGACAAAAACTTATGATAAAAATAATTTAAGAATTACAGATGCATGAAAATTATTAGAACTGCGAATTTTTATTTATATTATTACTTTCGAAATCATTATATAAGGAAATTATTGTAATTCTGAAAAATTAGACTGAATTATTTTGGTGTAATCTATACTATACGTTTTGAGGTCTTCTGATTTTTTTTTTTTTATATATATACAATATTATATGTATCTGCATGTGTGTGAGTGAACGGAATAACGTCTAACTGCTTTCTTCAATTGAACTCAAATTGGTAGGTATGCTATAGCTCACTGTCGCACGAATTATGTGGATTTTAATGAGTGCATTTACAGACACACAAAGAAAAACTCTTTATCATTATAGCTTAAGGACTCCAAATATTAAAACGACAATGACGTCTAAACGCCTTATTCGATTGAGCTAGAATTTCGCAAGTATGTTATAGGTTAAAATCGAACATATATTTCGATTAGTGAAGGACTTAATTCTTTATAAGGACATAAAACTTTTTTTTTTTTTTTTTTTTTTTTTTTTTTTTTTTAACATCACGGACTAATGACTCGAATTACTTGAAAAGCACTAGCGTTCAAAGTTTACATTAAGATTGAAATCGGTATGCATGTTAGAGGTTACTATCGCAAGAACCACACAAAATTACATGAGTGTAGCATATATATATTAATTATCGGGATACAAAGTAGAATTTTTACGCGTAGTATTCTATGTTCTCAAACTATTTAAAGCTAGCTTTAGTAATGTTAAATTGTTTAAAACATAAGAAAACAGGTATTTGATATTGTGAGTTTAATATTTATGGTTCTTCAATGAGGACGCACAAAAGAATTTCAAAATAGTACGATACATTAACACACACCCCTATCCCCAGCGGGTGATATGTATTTCTACATGATTAAAGACTCTTAGCTTAAGTTTTAAATATGAAGTTCACGTATAACTGTCCTGAGGGTTTTTTAATTTTAAGCTGAAATAACTATTGTTTAAATATTTTATCTAATATGCAGTGAAAACATATACATGTTTTGGGAACGGGGGGGGGGGGGGGTAACGACAAACAATTAGAAAAGAAATACTCAAACACCTATTTTCATTTTCCCTTTTATTTATTTACAGAATTCTCACTTAAATTTAATTAAACAACTGATAATTAGTAAATATTAGAAAGTCGAGTGGAGTCACTCCGAATTTTTTAATATATGAAATAGTTCAAGAAAACAAATTTCATTTGCAAATATAATTTTTGTTTAATTTATTAAGAATATTTTAGGAGATATTTTTAACATTTACTAACAAATTTTAAAACCATTTATGACATCGGTTTGTCTGAATCTACTATCTTTTCTTTTAATTTATCTTCTATAAATTAAAATAAAAGATATATAACAAAAGTGTTTTATATTCTATAACAACACTGAAAATGATTAAGTCTGGAGCGGCTAAGAGTGATATGGGAAAAATGCTTGGTGAAAATGTGCCTTTAGGGCCAGTCGAAATACTTCCGTTTTTCTAAGAACAAGAGTCTGTGGTTAAAGATTAATGTTGCAGAAAACTGAAGGTATAAATCCATAACAGGTCTTGCAGCTATGAAAAATAATCATACACGATATGAATCAGTATCGTTGTTTTCAGCTGATGCGCATATTTAAATAGTTTATTAGGAATTATGCCAGTAATGATGATTTGGCGGTTGAAAAAGACTACCTAGGTTATGTCTAGTGATCAGTGATGCCAGATTGGAGGATTTTGTCCCATTTTGAAGATTATTTGAGCTTTGTGAAATCACGTTTTGACCCCCTGTCCCCCCTTTAGGGGCCAAATTTCTACAATTCCAGAATTTATTTTTTATTTTATTTTTTTTTTTTAATTTATTTTTTTTTAATTTTTTTTTTTTTTTTTGGTTAGCTATATTTTAAAGCAAAAATTTTACTAGTATTTGTTTTGTTTTTTTTTCATTGATATATGAAGGTTTTTTTGTGAAATCACTTTTTCCGCATGTGGAATCGCATTTTGCCACGCACCCCCACCCCTCCCCTTCCTTGTGGATCGAATTTCAATAATTTCAGAAATTGATTTTTAGGTATTTGCGTTAGCTATGTTTTAAAGGGGAAAAAAATACGAATATCTGCTTTTTTGTTTCAGGTATGAAGGATTTTGTGAAATCACGTTTTGCCCTCCCTCCCCCCCCAACCTTCAGGGGCGAATTTCGTAAAATCACTTCTTAGAGAATGTCTACGTAACAGAAGGAACATTGTAACAAAATTTCATGCTTCTAGGTCCAGGGGTTTGGGCTGGGCGATGATGAATCACTCACGCATTCACTCAGGACAAACGATTATATATAGATAGATAGATAAGACTTTTTAAAGACAGTGTTTAAATGTTTATTCTGCTAATTACAACTGATACACAGAGGAATGGTATATAATTTATAGTATGTACTTTTGAAATATATTCATTGATTAAAATGCCATTTAAAGTAGTTTTATTCCACATTTTCAACATCTTTCAAGTCTGTCTAAAAAGAGGTGGCAAAAGATTTTACGTTGAAAATTAGAAAAAGATTATTGAAAAATTATTGTTATTTGTTAGACATTAACCGTTAATATGATATAAAACGTTTATTTCTTTTTTGTATGTATATTTTGTGTGTGTTTTCCCAGTCTGACAAATAGCATTATGGCGAACTTACTTTTAAAATTTTGAAGAGTAGAGAGCCAATGCATAAGAAACAGCCGACTCTTAAATAATTTCTTTTTCTCCATGACAACATGAATCTGCATACAGTCAACCAATACTTGGAAAAAGAAAAAAAAAAAAAGGAAGGGGACAGTAACATTAATTCTGCGCATCAACCTGATTTAGCCTGCGCATCATCCTGATTATTCTGACCATTAATTATTTTTTCTTTGTTTAGCTTGATGAAAGATATCAACAAAGGCGAAAATTATGAAAATTTGGATGAAATTAAGACAGCTACTATAACCATATTATTATCTCATTTTATTATTCAATAGCGAAGAATTCTGTTTCTGTTTTTTTTTAATGACAAGATGTGAAATCGCGTAAATAATTATGATGATTATATTGAATTTGAATATAATGATACTGTTTTTTGAATTATTCATCATATGCTTCTCTTAAAGCATACTTTGTAGATACAGTGTTGGGCATAATTGATTAAAAAGTAATTGAATTACAACTGAATTACAATTATAATTATTTTACTGTCAATCAATTAACAAATAATTGATTACAAATAATTTGAATTACTTATTCAATTTATTTGTAACCAATCACTTGTTAATCAACTAACAGTAAAATAATTATAATTGTAATTTAATTGTAATTCAATTACTTTTTAATCAATTATGCCCAACACTGTTCTAGAAGCATAGTTCTAAAACTCGTGGCTTATGAGTCAGCTACGCGATAATTATTACGAATGTACAATCAATGAATCAACGTTAATCTAGCAATAAAACAATGGGAAATTGAGTAGTAGAACACATATTAACTTTTTTTTCCCCCATTTAGGGAATTAACGGTGTTATAAATTACAATCAATTTTTCTAAGATTATATTAAATAAAGATGCATTCAACCAATTTCTCCAAGCATATTAAAATATGACTTATGCAGAAATTCTCATTACTGATTCAGTAACGGGTATTGATTAGTTACTCAATTCGTGCAGTGATAAATTAAAGCGCATAGTAGGTACTTCAAAGATTAAGAAGTCATTTAAATTAAAGCTTGCGCTCTAAAAGTTAACTGTACATTATTTTGATAAAAGAAATGTTCATTTGCAAAGACTTTAAAATACAGTCATTTGTATGCATGGAATATGTTTTCAAATATGAAGCGATTGAATAGCATTAAATAAAAGAAATTCTCAAGTATTAGCATAAAGAACATCGATACATACTCAGATTTGTTTATTAGCAATGCAAAATAAAATCCAGTATTCCGAAACCAAAATTTAAAATCTTCTTAAATACATCTTTATTTTTATTTTTATTTAAAATTGTGCACATTTCAAATAAATGATAAATTTTCGAATTTCCATTTTACAAAATGAGTATTTTCTGATAAATTAAATGAATTTAAATTTATTTCAGTGTACTCAAAGTACTATTCTATCATATATCTTTACTTAACCCTTTATATGGCACGGTTGCTCATTAGTAACATATACTTTTATTGGCTCATATATGTACAGTTTCAAAAGACTTTTTTGTCTTTGTTGCAGTCGTTCAACCAAAACCAGAAAACTGTATTAAATTAAAAAATATATCTATAACATTTTAAATAAGAATTACTGATTTATTAATATAAATTTTGATAATGATCTGCTGAATTACTTTTGTATTATAATATCCACTCATCACAAACATTTTAATGTAGATATAACTTAAAATACGTTTAAAAGGCTTTTGTATAGTTAAATATGTAAATAATCCAATGTAATTTTGAAAGTTATCTTAAAGTAGGTATTCTGGCCCTGCTTGAGGATTCCAGGCTTGTTGTTTGGGGCTGCGGTTCCGCTAGACGCCTCAATACCTGCCACCCGTTGAGTTTTATAACATATGCACTAATGGTTGGTGTTCACCATGGGAGATTAGATTAAATTAGTTGTTAAACATCAAGTTATTAAGCAGCCAACAATCGTCTTATGTTGATTAATTACCGCTAGATGGCAATATAAGTGCACATCTTCAAACAATCTTTTATCATCTGCCAATTAAAGGTTTAAACACTAAATAGATTATATAACCTCAAATTTTGTACTGCACATATTATCTAAAGAAAAACATATCACAAAAATTGTAATTATTTGTATGTCTTTTAAAAATAATTTAAAGGAAGAGAAAAAGACACGATAGCCATTTACATATTTAAAATGTTTTAAATTTTCATGTTATTTTGTTCGTGAGAGCTTAAATTAAGATAAGATTTAATATCTATAACAAAATACAAATAATTTTCACTCATTTAATGGTGTTGATATACCGGGTGATCCAAAAGTCACAGAAAAATTAAAAAAATATATTATTCAAAAAGTACTGACTGTAGGTCTATGCAGTTTTCACTAAAATGTACAGAAAAGCCCGTTTTTTTTTTTTTTTTTTCTTTCCCTATATAGGGTAAGTGCACTAGTGATTGACACTTTTAGAGCAATCTCTGATGTTTTTAATGTTCTTGTCATCAGAAAATAGTTTTAGAAATCTTAAGTTAGTACATATGGTATGAAAGACATTCAGAACCACATATATGTTAAAATATATACATTTGATAATTTTTTTTTAATGAATTTTTATTTGACACCCACTCAATGTTCCAGTAATTGACACTGCCAGTTTTTCATTTTATCAGTAATTGCCCCCCTATGTTCCAGTGTTTGACACTGCTAGTTATTCATTTTACCAGTTATTAGCACCCTATGCTTCAGTATTTAACATAAAATGTTAAAATTCTTATATGTAAAATGTACTATTTTATTATTTTTCTTATTTATTAATTATTTCGGGATAGATGTCAATTAATGGAGCAGGCCAATCACTGGAGCACCTAACCTATATAAGATAAAATATTAGTTAAATTTTTCTCCGAAATATCGCGCTGTTTTCACAGGATCCTCTCGCATTTTAAACAGATCCGCCTGATCGAATAACGCCATATTGCGAATACTGAAGCTTTTTTTTTAGGAGAATTTCCAATGCGCAACATCTGACGGTCATTCTGATGAATGACGGTCGTCACATTGAGTATTTATAGGCCTAGTTAAGTTGTTGGATGTTCTGTACCACTGTAAAAAAAAAGCTAATTTTACAATTAAAGTGACAGTTGATGCAAATAATTAAATTAATTTGCTAATAAATCTTTTGTTACCAAAGAAAATCCCATGATTTTCTTTGAATTTCAATGAAAACTGCATAGTGCTGCGGTCAATACTTTTTTTAATATATTCTTGCTCAAAAGTTTAGCAAGATTTGCATACGATCAGTTTTTTTCAATTTAAAAATTTCTCTCGATGAAATGTTTTAAAACATTGGCAATTTAAAGAACTGGGTCTACCTCATGTTTTTCAGTGAAGAATGATTTAGGACAACATTTAGGGGGCCGGTAACAAACTGAGTAAAATCAATAGTTTTTTGTGATCACCCTGTATCGTTAAATGAACGAATTGATCTGTAACTTTAGGATATGTTAATACAAACCCAATTTAATTTGCGGATGAATTTGTGTGACGACAGCATATTAAATAACGGATAATAAGCATTTATTTTAAAATTCCAAAACAAACCAGCATGTTTTTTTATTTATAATATATAGAGTTTTTAACGAAAATTATTCCCACTTTCAGATAAACTGACAAATATCTCAAAATTTTCATGAAATACGAACATTTTTATGAAAACCGTTTTCACTGCACACGTGCTAAAGATATATATTTTTTTTCCCCATAGGTTGAAAGCTAGATGTATTGGCCAACTTTTGTCAAAAGTGCATTTGAATAGAGTAAAAATTAAGCAAATTATCCGAAAAAGAACGAGCTAGAATTTAGATATTTTCCAAGGGTTGAAAATTCTTAAGGGGTTTTTCACAGGCCGTGAGATTAATTTATAGATCTATAATTATTTTAACCACTTAGCAAAAGTTCTTTTTTGGGAAAAAACCCTATCTCACAAATCTTAATAAATAAACAAAAATATGTTTGAGTTACAAGCTTATAATGGGTTTTTCACAAAAAAAGTACATTTGGAGCGTGGATGAAATAATTGGATCTTTAAATTACATACGCGGCATGTGAAAAACCCCTTAATAATTTTCAACTTTTGGAAAATTTCTAAAATCTAGCTCATTCTTTTTCGGATAATCTGCTTAATTTTTACTCTATTCAAATGCACTTTTGACAAAAATTGCCCAATATATCTAGCTTTATACATATATATATATCTTTCGCACATGCGCAGTGAAAACATTTTTCATAAAAATGCTCATATTTCATGAGGTATTTAAGATATTTGTATTCCGATTGCAGTATTTTGTTTTAAAAGTGCTTGTTCCAACGTATCTGAATGTGGGAATAATTTTCGTTAAAAACTCTGTATTATAAATAAAAAATATGTTGATTTTTTTTTTTTGAGTTTTAAAATAAATGCTTATATCTTCTTTATTTAATATGCTATCGTCACACAAATCCATCCACAAATTATACTGGGTCTGTATTAACATATCCTAAAGTAACAGTTCATTTCGTTTAAAGTTACAGGGTGATCAGAAACATCATTGATTTTGCTCAATTTGTTACCTGCCCCTTAAATGTTGTCTTAAACCAATCTTCACTGAAAAACATGAGGAAGACCCAGTTCTTTAAATACCCAATGTTTGAAAACGTTTCATCGAGAGATAAGTATTTAAATTTCGAAAAAAAAAAAAACCTAATCGTTTAGAAATCTTGCTAAACTGTTGAGCAGGAATGTAATATATATATATATATATATATATATATATATAGAGAGAGAGAGAGAGAGAGAGAGATATTTTCCTCTGACTTTTGGATCCTCCTGTATATAACCATAGCAATAATATATATATAAATAGAAATTTTTTTTTAAAAAAATCAGATAAATAAATTAACGAAATATAATTTAGTAACTAAAATGTCCGAAAAGCTGTTTTACTGCAAAATATAGCTAAACATTAATTCCCAATGTGTTAATTTTCTGCATTCAAAATGCATTAAAATTACTCACCATAATTCGGTGCGTTTGCGATTTAATCATGTAATATCTCTCTAAAACAGAGTTCTCATCTCTTGCCGTGTAATTACCAGGTTATGTAATGCTCTATAACATTTGCATTAGCAAATAGGATTGCATTTTATTATGCTTAATTGCATGCTGGTATCAACAAAACAAAAGGTATTAATCATCTCGGATAGTCTGACCTTTTCTTTGTTAATCATATAGTACATATGTAATATAAAGATGTTATTTATAAAAATTAAATTTTTCATCAAAGCTTCTAGTTATTTAATCTAGATAAACTGTTCACTGGTAATTATGACTGTATACGATATATATATATATATATAATAGGTTTAGATTTCCATTGTAAATGAATCGGTTCATCTAAAGAATAATTTTTATTATAAATTATTACTATTATTATTTTAAAGGTCCATGCTATAATTAATTGTATATTACTAGAAGATTTGTGTAATGTTAAAATTATTTTTAATTAATACAAAGTTAAATGAATATTATAAAAACTATTCATTAAGCTTCATTTTAAATCTTCTCTAACTTTTACAATTTTCGCGTTGGCTGCAGCCAAATCCCATGTTATTCTATGGGAAATTTTGTTACGAAGATTACTTTTTACCCAATATCTATTAATTCCATTTTCACATTCAGAAAATTCACAACCGTTAAATTCGCACTCATTTTTCCCAAATTCTTATGTACTTACTGTCATTCTCTACGGTATGTTTATGAATATCAACCAAATAAAAAATGCGCCTCTATTTTAAGGTAAATACAAGCTTTTTTATTTGTCTCTCCGTGGCTCAGGCGTTTAGAGCGCCATGTTAGCAATCCGGTGGTCCCGCGTTCGATACCCTGAAGGTCCGGAATGTTAATTTCTGCAGACAATTAGTAGAAAAGATGTCAATTGATAAAAGAAAATTTATCGTTGACTACACAGTATCCTAAGAATTTTTGATTTTTTTTTTTTTTTTTTTTTTAAGAAGCTTTTTTCTTACATATCTTTTTAGAAGCAAAAAAGAGTTTTTGTGGACTACAAACGCCCTCTATTGGGCGGAATAATCACTAAAATGTCAATGAAACAATTAACAAAACAAAACAAAAATTAGTAGGAAAAACACAAACATTAACCAAATCAATAAAATGTTAAGTTATAATATAAAAAAAAATAATAGACTAAAATAATAATAAAAAAGTGCCTCAAACGATTAATTAAATTGCAGATATTGGCCCTTAATCAGAAAATGAAATCACAAAACTTATAGTTAATCGTGTGGTGCTGCCATCTGTTGTGAACTTTAAGAAATAATTTCTCTTTTCTTAACACAGTTCAAATTTCCCCAATTTTGGTTAATAAACAAAAAAGTTACTTTTTTTTTTTTTCCCCAAATTAAATTTTATTCTAACTTCGAAAGGATTTATATGATACGCTAAAATAAGAATTTGGGTTTTAAACGTTTTTTTAAATAGATTATTTAAATTTGAAAAAAAAATCAATTTTAAAGCTAAAAATGAAAAAATAAAACAAAATAAGTGCATTTTTTAGCTCCAAAATAACAATATTTAATAATAAATAATATATATTTTTTTTAAACAAAAAATAATTAAATTGTTGTGAATCTCCTTAATGAGGAAACTGAATAAATAATGTAAGGTAATGTAATCACTAATTCTCGTAATAAATTTCCCCCATAAAAAACCGTGGAGTTCGGCTACCGACGACGAATGGCAGAGCATGATAATTTTTAGAAATATTTCTTGAAGGAATGTTTGTAATGTGTAAGAAAATCAATTTTTTACTTCAATTAAAAATCATCTTTGCGTAGCTATGTATGAAATGAGTATAAAAAAACATGGGTGCTGCTTTGAATAATTCAACGCTTTGTTGGGGGGAGGGAGGAGATAATACATATTTTTTTCTTTTTCCCATATTGAGTAAAATGGGGGAACATATATAGTAAATAAATTTCACTTAAAATGTGAATTTTTATGTGCATAATTAATAATGGAATAAAACATTTTGGGAATACATGTTTATATATACTAATCAAGAGGGCAGAAAAATCTTTTTGAAACGTACATAAAGAAATATATGAGTAACTGAATAGCATATAATAAATTTACAGCAAGAGAATGTACCGCTTGCGAATAATGTAACGCAGTTCGTGATTAGAACATATATATATTAACACATCCTTTGAAACGGACTCGTAAAGGAATTTTTAGTCTTATGAAATAATTCAGGGTCCAGGATATTCTTTCATTAACATTTTTGAGCATTTTAAGAAAAAATCCTGTTTTTCCTTTTTCTATGAAAAACTGAACCTAATTAGATGTCTTTTTCTGTACGAAAAATTCTGGGGAAAAAATTAAAACTCGGGAAATAAAAAAAAAAAAATAGAGAGAAGAGTAAGGAGTTGAATATAAGAGGATCTTCAAATGAAAAGCTTAATTAAACAAAAATCTCTAAAGAGGCAAGATGCGACTTTTCTAAGTGTATACCTGCAGAGAAAAATCAGAAGTTTAAAACTTTTCTTTCACAGCCAAAATTACCTAGTCAGAATATTTTTTTATTATTACTTTTTTCTAATAACTGAAAATTTGACCTAAAAAAGCTTTTTTTTTTTTTTTTTTTTTTTTTTTTAACTTTTTTAGATTAACGAGTAACAGGATAATGAATAAAGGAGGAAAAAATTAACAATTAGAAAAGCTAAAGCGATTTCCAAATTAAACAATAGACAGCCTCATTTCATGCCCATTTTATTCCCCTTTTGAGTAATTTTTTTAACAGTGTAGTGAATATGACCTTAAATGAAGACTTAATACAAAATATCAAATTTCTAGCCCAAGCAATTTTTAAATTGTAGAACAATCTCCTTTCCCCGCTATTTCATTTCCCTTTAAGGGTGTTGAGCCTCTTTCTTTTGATGGTGTAGTGAATGTGAACTTAAATGAGAGAATTTCACACCAAACATCAGGTTTTCAGCTCAAGCGGTTTCCAAAACCCATATCCTTTCTTTTTACCCATATTTCACCCCAAGGAATTAAGCAATTTTTTGATAACATAATAAACATAATTCAGAATGGAGGATTCTTATTATAAATATTATGTTTCAGCTCAAGTAGTTCTCGAATTTCACTTTCGTCCCGTATTTTTCCCCTTGGAAAGGGGAAGTAACTTTTTAATAATGTAGTGATTCTTTCGAAATATTAAAGAGCCATTTTTTTCCGAATCCATCAAAGCCCACCAGCGGCCGAACGGTTCTGTGCTCAAAGCTGGTAGACGTGAGGTGCCGGGCTCGATCCCAGGTTGCGCTCGACGAACTAGCCGTTCGGAGTTTTCCGTGGTTTTCTCCGAAACTTGCATAAATATGGGATAGAAGCCTCAGAAAGACTCCCCAGGAAGGGCCTTCCCAATCAGTCCTAGGACCCTAGTGCTGTCAATCGGCCTTAATTCCTACAACCCAACCCATCAAAAGTGTGTATTTCTAAACAGACTTTCACATTTATATACAGATAGCTGTAAGATAGTATGAGATTGCAAAAGGACCTTTTCAATCGTAAAATGTTATTTTATTTATTTATTTATTGAGTTATTGAGTTATTATGCAGTTTACTACATCATGCTAAAAATGTTGAGGAAAAAATCGATTTTTTTTAAACGACAACCCACAAAAGTGTATTTTCTATTAAAATAACCATTCACGATTCAAAGTTAATCACTTCCTTTGTAGCATATAAGAGAACAAAATTTAAACACGCAAGGCTTAATTGTATTTCATACGCTCAGCTAAATAGGTTTTCTAATACAGATAACGCAAATCACCAGTAACAAACGAATTGATGGATAATTGCACAATTACGCATGTATGCGTACCTATGGTTACACCTTTAAACAATTCAAACAATCATGTCATATTTCTTTGTAAATTTTATATATGGTAGTTTTCGTTGAATAATTATTGCTAATTTTAGATCATTTAAGGGGAAGAGTTAAACCTAAAACTTTTTTTTTTTTTTTTTTAATGTGACATCTACCACTTTTCTTTTGTCCTACATTACTATGTAGACATTAACATTACAGTTTAAGGCATAAGTTAATTGCTACTGGATTTAAACATTACCAATGTACTTATAGTTAAAAATACTCAGAAACAATTTTATTTGGCATACATTTTCGTGGGGAGGGGGGGTGGATCTGCCTCTCCCACTTTATGCCACTCCCATGTTTGAAATTGTAGCTGCATTCACCAAACATTTAAGGTTGATATTAATTTTGAAAAAATATTTCAAATTATTAGCTTATACCACTTTTTGAATCTTATTTGCTTAATTTAAAATAACCTTACGTTAATATGCGTCAAATAACGTACTAAGTTTAGCACAGAAAAAGAGGAGGCGATCTTAACGCAACTTGCAATGCACTTCGAGTTTTTTCTAATATATTTAAAAGCCCCAATTCTTTTATGTAAATCTGTAAACGAAAGATATGAAAGATGAAGGCTTAAAATATCATATGTTATGTGAAACATACTTTTGTGCCTGTAAAAAAACAAGGTATAAGGACCGGTAGTGGATCCTGTACCAGTAGTTGGCACTTTTAAACTCTGAAAACAACTTTTCATTTCTTCCATGGGTTCGAACAGCATTCAGGGTTATTGTTACACTCTACTGCTATTTATGTCTCGAACTACAAATATTTTCAGCCATCCGTTTTAGAATACGAATAGGTTAAAGTGGATGGATGGTTGGGTTTAACGTCGCACTAGTTTCTGCGCAGATGGGCAATTGGCGACGATCTGGGACATACCCCTAGAGGTGGTCCGGAGACATGCCATCACAATTTTGATTCTCCACGGAAGGGATGGCTCTCCCGTTTCGGTGACCCCAGAGGTATATTTTTTTTATGGGAACATGGAGGACATTGCGGCCACGACAGATTTTACGTGCAGCAATCTTACGAACCCGCAATCTTCCAATAACGAGGCCGGCGCTCTACAATATATAGTTTAAAGTAAAAAAAAAAATTCGAACTTTTTGTGATTTTACTTTTTTATCATGTAGTTTTGAATAAGGAAATAATATTTTACTTGCTTTTGCCTCTGCTTATTTTCTGATTTTTTCAAACTTTCCTTTTTATATGACTAAAAAATATATGCAGAATTGATTTAGTGTGCTAAATTTTTAACTGTGTATTCACATTTCGGTACAATTTACCCCCATATACGAATAGAATATTGTTCTAAAATGCTTTTTAAAATATTATGAATATTTAAAAATTTTAATTTCTTGTAAAAGTGAAATATCTATATTTTTCTTTAAAATTTTCTTATTCTTGAAATTTTTATTTTTTTATAGCATGTTTCTGCAGGAATAAATTTTTATTTTATGCTTTTTAGGGCTCCACGATTAAAAAGCTTCCAGGATTGTTTTTTTTTTTTTTTTTTTTTTTTTTTTTTTCTTTTTTACTTAAGTTTTTAGTTTTATGCGTTTCAGTAACTGAAAAAAAGCTTCTTAAAAAACTAATCATACTTTCTTAAGATACTGTGCTGAGAGTGAAAGATTTTCTTTTATCAGTTGATATCTCTGCAATTTATTTACTTAATTTTTCATTCTGTGCTTTTTAGTAGCTAGATAAAAAGCTGTTTAAAACAAACACTTTAAAATTCTTAGGATGCTGAGTAGACAATGATTTTTTTTTTTTTTTTTTTTTTTTTTTTTAATCAATTGGCACCTTTTCAATTAATTATCTGCAAAAATTAACACCTCAGCCCTTCGAGTATCGAACTCACGACACTCGCGTTATCAACATGACGCTCTAACCAATTGAGCCAACAAGAGACGAAATGAGTTGCTTATATTTTCTTTAATGTGGAGTCGCCTTGTTTTTTAGCGTGACAAGATGACAAAATCCAATACTTCTAAATAGGATATTACTTTTAATTATTAAGCACAAAACTTTGAATAGCGTTGCCGCTTTGTTTGCAGCACTCGTGGCTACTTTGTTTGTTGTCGAAGGGTCGTGTCTTCTTTCAACCCGAAACAATTTTTATGAGTTCTTGCATTTTATGGTGCTTATTAAAAGTTTTGTACTTATTAATTTTAAACGCCAGTTCAGTATAATGTAAGTTTACTTTTAATAACAATTTCTAAAACAAATTTCTAACAACAGTTTTTAATTAAATATTTATTACTGTCTTCTATAAGCACGGAGGAAAATAATTTACTAAGTAGCTTTTTTTTCCCAATAAAATGCACTGTTTGACTAACAAAGGTCATATATATAAGTCATATCTAAAAGTCATATCTTTTATCTATAAAATATTGAGATTAATAATTAACATGCAAAATATATATATAAAATAATCTAGGCATATTTCAAATTTATTTTAAATACTTTAGCTTAAAAAAAAAAAAAAAAAAAAAACTGTATAATCAATAATTGCATTTTTTAAAAAAATTTAAAAACCTTATTTAACACGTTGAGCGCCACTCTAATTGTTAAGGAAATCCCCGTCAGGCCACGCTCGCTGCTTAGAAGCGCGCTATTTTTACCGTGTTTCAATAAAATCCATTAAAAGGTTTCAATGATATAATACTGTAACAAATTAAAATTAAGTAAATTTTAAATATTTTTTCAGTAATTACTTAAAACAATGTAATTATTTTAGTTTTATATCATACTAGCTGACCCGTCCGGCTTCGCACTGATGAACAAATTTTAGTTAAAGATGGATTGATATGTAAAAAATCAAGAAATATATCAGTTTATATGTTATAGTCAGGCAATATTATTAACTGGAAAGTCAAAATATAATTTTACAATTATTTTTTTTAATTAGTTGTTAAATGTTGGGAATTTTTACTTAATACTATTTTTTTATTTATTTCATAAAAAGAAACATTTCTTTACTCATGAATAAAAAATATTGAAAAATAAACCTATGACATGAAAATGTTTTTGATAAAATTGACGTCATAATAGCTTTAATTATTATTTATTTTTTCATTTCGCAAATATGTTTGATTTTTTCCATAATTGATTATTATTTTAATAATGTATATTAAAGGAGAAATCAATAATATGAAACAATATTCGTACAATATATACTATTACAGAATCTGGTGTGAAACAACCACACGAATTCCATTACCCACTATTACACGTAATATATACAATTTTTTGGAGATATTACTTGCATTTTTTGAGATTTTCGAGTAAGAGAAACTTGATACACGTATAAAGACACATTGCATAGCGAGTTAAGAAATAAGGGGAAAAAAATAGATAGTTATTTTTTTAAACACGAATTTCCGAGATCTAAAACTGAACTACCTAATCAGGATGACCGTTAATATTCCTGTAATAAGCACGTAATACTTGAGAAAGGTTATCTAAATTGGATTAAAGAAAAATTTTTCAAGAATACGTTAGAGCCGTTTTTGAGACACCAACTTTTACCAAAACTTAACATACTTAATTATTGACCTAAAAACAATAATTACATACAAAAGGATATTTAATAGGAAGTTAACATGGCGAGTTTGAAAAAAATCCGTACAGGCGTTTTTAAAGGAACGCACTTGCGAAGTCTGAAATTGAGCTGTTTATAGAGGACGCCTATCAATTTTCCTGAACTAAGCAACTTTTCAATCGAAAGGGCATCTAATATATTATTTATATAGCAACTTTGAAGAAAATCATTAGAGGTGTTTATGAATATGGGCTTAGGGTCCCATTTCTGGTTTTCGATGAGCCAGTTCCGGTTTTTCAATTTTCACGAAAATTTGGAAAATTTATCTGTACACCAGACCTGAATCACTTGTGAAGTTTAGTAGTTCTATTTTTATCAGTTTTGGAGATATGACAGCCAGAAGATTACACACACACGTGCACATATACACACACACGTGCACATATACACACACACTGACCAATTGCCAAAACCTATACAATACTTCCACTACCTACGGTAGTAGGGTAATTGAAGTAAACACATACATCTCGTATTTACTACGATAATATACAGATTTTCGTATTACGTTTTCGATCGCCAAATACAAAAATCGCCAATGACGATAGATATCAAATCTATGCTTTGTTTTCAATTAAAATATTGAAAATTTTAATTAAAAATTTATTTTACCAAAATTTATTATAGCTTCTAGCACTTAGAGAGAGACAGTGTAACTTTTGATTATTGAAAGAAAAAAAAAAAAAAAAAAGCAATCGGCTTTTTAGTTCTAGCGATCGTTCTCTACATATGCATATAAACCTTTCTTTTTTTTTATATATTAGTATAGCTATAGAGCATAGGTATATTAAATAGGTTTCCAGTCAACATAATGTAACTCAAATAATTAAATGCTATTTACATTTCAGTAATGGCTGTATGCGCTATGTATATTGAGCTACTTGCCATAACTGTTAGTTGCTAAAAATAGTCGCCAAATAAATTTAAACATCTCAATACGCAAGCGATGTATGACATCACTGACCGCCCGTGGATGCAAGAAAAAGATTTTCCATGTTAATCGCTCATTGGATTTTTTTTTTTTTTTTTTTTTTTTAAATTAAAATTCTAGAAGAATTATTTCCCGATTTTAATCCTCATATTTGGGTATAGATATGTATTAGTTATTGTATGCATGCGTTAGATTGAGTTATTTTGCTGTCAAATTGACAAAATTTTAATTTTAAATTTCAAAACTGTCACCCTTGGCGTTTTTTGTATTTGGCGATCAAAAACGTAATACGAAAATATACATGCCAGATGTATATTTTCGTAATATGTATTGTACGAAATATTGTTTCATATTATTCGTTACACTCTTAATGTAAGTTTTTAAAATAACCATGATTTTTGAAAGGAATTAAATTATATTCGCCAGATAATTTGGCGATATTTTTTTTTTTTTCTGCCAAGGATGACGGATATCAAATCTATTCCGCTGCAACATATTAGTATATTATATCAGATACTTTATTTAGACATTTGAAAACAAATTTGACTTCAAATTATGATAGAATATTTATCCTTTCCCTTTTAATTAGTTTATTAGTTGGATGTTTATTGTGTAAATATCATCCTTTGAAATGAAATGTTTATGTTTTCAATCGAATATGGAAATTTGCCATTTTTTTTTCTAGAGTTTTGAAATTTAAAATTCCAATTTTATCAATTTTACAACAAAAACAATTTAATCTAACGGATGCACATGATAACTAATACATATCTATATCCAAATATGGGGATTAAAATGGGGAAATAATTTTCCTCGATCTTTATTATTTTTTTACAAAAAATCCAGTTCACTTTTTATATTATTGTTCGCGTGAAAATATATTTTATTATATGTCTAAAAATAAATTAATTCGTAAATCTTTTTGGCAACAATTATAAATTAAAATAAATAATATTATAAAATAGAATTTCTTATTTTATTTTATTTTATTTATTTATTTATTTTTAAATTCCAATTTCGTTTACACACATCAGTTTAAACCACGGAGTAATAAAGACTCCGTGGTTTAAACATTGATGCTTAGATATATCATATCAAATCAAATCATATCATATCAAATTAAATTATTAGAAAAATAAACACTTTTAATTCTATAATGACGTCAGATTTAACGTGTAAGTTTAACAATTAAAAAAGCTTTATATGAATTTCAATTCAATGCACGTGCAAATATATTTCTTTTCTTTTCACGTCAAGATATTTTAAAAACGAAATGAATATGTAAATGTTTCTTTTATGTTGGCAGCAGCTAATTTTTTTAATATTTCATTATTTCCATTTCTATTACGGCTTCTATGGGGATTTTAATTAAAATGCTCAGATTTTAAACTAAAATTTATTTTATCAAAATTAAATATAGCCTATAACAATATGGCATACTGTAGCTTTCGGTCAGTGAAAGAAGTTTTTAAATCGGTTCAGTAGTTTCAGAGATTACCCTCCACAAACAAACAATTTTTTGCGCTTTATATAATGATATAGATTTCACACTGTCAGCCACCGGTGGTTGACGCGGACTAAACGGAAAGTTCAGTGTCAGCCACCTATGGCCGACATGGACTACACTTGTTAAAAGTAAGATTAATATTAAATGAAGATTTTTTTCTTTCCTTCAAATTAACAGATTTTTTATTTATTTATTTATTTATTTTAAATAAATATTTAAATAGTTGATAATTAACAAATGAGATTTAACAAATAATTCCTTCACCTCATCAAATTGTAAATTAATTCATGTTTATGCATGTCTATGCACAAACCTCATCATCGTTTGTTCAGATCAGCCTTAAAGCTTTTGAAATTAAAAAGACAGAAAAAAAAAAAAAAAAAAGAAGAAGAAGAAGAAGAAGAAGGTGCTAATTTAATGTCTGCACTTAAAAATATAAAAACCAAAATATTGAAATTTTCCTTTTTCTTTTTTCCTGAATATTACATTTTAACTTTTTGTTTTTCTAAAAAAAAAAAAAAAAAAAAAAACTTTTTTTTTTTTTTCTTTTCTAAAAGTAAATTTCAAAAAACTATATGTGCACTTTTATGTAATAAATTACTGTTATGAAAGTCTTTTAAATGTGAATGTAAATAAGACATTAGATAAATTTTCATATTTAGTGTCATTTCAATTTGTTTAACAAATAATAAAAAAAAATACCTTTATATTAAAAAAAAAAAAAAAAAAACGCATATTTTTGTTTTCCAAGTAATAGAATTGTAGTCTATTCTTCCCCATAAAGGCATGCGGTAACTGCTTGTGTTCTTTTAGCAGCGGTTACTAATTACTATATTCATTTCTTAAAATAACTTTGTTTCAGCTCTAGTGTAGGACACCCTCAGCGACTTCTAAATATTTTGTTGCTATTTTGGCAATGAATTAAAACTGCTGTTGCAACTGCGTCAATAAAGACCTCAGTGAGGAACTTCCAAGCTACTTCAGTGCCAAATTTCGATTTTCGCCAAGGAGGTCCTAAACTAAAGGTGTTCCATTTCTTTTGCGCGATTTTTCTCAATTTTATTTTAAATATTTTTTCTTAACTGATACGTGAGGGATAAAAGAAAAAACATTTTTTTAATTTAGTTACAAATAAAAATGGTAAATATTATTAAAACGTAAAATAATAATTATAACAAGAATAATTCTTTTGTTTGTTTCTCAATTCAAAAAAAAAAAAAAAAAAAAAAAAATCTTATTCATGTGTAAATACATTTCTTTTTTGTCGGCAAAGATGCGCGTGTGTATATATATAATATTCCAGCAACTTTTGTTTTTCTTTTTAATGGTGTTTTTCTGTAATATCCTTTGAACCAATTATCCGTTTAAATTAAAAGATACGGTGTTAGCTAGATTTTGTCGTCATTAATAAGTGTATCATTTTTCGTAGGGACTGGTTGACCGATGTAGCTTTGCACATCGAATTAAACCTGATAAATTCAAGAGAAAACACAGCAAATGTTGACAAAGCTGACATAAAGTAATAGTCTTGTAACTAATAAAGTTTTCTTAACATTTTAAAATATGAAAAATAATTTTACTATGTAAGTAAAGCAATGTATAGAATATGTTCTCTATTTTAAAATTAATTCGTTGAATTATTAATATATATAATGACCCTCATCCTCATCTGTCATTCACGATTCCGGTTTGCACCGCTTCAAAACAGAGACTTTTGGCAGCCATTTTTTTTTTTTTTTTTTCCCATTTGTTCAATTCAACTTACGAAAACATACATATCATTTTCATACATGTTTTGTATCGCACATATTGTTATTTATTCCGTCTAAAACCTTGAAAAACTATTCAATTGTAATGTTTAAATGTTTAATTAAATATAACGGATCACTGGCTATTATAAACATGAACCTATAAATAGAATTATGCAACTTCATGATTATAAACAACGCAATGCCAAATAAAAACAAACATAATTTGTTGCCATTCAGAAAATACAAATTCCAAATGGACAACTCTTTAATTGCAAATGAACGACTCTTTGACTGTTTCATTAAAAAAAAAACGCTTAAAATATTTCTAAAACATATTAAAGCCTTAAAAATCTTAAAATATATTTGTAAAAACAGATTAAAGTCTTTAAATATTTTTATCAAGCTTCATTATTTGTTTACATTGTATGGTATGATTGGCGTCGAGTTCAGTACGTAAATGTCGCCAGTTGATTTTAGTTTTGAAATTAATGTAAAGTTATAGTTGGGATAGAATGTTTGGTTGGGCAAGTAAAGGTCACCAGTTGAAATGAGTATTGAAAGTAGGGTAGTCTAAGGTGATAATATCGAGTCAAGATAAAATGTTCGGTTGAGAATGAGAAAGTCCCTAGCTGGATCCTGGATATTTTGGCGATGTTGTGGGTGAGATAGCTGGTTGGGAGTATAGAGTAGAGGTGAATTTGGGTTAGCATGGAGTGTCTGTAATTATTAGATAGTTAGTTAGAAAATACGCAAGCAAAGTGATGACGTCACTGGGCGTCAGTGGATGCAAAAAAAAGATTTCCTATGTTAATCGCCCATTGGATTTTTTGTAAAAAATTATTAAAAATTGAGGAAAATTATTTCCCGATTTTAATTCCCATATTTCGGTATAGATATGTATTAGTTATCGTGTGCATGCGTTAGATTAAGTTGTTTTTGCTGTAAAATTGATAAAATTTAAATTTTAAATTTCAAAACTTTAGAAAAATAAAATAGCAAATTTCCATATTTGATTGAAAACATAAACATTTCATTTCAAAGGATGATATTTACACAATAAATATCCAACTAATATACTAATTAAAAGGAAAATGATAAATATTCTATCATAATTTGAAGTCAAATTTCTTTTCAAATGTTTAAATAAAGTGTCTGATATAAGATACTCATATGTTGCAGCGGAATAGATTTAATATATCTGTCATCCTTGGCGGAAAAAAATATATCGCCAAATTATTTGGCGAACATATTTCATTCCTTTCAAAAATCATGGTTATTTTAACTGAATTATATGAAACAATATATCGTACAATACGTATTACGAAAATAAACATCTGGCATGTATATTTTCGTAGTATGTTTTTAATCGCCAAATACAAAAAACGCCAAAGATGACACAGTTTTGAAATTTAAAATTTTGTCAATTTGACAGCAAAATAACTCAGTCTAACACATGGATACGATATCATACCTATACCCAAATACGGGTATTAAAATCGGAAAATAATTTTCTTCGATTTTTAATAATTTTTTACAAAATATACAATGGACAATTAAAATAGGGAATCATTTCTTGCATCCACGGACGGTCAGTGACGTCACATTTCGCTTACGTATTTGGAAACAGGATCTTCGATAGTCTTAAAAAAAGTATTTTGGTAAAATGAAGTGAATCGTTATTTACTTCCTCTTACCCATAGGGTCGAGAAAGTATTGTTTTAGGGTCAAATTTTCAAACGTGAGTTTTTGTTATACTTACATGTTCTGAGGTCCCCTGAATACGAAAATCACGTTTTTAGCGAATGGTCTCTGTGTCTATCTGCGTGTCTGTGTGTCTGTTATCAGCATATCTCAAGAACAAATAGTAGCAGAAATTCCAAACTCAGTATTCTAAATGTGTATCATATAGGGATGCTACAGTAAGCTTTTCGTTAAGATGAAGCAAATGGTTCGTGTACAGGGACATTCAAAAGTATTCAAATACATTACGGCGGTCTATGGGGGAAATTGCAGGTAAGTAGAATTTAACATCTATAGACTGCACTAAACCAAATGAAACGAATACATATTTTTTGTAATAGAGATAGTCAACTGGGAAAATTTTTTTTGTGTATGTAGGAGCCTCGCCCCCCCCCCCCCCCCCCTGAGGTAGATGTCCTCCCTCGAGTGGAGTAAATTTTCATGATGGGTATCTTTTAAAAGATCTCGCCAATACCTTTAAAACGAATGGTTGAACCATCGATCTACGATAATTTAAAATAAAGTTATTGATTTCTTTAATTTTTAACATTTTTTTTTTTTTTACTTTAATATTGAGAATAAATTCAACTTTTTTTTAGATATTTAGTATTATACTATTTCTCTAATATGGAAATCGTATGTATTTACAAGATAACTTTTTAAAATAATAATTTTAACAAATTATTTTTTTTAAACTGAATTATTTTTTAATAACCGAATTAAGTTCTATATAAATGTAGGTGCATTAATGAAACGGAGGGTTGAGGGGGGCCAGAACTAATTATCATATAAAACTCTTCCGAACCCTAATTTGAATTGTTTAACATAGGTTTACATAACAGTACACGTTATCTTACCTCTTAATCTCCAACCTGTACTTATAGCATTAAATTTCAGGGTAAGAGAAAGTCGTGTGAGTGACACACTAGATTATTCTTATTATGAGAACTTTAAATAGAGCACTTAAAGGAACACTGGGATGTGTTATTGCTGTTGTGTTTTCGGGCCTATATTTTTTGTCAACCAGCAGTTTTTTTATTGTCATTCATATTTATTGATCGGGTAGAATTTTTTTAATTTCAGAACGAAAATTATAAAATATCGAAACACATTTGATTTATAAACAAAAACTGAAAATACATTTGAATGATCACGTGGTAATCTTCATGATCTAAACATTGTTTTCAAGATTTATCGTTTACATTCCGTCATTTTTGACGGGGCTATATACTAGTGTATTAATAATTCTTTCAGAAATATTTAAAAAAGAATCATTTAATTTCATTGTTTGGACATTTATTATACTTAAAGATAGTGGTCGTTTTATTATTTTATTAATTTATTTATTTTCATTTATTTTTCAAATAAATTACTATCTCATAGAATTATAAAAATTTGAATACGTATAGATTAAAAAAAAAAATACTATAAAGCATATTAAAGTTTCTAGAAATCTATTTCAAATTAACGAAATAAAACTTGATTGATTGATAATATTTACAGTGATTTTCTATTTTTCCCCCTCAATTTCATTATTATAATTTAAAGGTGTATTAAAAATATACTTAAGTATAATTTTAT
Source organism: Salticus scenicus (assembly GCA_963930645.1). NCBI lineage: Eukaryota > Metazoa > Arthropoda > Arachnida > Araneae > Salticidae > Salticus > Salticus scenicus. Next base: position 241,305,735 of record OZ005650.1, on the reverse strand, counting down.
AAATTCATTACATTCATAATTAAAAAAATAAATAAAAATAAATACTTTTAAGTTTGAATTCTGAGTGATATCTAAATACGTTAGAATATCTTGTTAAGCTATAATGACATTTAATTAAGGGAGAGAATTAAAAATTAGTTAAGAGGGATAATTAAAAACTTCCTTTAATTAGTTTTCTAGATATTAATATATTTAAAATTACATATCAATGTTTATGTGTGCAAATTTTCTAAGACAGTAATTCACAAATATATATATATACACATACATACACACACACACACACATATATATATATATATACACACACATACATATAGGGTAAGTGCACCAGTGATTGACACTTTTAGAGCAATCTCTGATGTTTTTAATGTTCTAGTCATCAGAAAATATTTTTAGAAATCTTAAGTTAGTTAGTACATATGGCATGAAAGACATCCAGAACCACATATATTTTAAAATATATACATTTGATAAAAATTATTTTTTTTTTTTTTTATGAATTTTTATTTGACACCCACTCAATGTTCCAGTAATTAACACTGCCAGTTTTTTCTTTTATCAGCAATTGTCCCTATGTTCCAATGTTTGACACTGCTAGTTATTCATTTTACCAATTAGTAGCACCCTATGCTCCAGTGTTTGACATAAAATGTTAAAATTCTTACATGTAAAATATATGATTTTATTATTTTTCTTATTTATTAATTATTTCGGGATAGATGTCAATGACTGGAGCACCTACCATATATATATATATATATATATATATATATATATATATATATATATATATATATATATTGTCATATTGATAACGTTTATTATCCCCTTAAGTGCATATCGATAGATTTTTCAAACTGAGCAAAGTTCAATATGCTAATATTATTTATATACTAGACTGCACCCAAGAATTCAATCACACTTAAATTTAATGTTACAGAGCCTTTCATAATCTATGCGTTACGTACATTTTTTAAATTATATTTAACGTCATATTACCGTTAAAACTACATTAGCAGAATATCAATGATGTAACTCTGTATCTAAAATAAAAATTGCTTGACTTCTCCGCAGCATGCAATAGTCATCTTCTACTTTCTAAACTTTTTTTTCCGCACAACTGCATGTTCCCGTGAGTGAATAATTATTTTTGACATGAAATGTCTCATACTTCACATTAATATGTTGACAACTGTCATATTTTTTCCGTACTAATTATCTTTGACATTTTGATGTGCCGTAATGATACAGGCAAAAATATTCGCATATATTCAGAAACAAAAGATGAAAAGAAGTCTTCGAAGACTACGATTTCTTTATCTCTTTTTCTTAGAAACAGAATATAGCGAGTTAAAGAGCGTGGAATTTTTTGCTGGAATTAGGAGAAGTAATGATGATAATCTGCCGTGGAACCTGCAAAAATCTTACTTTAAACTAGCGTTTTTAAATGTTAGGGTGTGACTGTTAAAGGCGAGCCTCTCTAGAGTACACATTAAAAAAAATATCATCATTATTTTTTCTTTCTTTTTCTTTTTCTTTTCTTTTTCTTTTCTTTTTTTTTTTTTAATTATTAATAAACGACCTCTATAATAACAAGTAATATAAAAGAAAAAATTTTAAAGTCAATTCCTACTTACAAACACTATCGAAAAAGTTTATATATAATTTTGAACTAGGAAATAAAAAGTGCGCGTGCAAAATGAAAGAAAAATAAGATAAAAAGAGCTTTTTATATATACCATATTTTAAACTTTCTGATGAATCATAGAGCAATGTGCGTAAAATTTTTAAAGTGGCAATGATGTCAATTTTTGTGAAATGCATAATTTAACTTTTTATAGTTTTCTAATATTTGCGTTTAATTAAATGTATTTATTTTTATGTCGAAAGAAAATGAACGCGTACCTTTTTTTTTTTTTTTTTTTTTTTTGGGGGGGGGGGGGGGGCAACAATTTATAGCTAATATTTTAATCGCTACATTAACGCTATTATAATGTTATTTTCATATTTTAATTAATTATAAGAAAACTAATAAAAAATTCCAAAATCGAACTTCGCTATTCTGTCACCGTGTTTTGAGCAATCCTGAAAGTTTCAAATTTCTAGCTAGTCGGGAAGTTAGTTAAAAATCGATTGCAAGATTTGTACAAGATATAGGGAGAGTGTGAACTAAGAGTAGAAATTGAAAAAGAAAATCTATTCTTAACAATCTTAGCGTTCTTAGTTAATAATATATAACAATTAATTTTATAAATGAGGTAGGTAGCGTAGATTTTAATAATTATATTCATCATTTTGAATTTAAAAATTTTTTAATTTAATTCAGCGCTAATCGGTCACAACGTTCTTGGTTAACCTGTCTCTTGCTAATACAAATATAGATTCGATGGTTTTTCCACACGTGAGCATGCAACATATAATTGCCCATGGCAAAAACTATGGTCATAAGCTATTTTGGATTAAAATGCTAAAATGTCTAATTTGTAATTATTTATTAAAATTATATTAAAATAAAAGTATAACTGAAGCAGACGATTTTAAAATCAATTTTTATGGAGGAGCGAAATATAATATGTCTAATGCTATTATGGATAATTTTATTATAAAATAATCTCATCATTTTAAATATTTTAAAGATGGCAACAGCTGTAGTTATAAAAAGGAAAACAATATGGCTAAGCCAAAAAAAAAAAAAAAAAAAAAGTAAATTTGACTTTAAAATAGGATATCTTATGAAATATTGGGCATTTAAAGTAAATAAAGGTATTTTAAACAGAAAAATATTTTGGAAAAGATTAATATATTTTAAAGATGTAATGAGAAGATTTTGAGTATGTTAAAATTTAAATAGTAAATTCAAGTTAATAAAGATCGAGAAACATTGAGGATTAAGATAAAAAAATAGCAAGATTTTAAGATCAGTTTTTAGCAAGAAATACGAGTCAAAATTTAAAGTTAAATACATGTATAAATCACAATTTTAATAAGGAACAGTAAATCGATAAGTTATTAAAGAATAGTAAAAGAAGATTAAGATAAATAATTATTTAAAGTTTCGAACATCGATCATATAGATTAGCTTTACAAAACAAATAAATAAACTTAAAATCTTCCCATTTCAAATAAATTTTAAAATACTGAAACGGGTACTTTTTGTTTAGAAAATTATACGGATAGATCACAAATTTCTTAAAGAGAAAGAAAATAATGGCAAATATTAGATAATATAAGAGAAAAGGGACAAAATAAAGTTTTGAACATAATTCCTTTTAATTGTAGTTCAATGATGATTAATGGACTGACATTAATTTTAAATTTAACTTTTAATTAATAAGAAAAAATCTATCAAAAGGATAATTAAATTTAAAATCTACTAACGAAATGATACAGACAAAAATTGAAATTATATTAAATAACTATAAGATAAAAAGAACTTTTTATATACCATGTTTTTAAATTTTCTGTTGAATCATGTATGTTATTTTGTTATTATGTTATCAATGTGTGCAAAATTTTTAAAGTGATAATGACGTCTAATTTTGTAAGATGCATAATTTAATTTTTTACAATTTTTTATTGTTTACGTTTAAGTAAATGTATTTATTTTCCTATCGAAAAAAGAAATTAACTTGTAAAAATTTTTGGCGATAATTAAATTATAAATAAAATAAAAAATAATATTTAAGCAATATTTAAGCACGCGGACTCAGTTCAGTAAACTAATAATAATGGGGGGGGGGGACTTTGGTTTTAAAAATAAAATATTAAACCTTTCAGAACAACATCTATTAGTATCATGAACTACATTAGCCCTTTATCAATGTATAGAAAAATTTTAAAGTTATAATGACGTGAATTCTTATGAGATGCACAATTTAACTTTTATCATTCTTTTAATGTTCACGTTATCTAAATGTATTTATTTTTATGTCAAAATAAAATGAACTCGTAACTTTTTTTTTTTTGGCAACAATTACATTATAGCTAATATTAAAATGGCTATAGCTATCTTTGTCATATAATTAAAAAAAAAATTTGCAATAAAAAAATATTGTGACAATAAATTGAGATAAAAACTATCCTGTATCTCAAGTTGGACCAAACTGCACACGGTGTGCAAAATTTCATTAAAATCGGTTCCTTAGTTTAGAAATTTATCGCGGACTAACATCGTCACACGAAATTTTTATATATATAAAATTATCAAATTAAAGCTAAATATTGTTTTGACTCTGTAAATCTCAAGCTTAAAATTTATTTGATATTTTGATATTTAAAAAAATAAAAATAAAATTTCATGCAGTTTTTAAAATATTTAATTTTTTTCGACTAATCATGTTACAAAATAAAATCGTATGCTCATGTTATAAAAACTGAGGTTCATAGTTTAAAAAAAAAAAAAAAAAAAAAAAAAAAAAATCCTTAAATACGGCATAAATGGAAGATTTAATAGGTTTCCATTCGTAACTTTTTACTTCCATTACCCCACTACCGTTGGTAATGGAAGTATTGTATTCGGTATGAAAATTCGATATCGAGATTTCACCTGATTTACACGTTTTAAGGTCCCCTGAGTCCAAAAAAGTGGTTTTTGGCAATTGGTCAGTGTGTCTGTGTGTGTATATGTATGTGGAGAATCTTTTGGCTGTTATATCTCGGAAACTAATAAAGATAGAACTACGAAACTTCAGAATTGAAACAAGTCTGGTGTACAGATGAATTTTCCAAATTTTGGTGAAAATTGAAAAACCGAAAGTAGGACATCGTAAACCGGAAGTGGGACCGACCGCAAGTCCGTATCTCAAAAACGGCTCTAACGATTTTCTTCAAATTTGCTATATAAACACTCTATTAGATGACCTTCTTTCGAATGATATAGTTGGTTAGTTCATGAAAATTGATAGGTGTCCTGTATAAAATAGCTCAATTTCAAGTCTCGCAAGTGCGTTCCTTTAAAAACGGCTGTGCGGATTTTTTTCAAACTCGCCATATTAACTCACTTTTAAATATCTTTTGTATGTAATCATTGTTTTCCTGTCAATAATTGAGTTTTCGTAAAAGTTGATATCTCAAAAACGGCTGTAACGATTTTCTTGAAAATTGTTATATAAATTCATTTCTTTCTTATGTATCACGTAGTTATTAGAGGAAAATTAACAGCTACCCTGTTTAGGTAGGTCAGAAGTTTAGGTAGATCGTTTTGGCGTTTCAAAAAATAACTTTTTTTTTTACCTCGTTATATGTAAGCTTCGTTTTATATGTCTTTACATGAGTATAAAGTTTATCTTACCACAAAAATGTTATGTTTCTGCTTCTTTAGGTCACTTTTATATCTTCTGATCACATTATCTCCAAAAAATGCATATAATATGTGTAATAGGGGTAATGGAAGTCGTGTGGTTGTTTCACACCAGATTTTTAATAATTTTTTACAAAATATCCAATGGACGATTAACATAGGAAATCTTTTACTTGGCCACAACGACGATCAATGACGTCACACTTCGCTTTCGTATATCTTCTGCATATTTAATTTATTAATATTAACTGTATTATAAAATTTCACCCACTAAATTTGAAATATAATAGAATGATTTTATTTAGAATGTTGTATTAAAAGTTTACTTTCCTTTTTTTTTTTTTTTTTTTTTTTTTATAAAATATCACTGACTATTGATGCCCCTTCATGACGTGTTCTAAAAAAAAAATCTAGTGTGAAACAACCACACACCTTCCATTACCCAATATTACACGTATAGTATGCACTTTTTTGAGATTATGTGATTAGAAGTCATAAAATTGACATAACAAAGTAGACATTTGAAAATTTTCCGCTAAGAGAAAGCTAATACACGTGTAAAGACATATAAAACAGATTTATATAGCGAATTTAAAAATAAAAAGGGAAAAAATCGGTTGAACCATCTTTTGGAACATTAATTTCCGGGATCTAAAACTGACCTACCTAATCAGGATGACTTAATTTTCCTTTAATAACCATGTAATACATTAGAAAAGATATCTAATGTAGGTTTATGTAGTAATTTTCAAGAAAATATTTAGGGCCATTTTTGAGGTACCGACTTCTACCAAAACTCGGAATACTCATTTGTTGACCGGAATGCAATAATTATGTACAAAAGGATATTTAAAAGGTGGTTGATACTTCAAGTTTGAAAAAAATCTGAACAGCCGTTTTTAAGGGAATGCACTTGAGAGACTTGAAATTAAGCAATTTATACAGGATGCCTATCAATTTTCCTGAACTAACCAACTAGTTCATACGAAAGAACATCTAATAGAGTGTTTATAGAGCAACTTTGAAAACAATCGATAGAGCTATTTTTAAGATACGGACTTACGGTCCCATCTCCGGTTCTCGATGTCCTACCTTCCGGTTTTCCAATTTTCACCAAATGTTGGAAAAATCATTTGTACACCAGACCTGTCTCAATTCTGAAGTTTCGTAGTTTTCTCTTTGTTAAATTCCGAGATTTAATAGTCAGAAGATTCCCCACATATATACCCACACACAGAGAGAGAGGGAAATTGGCAAAAACTACTTTTTGGGACTCAGGAGACCTTAAAATATGTAAATCGGGTGAAAACTCGATATCGAATTTTCGGACCGATTACAATACTTCCATTACCTACAGTAGTCGAGTAATGGAAGTAAAAAATGTTCATCTACACTACGAGATATCTTCATAAAATTCTCAAACTTTTATATATTTTTGAAATAATTTATTAATGACTTAGTAGAATATACCACCTAACTTTAAATCCTAATCTCACATTTTATACATGCTCGTAAATTATAGAGTGTTTTTTTAGATTAAAGTAATGTAATTATTTTGCCTCTCAAAAATTTAAATGAGTGTGTGTGTGTGGAGGGGGGGGGGGAGGTAAATTAAGAACTAGTGTAAGTTAATACATTATTATTGCAAATACTTAAATAAATTTTAGCAAAATTGCGTCTATAACATTTAATGTATTGTACTTATTGATAATTATCATAATTTGCTTTCTTGGAATGTAAAAGGACAATATTTTAAAATATGGACGGGAAGCAGAACTTAAATTTAATTAATGAGAAAAAGTCTCACACTGTTCTACGTATGCAAATTAAATGTTTTTTTAGTTTTTATCTGTATCTATTCAAGTATTCATACGTATGAATATATATAAATTATGTTACAATAAATAGTGTAATACAATTTTGCTGGCATTTTAGCATCCTATTATTACGTTGTTTACAAGCTTTGTATAAGCTGTTGATTTATCTACACGATATCAGCTGTTAAATTGATTTAGCTATGAACAGACTGGATACACAGGCTCAGTCGCTTTAATGTCAATTAAAGGTTTTCAGAATATTGGCTACTATATTTTTTTACTTATGAATAATCTAATAAAGGTTTTTTTTAGAATACATATTTGCATTCAATTGCACCTATTGTTTTTTTTTTTAATAAATAATCGAAAATCACATGTTTAAATGTTTCATACAGAATAAATTGTACAAATTGAAAATGCACACTTTTTAATAAAAAATTTCTTTAACAACAAATTTTATGAAAATGAGTTTTAACCCGATCAGGTTATCGTATTTTTCGGCATCTTGTCAGTTTATCATGGGTCGCTGAAGACACGAGCAATGTTAGAACACATAATTTTTAATGAAAAAAATGTGATAAAATTCTTGAACACTCTTGAATACTTCTAATTTAAGGGCAAACAATGAATATTACAAAAGAAATTTAAACAAATATTTTACTTTTAATCAGAAATTCGCCCATTTCTATAAAATGCAGGTATTTACTAAAAATTTATAACTGTTAACAAATTGAGATATTTGAAAATTTCAAATTGCAATAAGTTATCGTGTATACAACATATTGGGTTATTTATCTAATAAACTTTAATTAGTTTTTTCGTAATTTGCTTACAAGTTTATTACTTATTCAAAACTCAATTCTCACAATCGAAAATCACTTTTTATAGTAAAATATTCCAGAGATGCTATTTAAAATAGGGTAATTTTTGTAACCATTTTCTAAATATTTTATATTCACTATTAAAAGTCAAAATAATTCCATTTTTAAGTAATCTATTTTTCTCATAATCATGCTTGTTTTCAATACAATTATGTTTGTTTTAAATGGCTTTTACCCTTATGGATTTTAAACAAAATTTTAATAGTTTTATGAGCATTTTTAGATCTTCATAGAATGAAGAAATTGATAGTACAAAATGTATGTTTTATCAGGAAATATAAGAAACAAGAAGTCCAAATTGTTATTAAAAATTATAGGTATAAACTATATGATAATTTAATCTAATAAAATAATTTAAACCTTTCTATTTTCCATTAGAGTTTACAATATCATGCCTTTGAAACTTATTTCTATGCATGAGGAGCACAGAAAATGCATTAAATTAACCTATATATTTCTTAAACAACAGATATCAGTAACAGTTTTAAAAAAAGTATTTTAACGTACAAACAGTGTGATGATTTTATATTTCCCTATATCAATAATTATACCAATTACGGAAATCTTAATATAAAACAGGTAATGTAATTTTTATATAATACACAAATTTTCATTTTCCCATCAATAAGATCATATTTTTATTGTTGCATATATTAGCCTAAAACATTAAATATCTGATAATAAATTATTAAATACTAAAAAAGATGTTAATCATAAAACCAAATACATTTAAAAACCTGTTTGAATGTCTCTTCATCTTTTTTTTTTTTTTTTTTTTTTTTTAACAATGCAAATTAAACTTTAAATAGAATATTTTTCAAGTAGTAATACATTTTAATGTTAATGTTGTCAACAATGTTAGATTTGAACATTCTTTCACCAAATCTTATGATAAATATAAACCGGTTTCGCCGTCAAATTTATTTATCTCTACAAACAGCGGCTGACAGATTAAAATACCCGTTTTTCATTATTTGTTTTAAATAGCTACTGTAACATCAAATAGCATAAATTAAATAGTATAAAGTGACGACACATAATGAAATTTATAAAGTACGAATTGCGTAATTAATAAATAAGAAATAGTGTGAAAAATGTATTAAAAATTGATTAGTTAATTAAAACATTTAATTAATTATTTCTCACACCATAAAAATCTTAATTTAAAATAAAGAAATATAATCGCAGATATCTGGATCTTATAGTGGTTTGTTAAACAGGATATTCCATTGATCGAGAGATACTAAGAAACATAAAAACGTGAAATGTATTTATAAAAATAATTTACCAGCAAAATTTTAATTGCAATTAATAACATGGTGAGACAATCTCAATCTGTAATTAATTCACAGAATATTTAATTCCGTTACTTCTGCATAATCAAGGTATTTCAATTCTATTAACCATTATAAACAATAACAAACTGCAATGATTGCACATATACTAGAGACGCAAAATTAAAGTATAAAATAAAGCAATAAATTCTATAAATTGTGACGATCAATAAACACCAAGAAACATATTAAAATTTTTAAAGTGTCATTGAATAATCTAAAATTCCCGAAAAAATCGTTAAAAATTATAAACCAATCTTCCTTGTTTGGCCCAAGTCCACAGAAAAATGCTTTCTGAATTTCATCATATACCGCCATATCTTTCTTGATTGAGAATCGTAAATTAAAAGAGAACCGGGATGCTGAGGAAAAGATAAGCAGTGGAAGAAAAAAAAGAGAGGAATACGATCACTTACCGTACGAGAATCCAAAGCGTTGTTTTCTATCCCTACCTTGAACGATGAGTCTGCTAGTGACGGACAGTTTACGGTCTGCCGTCTCTTTCCATTCTACTGCATCCATGCGCCAGCGCTGTGTCTCTCAAGCAAGGAAATTGTCGGCTGCCGGGAGCGGGTTGCAAGTTTTGGAGAATCAGCGCCTGATTTAGCGCGCTTTTTTCGAATCTTCATATTCACGTGTGTTTACATTACTACCTCGCTTGTAAAAGGTCACTAACGTCGATCGATTTCGATTGTCAAATATTTTGAATGAAAATTAATGAGGAATTATTTTTAACTAATGTAAAGATAGCATATTTTTAATTTTTAAATGTCATACATGTATCCAGAAAAAAAAAAGAAAGAAAGAAAGAAAAATGAATAAATATTAAAGGAAAAAGTTTATTGGAATATGTGTAGTACAACACACTTATTTATACATCGATAGATATAAAAAGTTTTATATATATATATATAATATATAAATTGTTAAACTTTTTAATTAAAATCCGTTCACATTTTCATGAAAATAAAATAATTTATAAACTTGTTGAAGATACAATCCCTCTGGTACGATTTAATCATGAATATTTGTGCATAATATAATTATTTCATTTTTATTTAAAATAATATGTAATAAGGATCCGTGATATTTATTCACTTTGTGTAACGTACATAAACGATATAAACTCGTCATTGTAGGGTATAGTATGGTATGTAAAACCATTGACGAGTCTAACTACACTTGTCATTTTACCGCGAGGGGTTAATAGAAAAATTTACATCAAATAAAAGAAATTGGTTTATTTTAAAATAGATCTTTACACAAATCGTTTTAAGGAGGATTTTTCACATTTATTTATTCAATTAATTAAAATATCTCGATGAAAAATCAAGTAATAATTTGATGTTTAAATAAGTACATCTTTTCAATATTTGAAAAAATTAAAATAATAATAATAATGATAATAATAATCTTGTATGCAGTGTCCATTATTAAACCATCTTCATAATTCTAATACATTAATTAGTCAGAAAACTAGTGATTTTGCTCTCAAAACTGGTAGGTGAGATATACTAGGTTCGAACCCAGGTGCGCTCGTTAATCTAGTCAAACGGAATTTTCCAGGGTACAAAATTTTCAGCAATTGTCGAAGCGTATTACTTGTACTTTTTATATGTGAAAAAAAATATTTCATCACACATAACCTGGAACATTTCTTTTTATTTCACCTCAGAGTATCACTCCTAACTCTCTGAGGTACGTCGATAGGTATATTAAGCCGATACTTATCGGCTTAATAAGTAATAAATCCCGGAATTTCTTTATTCATATATTACAAAAATATTTGTAAGCTTTCAAAATCTCGATTTCATTATAGGCTTTTGCACTGCCATTTTACACAAATCAGTAATGTACAAAAACCTGTAAAACTACTTTTACAGCAACTATAGCACGTGCGAGGAAAAATACTTTTCCTATTTCGAAACAATAATACATAAATCTTTGTTCAATTAAAAAACTTATTATGTGACTAAAAAATATTTCCAGCAATATGTCTTCGCATTAATTAAATAAAATTTGTGTAAGTCATATTGTAATATAAGTAATTCATACACAATATTATTAAAATTCATTTCAACTATAAAGCACATACCATTAGAAACAAACGTTAAAAAATAATTACCCAAATACCTTCAAATATCATCGATAATTTCTATACTAATGGATAGAGATTACTTCAATATAATGCATAAGTAAATGTCAGTTCAATGAAATTATTTAGTGTTATTAAAATCAACTCCAAATTGTAAAACACTATGATTTACTATTGTGTGGCATTATAAAGAAATTGTTAATATTACAAAGCCAGTTTTTCATAGACTTAACTACTTCAGTAAACCTTAACTGCATACATTATTTTTCATTGTTCAGAATAGGTTAACATCATAAAGTATTTTTCAACTACAATGAACGTTTATAAGCAATAATGTATGCGAATTTCTTTCATTTGCTTCTTTGGAAAACTACAAATCAAGGTTTATATTATTTTTTATAATAAGAATATTTAGTAAATCTGAATAACATATGATTTTTTTTTATTTAAAAACTTTCAAAAATAAACGATAAAAAATTGTTTCTCATTAGATGTAATGTTCCTGAATTATTTTAGATTTTTTCGTCGAATTTTCGATGTTGTACAAATCATTTTAAATAGAAAACAATCAATTAGAAATCTTTATAAATACTAGAAAGTCTACCCGGCGTTGCTACGATTGAAGTAGTTTTACAGAATTTTGAAACCATGTGAAAGGTATAAAACAGAAGGATAAATGCAGGAAACATTCCCTGAAGTCTTTAAGAGAAAATATTACAATTAAATAAATAAATATGTACAAAAGGCAGAGCTTTATTATGGGACACCTTGGCGACTTTAAAATATTTTTGGGCATTTTTGTGATGAACTAAAATGGCTATTGCAATTGCGTAACTAAAGACCTTAACGAGTCTGAGCTACTTCAATGCCAAATTTCAAATTTTGCCAAAGGGGTCCGATACTGAAGCTGATCTACTCTCTCTCTCTCTCCAATGATATTTACAAAAAAAAAAAAAAAAAAAAAAATCTTAATAAAATCCAAATTATAATAATTTAAAATTAAGGTGGCAACGTAAAAGAACCTCAGAAGTTACATATAAAGTAGGGTCAGGTGGGGGTAAAGTGGGTATATGGTGTAAAGTGAGTATACATAAAACAATTCCTACGTAATTAAAATATTACAATACTTTTTATTTTTTATTTTTGTTTTGTATTTATTAGATGGATATAAAGTATTTCTGCTACAAAAAGAAATAGTGACAACATAAAAATTATCGTTTTTAATTAAAATTATTGTTCTGCGAACAACATATGACATACGTTACTCTTCTAAACTTTTCTTTTCCTCTTTTCTATAGCATAATTGCAAAACATTTTTTTGAAAAATAAGAGGCATAAAATATTTAAGAACAGATATTCACCCGAAGTTATGTTAAATTTATTTTATTTCGTATTCTATGGGATACTTTATCAGGTAGGTTAAAGTTGGCATAGCATTAGGCTTAACTATATGGCTAATTGTCCATTCTCAGGAAAACTGTCACTGTTAGAAAAATGAAGTGGCTGAAAAGCTTTGACATACTTTTTTAGAAACAGATATGTATGCAATAGTTTCATAAGAAAAATACAGATCCTGCATATTATTAGGAATGTTTAAATTAAAAATTAATTTAGAATACTAGAAAGTGAGAAAATGACAACTATAGTAAGGGGGTGACATTTCATTAGAATACACTGCTTTTAATTAATTTAAAAGTTACAAGTGCATTAAATTTGAGATAGTCATAACTAGGTTTCAAGCCAGTATGGCAAAAAATTGATAATTGTCGCCAAGTCATCAACAAAATCGCATATATTGACAATAAATATGACACCAAAATATTTTAATAACCAACTATCTCTATTTTCAATTTCGATTTTAAAAAATATGGAGAATATATTTTGATAATAACAAAACTTCTGAGTCCTCTTAGAAACTACATTTATTTAATTTAAATATTGTTAATATATCAGTGCTGGGGTCCCGGCATTCCTATATTTTTTCGATCATTTTATTATATTCTCACCACAGTTTTCAAAAAGAAAATTTTCATCGAGGTTTCAATGACAAAATAGCATCGAAAGCTACAAGAAAATTTTCTTTTTGAAAATTGTGGTGAGAATATAATAAAATGATAGTAAAAATATAGGAACGTTGGGACCCCTGTCAACGGACTTTCTGGTTATGTACTAGTGCTGCTTTCCCGCCGACGCAGTACGTTGTGCTTCGACATTACGCTTGTGGCAACTAGAAATGTTTTACCTTATGAAAAGTCGTGCTTAAAAGTTTACTCCGAAAACAATGGCTGCGTGTTTCTGTAATTTATGGAGTTAGCTTAATTCTTTCATTTTTATGTACTAGTTTCTAGTGCATATTAATGCAAAATTTTAATAATCACTCATGCGAAATTTATTTAAATTCATTACGGAATTAATAGGGATCATCTCATATTAAACTTAAATAATATATATCAATTTTTAAAAAAATCTTTGAATATTTACGGGAGTTAGAACAAGGAAAGACAGACAGAAAGACATGCATGCATATTAACAGAAATCATAATCACTGAAACATTGTTGGAAAGTGTTAAAAACGATTAATAAAATAGAAAATCCATTTTCAGCAATTTCTGGTTATAGCCCTTAATTTATGTGAATCTTTTTGGGTGGCCGTATAAAACTTAATGCTAATAATACTGTATTTATAAAAAATGTTTTTTCTTGCGCGTATGAATAATAAATGTCAATTTCATTATAATCTGTGCAAAATAAAGATACTAAAATGCGGTTCAAAAAATATATCTCATAGAACGCAATGCTTTGAAATTGTTTCGGGTGTTTCTGTACACAAACCAAAGGTAGTATTTACTCCATTTTCAATAGGAGGCATTGCTTAGTAAGCGCTAATCCAACTCATAATCACTCTTAAACATTGTTATAAAGAGTTAAAAATGCTTAATAAAATCGAATATGCAATTCTAGCAATTTTGCAGCCCTTAAAGCATCTGAATATTTTTGCGTGGCCCTGTAAATCTCAATGCTAATCGTACTGTATTCTATACAAAATATTTTTTGTGTTTAAGTATAATTAATGTCAATTTCATTATGATTTGTGCAAAATAAAGGTATTAAAAATTGTTTAATAGAAATACCTCCCATAGAACTAAATACTTTGGAATTCTTTCAGTGTCTCTGTTCTCTGTATATAAACCAGCGGTGGTATTTCCTCTGTTTTCAATAGAGAATATCCCATAGTGAATTTAAATAGCATATATCAGTTTCAGAGAATTCAGCAAATATTTACGAGAGTTGGAGCGCGAACAGATGGACAAACAGGCAAACTGAAGTCATAAACAATTTTAAGCTTTGTTAAAAAAAAAAAAAAAAAAAAAAAAGGTGTTAAAAACACTTTACAAATTTGTTGGAAAAGACTTACCTGCAAATTTGCTCACTTTTTAGTAATACTTTCCCACTGACCCCACATTGCCCCACATCGCCCAACTTTACCCCATGCCATGGGATAAAGTGGGTATAAAACCTAGTTTATTTCAAGTCGTTATTATTTATTTATTTTTAAATACTGAATCAAAAATTCAAGCGCAATGGATTAAATTGGGTAAAAATGGATAAAAATTCATAAAAAAAATATAATTGTTATGAAATGTATATATTTTAACATACACTGCTCGACATTGAAAATGCAACACCAAGAAGGAATGTTAATAACGGAATGAAATTTGTTGGACACATACATTATAGTAGGAAGAACAACTGATTAAAATTTCAGGAAATTTGGAGTAATATGTACTGAGAAAACAGTACATAAAGCAGCGATCTCTGTGAGCAATAACAGCACATATCTGCCTAGGCATTGAATCGAACAGCGATTGGATGACATGTACGGGTAGAGCACTTCATGAAGCTTCAACACGATGCCACAATTCATCGATCGAAGTTACTGGTGAGTGGGGGGGGGGGGGCAGTCGCTTTTCAACAATTAAACAGTCATTTTCATTGGTGCGAGATCAGGAAAACGCGCTGGCCAGCGCAACTTTTTTTTTTTTTTTTTTTTTTTTTGTTGATTTATACTATACGCTTATACACATGCATATTTTGAAAATTTTGTACTTGTTTGTAAATTCATTATTATATAGTCTTTTATTATGTTACATCCACACAACCATAGATATTCTATCTATCTTCTTTCTATATTAATTTTGTTATTTAATTATATTTGACTTTAACCTTTATTTTTCATGTCTACACTTAACACATATAATTAAATAAAAGACACAGATCATAAAATACACATCATTGTGGAGTGTTAGTATATGTACAAATAATTATATTTCATTAGATCTTTCTTCTCTGTACTCATCTTTTATTTTTACTTTATTTGTTTTTCCGCTAACGTTAATAATTTTAATGGTATTAAATTTTAGTAAATAACGCGGAAGAATTTTGAAAGTTAACTGTGCCAAATTCGTCACCAAATACACGGCACCAAATCCGGGAGGGGGTAGATGTTGGGAGAAAACTAGCAAAATCAAACTACCCTTACTTCCGTGGCTCTAAGGTGACATCTTAGTGGTAGTACGCTTTGAATTAGAGATGGGCGTTATTTCACGTAACATAATAAGTAATATTATTATTGCATTTATTGCATTATAGCCTATTAGCACTGTAATATATTACAAAAAATATCCTATTAAAAAAATAATATTTTCAACTTTGACTCTGCACGCGAAATAGACAAGAAATTTCTGGCGATAAAACTGATATAATACACCATTATACAAGTAAAAAGCTTGAATTATTTCTTTTATATAATTACTTTTTTATCTTATTTTATTTTATTTACAAAATACAAAAACAATATTATAAACGCCGGCTAAGGACTCGCATCAGACTTTACGCGCAGATGTTCGAATCGATTCGTTACTTCACGTCTGAAAAAAATAGGTCTGAAATCTCAATAAGGAATACAGACGATTTCATGCAATCTGTTACTCAGTGATATTCTGAATCAATAATATCTTTCCATTTCCGAGTTCATAAAATTATCGTTAAAAAAATAATACAGCTGCATATGTATTATTTTTTAACGATAATTTTGTAATGATAATATTTTCTAGAATGTATTAACGGAATATTCCTTGTAAAATATACTAATCAAAATAATTTTAATAAGCAAGATAATTTTAACGTTTAGGACAAATAACATCGTGCTCATATTAATTTAGAAATGATTTTATTTGGTGTTGATTATTATTCATGGGATAATAAAATCGTTTGAATAAAATACTTTGATACCACGGTTTAACGAAATAGTGTTAATTTATGCAGCTAGCATGAGATAGGTAAGGGGTGATTATTAGATGTTGATTACTATTTCGTCATGAAGGTGAGGAATGGCATTACACTTGTTAGGTTTGGATTCGCTTGCGTATTGGAAACAGCTGTTTCGGAAGTTTGATAATTGAAAGGAAGGAGTGTTTGTTTATATTTTAATTGCTTATAGCAGATGGAATTGAAAATGCGTAATGGCATAGAGCATTTATTGTGGTTTTATTAAAAATAATTTGAGAAGAAAATTGAATATTTGTTTATTTTTACTGTTTAGCTTTTCTTCACTTTTTTTTTCTTTTTTTTTAATCTGATTGTTTCTTGAGACTATTTTTTTAGATTTAAAATGAGTAAAGGTGTTAAGAATAGTAAAATATGCTCTTATGTTAAAATTAAGTGTCTGAGAAAATACATCATTTTATGCAATTTTTGTAAGCAAAATCTATATTTTTCAACAAGTGTTTCTAATTTTAGAAAACATATTCAAAGTGACTGTTTGCTAAGTATGAGTGAAAAACACTAATTTTATTGTCAATCTGGGAAGTTCAAGTTCTTCGGAAAATCAAACGAAACAGTCACTCGGTAGTTTAAAATTTGGGATGCCTTAAAGATGTTTCTTAAAAATTTGCTATTATTATTTAATTGTTTTTTAATTACATATATGGCTTATAATATGAGAATTCTTTTTTTTTTTTTTTTCAGAAAACGGCTCTCGTGTACGTGTTTCTTGATATTATTTGAAATATTCTGTTTTCGTGTTTAAAGTAATTGGTTTAATGAACCTTAAGCTTACCCGATTGGGACAAACGTTTGTGTAAAATTTTGACTTTGCCACTATTTCATATCAGCGTTTTTTTTTTTTTTTAATTGAAGAAATTCTAGTGTTAAATAAAGTGAAGATTACTATTCGAAAGCATTGGGACTTAAAAACATGAACCGCATCCACTATGTAGGACACATGTATATATTGTATATCATCCAGAAAGGATTAGAAAGACATTAGCCATATGTAAATTAAAAAAGTAATAGGTTATAAAAATAATATGTTGCAAAAACCTATTACCAAAGGAAGTATGGAACGAAGTAACCTATTACTGAAAAGTAACTATTTATCCCATCTCTACTTTGAATATCAATTCGATATTCGGGCATACGCTGTGAAATGCCCTAAAATTAACCTAATTAAGAATATAAACATTGATCTGAAAGGGAATATGGTTATTAATAAATAAATTTACTCTCATCAAATAATACTAGACTCATATAATTTTAATTAATTTTTTTATTAAATCTCCATTTTTGAATATTAATTAAAATGATGATTTTTATGATTTTAAAATACAACATAAATGGGATCACAATGATCTCCTTTTTAAACATTATTATATTGATTGCATCGAAATGAGATAAGATGAGTACTTAGAAACAGGTATATACTTGACATGTTTTTTGCAAATTAAAAAAAAAAAAATTACTGACCAATGAATAAAATGATTTCTCACCAGATCACCAGGTGCTAGGGCGCAGCCAGGGCATAAGATGGATCATCACAGGGAACACTTCTTTGATAATCTACACTTAATCCACAGTTTTCTTAATATATCTACTACGTATTTTTATATCTATTATTTGGGCCAACGGCGAGCAACATCTTAACGTAGCTGAGATGAGTCATGGCGATGAGGCAGTCAAGGACTCTCACATGTTGTCAGTCAGAAAACAATTGACAGAATCTCTCTTTTTTTAAATTTCTTCTCATTTTCCTTCAGGTCTCTCATTATAATTTTTTGAGGAGGTTTTCTTCTTGCATTATTTTATTGGGTGTTTGGGTTTTACTTGTGATTTTTTTATTGGGTCTTCTTCTGATTGGACCCAGTTTGGACCAATTTGCTTGATTCTAGATTTCTTTAGTGCATTTCTTAAGACTTAGCAGGGGCTTTTTTGGCGGTTGCCTGAGGGGCTTAGTGTGTGTGGTCCCTTTTAGAGTGTTCCAAGAACTGGTCATAAATCTGGCGTTATAATTCTGTCTGAAGCTTTTAAGAGGCAGTAAAACAGCTTTTGTAGTCTTTTTTTATTTTTTTTTTTTTTTTAATAATGCCTTTTTGTAATTTTATTATTTCGTTTTTAACAAATGGCTGCTTTTGCCCAGCACTAATCAATTATGTTATTATTATTATTTTTTTTATTATTATTGTAGTGTCAGACATGACTAATATTTTAATGAAAACCCAAAGTCCTTAGGTGGTCTGATTGCTGAGATTTAAGCAAAAAGATGTGACACATTCCGACAAACGCCGGTGACAGACAGAACGGGTATAAGAAAAGGTCTTTAAAAACATATTTTCCACAACACACTTTTAAGGATTTATACAACAGCATTAACAGTCTTTTAAGATATTCATTTAATTGTCTGTTTAGCTTTGTTTTTACATTTAAAACGTTTCAGTTTTTCATACACGATTTTTATTTAACACATTGTCGTCGAGTATTTTCCTGTTTTGAATAGTAAGCCGCGCCTTCTAGCGTTCCTCTAAAATGCTAAGAACAACTATAGTATTTCCCCACAGCTGAATTTGGCGATTTATTTTTGGCGATTATGGCTAAATCATAAATCTAAAAATTATATAGCATATAGCATAAATGATAAAATCATAAGCTAAATTATAAATCATAAATCCAAAATAAATAGCATGCAGGCTGCCATATTATATCGTAAACAGTTCAGAACGACATCGTTATCGTTCAAATCGGCGCCAAAGAAAAATCGCCAAATTCAGCTGTGGGGAAATACTATAGTTGTACCAAATGCTATATCATTTAACAAAATGGTATTTAAGTCTTTTTAATTAGATAATTTTTATTTTATACTTAGGAACGGATGCGACCAATGTCATTGGAATATATATGCCGGCAGTGCGTAAAGTGTTAAGCACAAATACGTAAAATTATTATTTTTTAAGTAAAGTAGAGGAACGCTTAAAGGCGGGACTCGTTTCTCTTGAAAAACGTACTTTTACGTGACCTGCAAGCAATGTGTCAAATATATGCTTTTTTAATAAACATTCATTGTTTAACGAATCTTTCCCATACTTTTGTTTCTATTTACTCATGATCAGATTGTTTAAACACTGATATTCTTCTGTTTCTTCTTTTATATATTGTTTAACATTTTACCATTATTGGAAATGTTTCATCTTACTAAATGGCAATAATTTACAAAAGAGTAACAATTAAATATTCCAAGCAAAACGTTTAAAACTTCATTATTGTTATTATTATTATTATTATTATTTAAATTTTTGAAATATATTAAGTATGCATTATTGTACAATCAGAAAAAGAAGAAAAAGGCAGCACCCTGACTAATTTCGCCGTAAATTACCATATAAACATGCGGCTGGTGCCGATTAATTGGTAACTAGCAGGCTTTGCCCGCTTCGCTGGCCACTAAATTTAAAGGAAGCTATTTTCTATATAGCTTTATAAAAATAAAATAAAATAAATTACTGAAATTGTTCAAAAGCTCGCTCCAGGTCCCTGCTGCATTCGGCAGCGATTTGGTTATCCACTGCAACTCGGGCACTTGTCCCTATTACCTGCGACAATAGTTTACCAATGAGCTTCCATTTAGGTGCTTATTATATAACAGTTTCGAAATAGATAGTATCGAAAAAATTGGAGTTTCCCTTTTATATTTGAATCCCAGTTACATGTGAACAACACTATACGTGTTGTTCACATGTAACTCGGACTGGACTTAAATGTAACTGGGTTTAGACAACATAATATTTGCTTTTATGTTATTTCATATGTTTATTTTGTTTATCCAATCAACCATTACATGACAGCAATTTCACGCCAAATATTACAATATGCTGTGACTGACTACGTCTGTCGCATGAGACAATTAATTTTTTGTGTTTATATATAATTCGTGGGTTGTAAACCTGATAGTACAGCCTTAATATAGTTCTCTTTAGCGGCTTTTGAATTTTTGTCACCATTTTAGACTTAATCCATTGTAACAATAAGACTTAATCCCTTGTAACAATATGCTATGAGCGCTAGTTCTGCCGTATTTTAGACAACCAATCTTTTTATCTGTATATATATATAAATTACGTGTCACGATGTTTGTCCGGGGTAAACTCCTAAACTAAGGAACCGATTTTAATGAAATTTTGCACACTGTGTGCAGTTTGGTCCAACTTGAGAGATAGGATAGTTTTTATCTCAATTTATTGTCACAATATTGTTTTATTGCAATTATTTGTTAATTATAGACCTTTATTAAAGTTGCTCCAAAATATCTGTGAGTTCCATTAATTTAATTGTTGCCAAAAAAAAAAAAAATAAATAAATAAATAAAAATACGAGTTCATTTTCTTTCGACATAAAAATAAATACATTTAATCAAACGTGAACGTTAAAAAATTATAAAAAGTTAAATTATGCATCTCACGAAAATTGACGTCATAATCAATTTAAAGATTTTATACACATTGATAAAGTGCTAATGTAGTTCTATCATAGATATAGTAATATATATAGATCTCTCATCCCCATGTTATCGTACAAAGATTTTTGATGCCGAAAAAAAAATAAAAAATAAATAAAAATAAAAGCTTTGGAAACAGCCATTAAATGGTATTGAAAAAAAAAAAAAGAAAAGAAAAGAAAGAAAGAAATGTGAATTTGAAACTGTATCTGGAGTCTTCCATTCCCCTTTAGCAAATAAATTATTCATAAATTTTATTTACTAAAATATTAGTATGTATTCCCGTGTGTATTCACTCGGGGAAAGACGGCCATATTTTGGTAAAAACGTCGTCTTTTCCCAAATGAAAAGGAATAACTTTTTTCTCCCCAATGATCACTCTATTCTATATATGCTATATTATATCTATGAGTTCTATACGCAAGCGAAGTGTGACTCACTGACCGTCTGTGCAGCCAAGAAAAAGATTTCCTATGTTAATTGCCCACTGGATTTTTTGTAAGAAATTATTAAAAATCGAGGAAATTTATTTCCCGATTTTAATCCTTATATTTGGGTATAAATATGTATTAGTTATCGCGGGTGTTAGATTGAATTATTTTGCTGTCAAATTGACAAAATTTTAATTTTAAATTTCAAAACTCTGTCGCCCTTGGCTTTTTTTATTATTATTATTATTATTTGGCGATCAAAAGCGTAACACGAAAATATACATGCCAGATGTATGCATTGTACGAAATGTAATATGTATTATTCATTGTACGTATGTATGACATGTAATATGTATTGTACGAAATATTGTTTCATATTATTCATTACTCTTTTAATATAAGTTGTTAAAATAACCATGATTTTTGAAAGGAATTAAATATTTTCGCCAGATAATTTAGCGATATTCTTTTTTTTTTCGCCAAGGATGACAGAAATGAAATCTATTCCGCTGCAAAATATTAGTATCTTACATCAGATATTTTATTTAGACATTTGAAAACAAATTTGACTTCAAACTATGATAGAATATTTATCATTTTCCTTTTAATTAGTATATTATTAGTATATTAAAATTTAAAAGCATGGTATATAATTTTTTTTTTTTTTTTTTAATCTTATAATTATTCTTATCTTAATCCTCAATGTTTCCCATCTTTATTAACTTGAATTTACTATTAAACTTTAACATACTCAAAAACTTCTCATCACTTCGTTAAAATACACTAAACTTTTCCAAAATCTTTTTCTATTTAAAATGATACATGTATTTACTTTAAATGTCCAATATTTCATAAGATTTCCAATTTTAAAGTTTTAAAATATTTATCAAATTTACTTATTTTTCTGGTTTAGCCTTATTGTTTTCCTTTTTATAACTACAGCTGTTGCCCTCTTTAAAATATTTAAAATGATGAGGTCATTTTATAGTAAAATTATCCATTATAGCATATATTATATTTCACTCCTCCATAAAAATTGATTTTAAAATCGTCTGTTTCTTTTATACTTTTATTTTAATAGAATTTTAATAGAATTTAATTTATATATTAGTCATTTTAGCAATTTTATCCAAAGAAGCATTAGAAATAATATATATCACTTCTCCATTAAAATTTATAGGACCCTACAATAAAATTAATTTGTGCTTAATATCAACACTACGAAAATTTTTATCAATCGCTTCCAAATTTTGACCTAAGTTTCAAATCTCAACCCTGTGGGTTTTTACATCGGCTACAACGTTTTCGTCTTTGTTCGTAAATAATAATTTGACTGTACTAAATAGTTTACAGCCGTATAATTCAACGTATAACTTAGTCACAGCAACGCGTGGCCGGGTCTGCTAGTGGTTATATATATTTCCCATTAAACATATTTTTATTTATTTATTTAAATATTAATTTGAATTTTTCAAATATTTCTGTTCGACAGCGTGCAAGTGCAGTAACACACAGAGGCTCATTTGTTTGTATGATAAATTAGCATAGTGATTATTATATAAAAAAATAAATAACTAGGTACACATAATCGTGCTACACAACTTTATTATGTCGCTCCATTGGCGGCTTTTGAATTTTTGTCGCCATATTAGCGATTGATTTTTTTTTCCCCTGTATGAAAAGGGAAAGACTGTTTTGCTAGTAATTTTATCAGACTCTTTTTTGTTTATACATAAGAATCCTTCATATTCTGCTTATATTTTTAATGGTTTTTAGGTTTAAAATAGTGCTTGTTGAAATAAATTTCCTATGTTTAAAACTGCATTTTTTCTGTAAATTTTGTGTAAAAATAAATCATTTATGTTTTTATATATTTGATGCGCTACTTAGATTAAAATGGCTGTTGCCATATTAAACTTCTTGTCGAAAAACGTTCGGTGTACTTCAACACCAAAATTTAAAAAATCGCCCAGCAGGATCTATTAATGAAACTGATAAAATAAAAATATGGTTCATAGAGTTTAAATAATCTATTTAAAAAAAACTTTTAAAACTTAAATTATTAATGTATCGTATCACATACATAGATATAGTAATAATATATAGATTGATCACTGGGGAGAAAAAAGTGATTCCTTTTCACTCGGGAAAAGACGGCGATTTTACCAGAATATGGCAGTCTTTCCCCGAGTGAATACACACGGGAATACACACGAATGTTTTAGCAAATAAAATTCATGAAAAATTTATTTACTAAAGGTGAATGAAAAGCTCCAGATATAGTTTCAAATTCATTCTTCGTTTTTTCGTTTTTTCCTTCAATACCACTTAATGGCTGATTCCAAAGCTTTTTTTTCGGCATCAAAAATCTTTGCACGATAATATGGGGATGATAGATCTATATATATTATTATATCTATGATCACATAAATCTTTTCGAAGATAGAATAAAACTTAATTTGAAAAAAAAAAAAAAAAAAAAAAAAAAAAAAAACTTTTGTTTATTAACCAAAATAATTGATGAAATTTGAAATGCAAGTTGGTCTTGTGGGGTACAGGCTGTATATTATACTTTTGTGTTCGTGAGAGAAAATTTAAAAGAATTTGAAAACTGCAATTTTTAATCCCACTTAAAAATCATGTGACTTAATGTGAAGCAGATTTTTCATTTTTTTTCTCCTAACGGTTTCCATACAATCTTCTGCTGTTGCCACCTAAAATTCATACTTTAGTTAATTTTAAAAAATATAATTGTCCGATTGATAAGCTGTTTAATGCATCGGATTTACAATAATTTTCCCTTTCATTTGGTATCTTATTTGTAACTGTTTGTAACGATGCGACTGATATTTCTAATTTATTTTCTAATCTTTCTGATTTATTTTCCTCATTTTAAATAAATGTACGTTTTTTTTTTTTTTTTTTTAAATTATTATTATTATTTTGTCGAAAAAAAAATTGGCATCATTTAAATTATGGATAAAATGTTAAAATTTAAATGGCTTTTTTTATCAGAAATTAGAAGGTTATTATTTTCACATTTTAATTAATTAAGAAAAAACTAATCAAAAATTCGAAAATCTGACTTCGATGTGCAGAATGACCCTTCGGAGGGCACCTTTGTGTTAAATCTCGTGACTGTCCGAGCTACCGTTTTCGAGAACAGTGAAATATACAAATATCCGCGATTGTAATGAAATGCTCGCCCTCTGGTGGGCTAAGGTGAAATTATCACACCACTGCATATCCTCATATTATGCAATCGACTTTCCATGATGAAATGGCGGAGAAAGAATAATAATTACACGTGGCTGTTATATTTACTAACAACTGCAGTGTTCAGAGAGCGCCATCTATCGAACATTACAAACGCGGATTGCTCACTTAATAATATAAGATGTACGTTTTTTTTTTTTTTTTTTTTTTTTTTTTTTTTTTTTTTGTTATTATTATTTTGTCGAAAAAAAAATTGGCAACAATTAAATCATGGATAAAATGCTAAAATTTAAATGTCTTATTTATCAGAAATTGGAAGGTTACTATTTTCACATTTTAATTAATTAAGAAAAAACTAATCATCCGATTGATAAGCTGTTTAATGCATCGGATTTACAAAAATTTTCACTTTCATTTGGTATCTTATTTGTAACGATGCGACTGACATTTCTAATTTATTTTCTAATATTTCTGATTTATTTTCCTCATTTTAAATAAATGTACGTTTTTTTTTTTTAATTATTATTATTTTGTCGAAAAAAAAAAAATTGGCAACAATTAAATTATGGATAAAATGTTAAAATTTAAATGGCTTTTTTTATCAGAAATTAGAAGGTTATTATTTTTACATTTTAATTAATGAAGAAAAAACTAATCAAAAATTCGAAAATCTGACTTCGATGTGCACAATGACCCTTCGGGGGGCACCTTTGTGTTAAATCTCGTGACTGTCCGAGCTACCGTTTTCGAGATCAGTGAAATATACACATATTGCTCACTTAATAGTATAAGATAACGTCTAAAAATTAATGCTAGGTTTTTATTTTGCATAAGGGGTTGTCTACTTATTAAAGTTTGCATCAACTTTTTTTTTTTTTTTTTTAATAGTAACACCCCTTTTTGATTGAGATCAAGGTAGTTCGGAAAAAATGCATAGTTTATGTACTTTTACTTAATTCTTTATAGAGTTACAAACGAAAAGGTATTAAGGGTTTATACATACATTAAAAAAAAAAAAAAAAAAAAACACATATATATATATATATATATATATATATTAAGATCTGAAACAGAAAATTATTATACTCATTCAGATAATAACCGGGAAAAAAATATGACAGTTTTAAAGAGAAAATAAACTAAAGTAATGCAAATTAAGAAATTATGTGCTTAATTTTTATTGCTGCTTGTTCTGTTCGTGCGAAAATTGATACAGGTCAGGATTCATTATTTTTGGAATATGAATTTATTAATAATTTTCAAAATTAAAAATATGTTTTTAATCAAAATTATGCAAAGAATATGTCTGAGACATTTTGTTCTAACGCATTTCAAAAAATTAAATTTGAATTTAATAATTTTCCGGGAAAATATTATACATTCATTTAACGTAGCATCTTCAAACTTTGGCAATTAATAGCTCTATGAAAATTTCAGAGAAATATATAATATCATTTTCCGGGCTTATTTGATTCAAATAACACAATAAAATTATCAATAACGGGTGATACCATTTAAAAGAATGAAGTTGGTGCAAGTTTTAATACGTAGACGATCCCCTAAATAAATATAAATATACTATTTCAAACTAGACGTTATTACTAATCGATCGGCATTAGCTGCACATTTGTGCGACGTTTTGCGAAGAAATTGACACTCGATATTTTGTTTTCTTTCTTCATTCTTATTTTTTTATTTTTATTGCTAACATAGTTTTTATTTCCTGCCAAGAACATTCTGCAAAAGATATAGATGCAAAGATTTTGTGTGTTTGAGACAGTTATATTTTATAAACACTGTACTCCTCAGCTCAAAACGGAATTAGTTAACGTAGACTAATAATTTATACTTGCCGTAATTGCTTTTCCAACAATGGATAATAGAATATAGAAGCATCCGAAGAAATTTGTGTGCAAATTATAACAGCATTTATAAACAGGTTTAACCTTGCTTTCGATATTAATATGGATTTAGCTGTCCTTCTGTGTAAAAGAAACTGAAGTTTTGCAATTGTGTAATAAAATTGAAGCTTTTAAGTTTTCAGAAAATTACATTCAGTTTACGTGTTCATATATATGACACATTATGCCATATTAAAAATTTTATTTATTTATTTAATTTTAATTATTCCGTATTTCCTACTTAGAAAGCTGTTTTAAAAAGGGAACAAATAGAGTTTAAAAAAAAAAAAAAAAAAAAAAAAAACATTTTCGAAATTGTCGAACTTTTTTTATTTTGTGAAAATTATCAGATAATTCCAGACACTCAGCAAAACTGACTAAAATATAATTAGTATTATTCTGTGGCTATCATACTTTTATATTATTTCACATAACATTGGAATCTACCAGTTAATACGCACAAAACTGAATGAATACAGTTTCTCACAATGAATATGTAGTTATATGCTGCATATATGTGCAGTTATACACTTAACTGTATATATTATAGTACCATGTTTTTATTAACTTCGATTCTTGTTTGTTTGTCCAATACAAATCTCGCAATCAATTTTTAACTAACTTCCCGACTAGCTAGATATTTGAAACTTTCAGGACAGCAGCAGAGAACACGGTTACAATACATTTTTTAATACTTTTAGTTAGCTGTTTCAGGTCCCTACTGCCTTCGGCAACGTTTATATGATTCGATAGAAAATTTATTTAACTAACTTCCCGACTAGCTAGACATTTGAAACTTTCAGAATAGTTCAGAACACGGTGAGAATGCATTTTTTAATACTTTTAACCAACTGTGTCGGGTTCCTGCCGCCTTCGGCAGCGTTACCAGTACAAAGCTTGCAATCGATTTGTCACTAACTTTCCGACTAGCTAGACATAACTTTCAGGATAGCTCAGAACACGGTGACAATACATTTTTTTAACACTTTTAGACAACTGTTTCAGGTCCTTACTGCCTTCGGCAGCGTTTATATCATTCGACAGAAAATTTATTTAACTAACTTCCCGACTAGCTAGGTATTTGAAACTTTCAGAATAGTTCAGAACACGGTGAAAATGCCTATTTTAAATATTTTTAACCATCTGTTTCGGGTTCCTGCTGTTTTAGGCAGCGTTCGCTGATTCATTTTCTCTGAATTAGTACAAGTAATCGTATAGATGAAATTTTTTACGTATCTTTACATGGGGAATTCGAAGGGAGCTAAATTTAGTAATCAAGGAGACCACGGAATTGGAACGTCGAGACCAATTCAATTATGTTGTGGAATGTTAACTGAAGCAATTGTGTACAGAAGTTGTCCAATGTGACTGTGCCACGTCCTGTGGAAAAATCACATTGTAATTCATTTTCATGCTGGGAGATTACGAAAATTTCTTAACTTATCTAAAAATAAAATAAATAAAAAAATAAAAATAAAAATAAAAATAAAGTGTCATCACTTGTGATTTTTTCGAGAGGTAAGAAAGGTCCAAAATATTCATTTTTAAGTAAGACGAACCAAATTTTTCTAGAAGTAGGAAAGGTCCAAAATATTCATTTTTAAATAAGACAAATCAAACAATACCCGGTTCGTATGTATAGCTTATTTTTAAATTAATTTTGGATGTGTCCAACAATGGCTCGTATGCAGTGTATTATTAAACAGTGAGATTATTTTTCAACCATATTTCTTGCGAGCATAGGAACCTCTGGGCATATGCTGACTCAACGAGTCCTGTTTTAAAACAGGAGTGATAACCCATATAATTTATATGAGAAAATAAGAGATAAGGGAACGCAGAATGACTGGATGTTTATCAAATCCCTCTATGTAGATCAATTTTGCACCCCTCCAAACCTTTAGAGTTGTCTTCAATGCTAAGCGCGGGAAACGTGGTTGCAATATACCTTCAATAGCTATGTGATAATCTGGAGATCGGTATCATTATATAAATGATATATAGAAAAAAAATAATAATCTGAATAACATTAACTGGCAGTTTGCCGAAAGCTGTGCACGAAAATATTTTCGGCGTTGCTTTTCCAAAATAAGCAGGTTACATATCAAGTTTGCATTATTCCACATTACAGTCCGTTAAGAAATTATAAGACCACTTTACTTTTGTAAATTATAAGAAAAATAAAGATTCTAATCATAATTTAAATACATAAAATAACATATTGCTCTATATTTTTTTATAATTAGTTTGCAATAACTTGGTATAATGCAATAAATGTTTAATTAATATATATATTAGAAAAAAAGTGAAAAATAACCTGTTAAGAAAATATAAGACCACTTGTCAAAAAACAAAACTGTATAAAAAATTAATATGATATTGGTCCTCCATTTTTCCTGATGACTTCAAACACTCTCTTTTTCATTGAAGCAACCAGGCGATTAAGTTCAGTTATAGAAATATTGTACCATTCTTTTACAATGGCTACTTCCTGTTCATTGGCAGATGAAAATTGTTTATTATTAGCATAAACTTTGCGAGATAATATACCCCATAGGTTTTCCATGGGGTTCAAGTCTGGACTTCGACTTGACCATGGCAAAACATTAATTTTTTCTTTTTTAAACCACTCCTGTGTGGATTTAGATGTATGACAAGCAGAATTGTCCTGTTGAAACATTCAGTTATCACCACCTAATAAAGGTCCAAACGGTATCATATGATCATATAGCATAGACTGATATTGTGTAGAGATCATATGACCCGAAATCCACTGTAAATCACACAACCCCTCATAACTGAAAGCTCCCCAAATCATTACCGATCCTCCACCCATTTGTCGACTGACGCATTCTTTTGGTTCCTTCCTCAAGTCATGCCAATAGTGTTTGTAACCATCGGAACCATCAAGGTTAAATTTCTTTTTATCAGAAAATATAATTTGTTTCCACTCATCATTCCATGACATGACATTTTTAGCCCATTTTAATATTTCTTCTCGATGGCATTTCAATAACTTTGTTTTTTCTTCAATTTAATAAATTTCGTATTAATATTTAATTTAAGACTCTTCCAGACTATTACATGTGGAGTTTTCTTGCTGAAACGTTTCGAAATTTCACGAGTTGAAAGACCTTTTTTAGTTGACAGTCGAAAAATTTGTCTATTATCACGTGCTGTCAAAATATGTTTCCTACCAGATCGTTTTATTTTGTTTTAATAGTCCTTTCTAATTATGGCATTATGAATGGCAGTTTTAGAACGGTTCATTAACCTCGCAATATCTCTTTCAGATTTACCAGAACCTTTATAAAATAAAATTTTTCTCACTTCGCACTCCATAATTCTTTATCTCGAGGCATCGTCAAATTAATCGTAGATAACACATTCAAAATCTAAGCCTTTGCTTCTTAGGTAATGCTTTTATGAAATACTGACGCATGCACTTTATATTGAGTTTGACGTCATGTGTAATATGCTAATTTTCTCTGGTGGTCTTATAATTTCTTAACAGACACAGTCTTTAATTTTTAGAAAAATGAATAAGTTTTAATGAAATTTAATTTAATTTTAAAAGTTGGAATTAGTATAAGATGCGTTTTCCTATCAATTTTAAATACGCAACTAAAAATTTGCATATCATGCTCTCTTCTTCAGAAATGCACCAATACGCTTGTGGTCTTATAATTTCTTAACGCACTGTAATGAAAGTAATAACATAATGAAAAATCTACTGGTCAAATCAGTATACACGTAAATTAATTCAGCATATATTTTTCCCAACAGCAATCTTACATATAAAGTTTGGCACACTTATACACTATACATAGAAGCTGAAATACAGCTTTTCTGTAAGTAGAACAAATTGCAGCATAGTAGTAATAATGTTCGTATGATAGGCACCAAATTGAATTAGCCTTGATTTTAATAATAATCACGGTACATTTAACGTTTGGTGCTCTGGTGCACAACAGAAATTCACCATTACGTCTATGGGGGAAATTGCAGGTAAGTATGAGATTAAACATTTATAGAATGCACCAAACAAAATAAAACGAATATATATTTTTTGTATGCGTAAAAACATGTTTCATGTAGAATATGGTATGGAAATTATTCACTGATCATTTATCGGGCTACACAGAAGAACTAGATTATAGTCCGACAATACTTGAAAATTAATAGAAATATGTTTCAGGTTGTGCTATGAATTATTAATATAAGATTATATTCGTTTGCACCATGTGGTGTGTACATTACTTTCAGAAGATTTACAGGGCTGCCAATATTTAAACATTCTTTTTATTGTTAGTGGAATTGCTTAACTGTAATATTTTACCTTGTCCAAGAAAGCTACTCAAAAATTAGAATTATTTCCTCATAGCCACATGGTAAATAATGTATTTTTTTATGCTAAATACTCACGATGAATATTTAGCCCAAAATCATGTTGGATTTTTTGTACATTTACACGTTTTGAGGTTTCCTAAATAGCGAAGTCAAGTTTTTAACGTTTGATCTTTGTTTGTATCTCTGAGAATAAATTAAAAACAAATAATTTCAGGCGATATCAAACGTTATATTTTGAAGTTAATACGTTTGTTACTGGGAAAGTAGGATCAAGATTGATAAGTTTCAAGGAATGTTGTGTGTGAAAGTTGTCTGAATAATTTTAGATGAAATTTTGAATTTAATATCAGATTTGAGTTCTATATAAATGTAGGTACAATAATGAAACGGTCGTTAAGGAGGCGGCAGCCCCGCACTCACATACAATTATTTGTCAAATAAAGCTGTTCCGGAACCTAATTTGTATTGTTTTAACACAGGTTTACATAACAGTACATGTTATCTTACCAACGTAATCTCCAATCTATATTTATAGTATTAAATTTCAGGGTAAGAGAAAGTCGTGTGAGTAACACACTAGATTATTTAACATGTGACTATGAGGAATTAATTTCAATTTAAGAGCAGTTTTCCTGGACATGATAAAGTATAAACACTTCTACTAACAATAAAAAAGAATATTATGGCTTAAATATTGGCAGCCCTGTATATCTTCTGCAGGTTATGTACACACCACATGGTGTATAAAAATATAATACTATATCAATAATATACGGCATAACCTGAAATACACTTTCTTCAATTTTCAAGTATTGTTGCACTATGATCTAGTTCCTTTGTGTAGCCTTGTAAATGAACAGTGAATGATTTCCATAGCCTATTCTACATGAAATATTTTTTTATATAAAAAATATATACTAGTTTCGTTTGGTTTAGTGAAATCTATGGACGTTAAATTATACTTACCTGCAATTTCCCCCATAGACGTAATGTATTAGAATTCTCTTGATTGTCCCTGTACACGAACCATTTGTTTGATCTTAAAGAAAAGCTTACTGTAGCATCCCTATATGATACACATTTAGAATAACAAGTTTTGACTTTCTGTGTTATTTTTTCTTGATATATGCTGATAACAGACACACACAGACCAACCGCTAAAAACATGATTTCTGGATTCAGGGGACCTGAAAACGTGTAAATATGACAAAAATTCAATTTAGAAAATTTGATCCAAAATCTAAAAAGAGTTAGAAAAAAAAAAGGGAATAATAATAACTTTTCGATCTGAAATATAATTCCAGATAATAAATAGTACACTAAATTATTTATTATATAATCTAAAATTTGAAATGCATAGCAACATATATTTTGTTTATCTGTAACCCAGATGTAAAAGACACCATGCTCATTTTTTAAAACAGTTAGTGCTATATCCTTCATATACATTTTTTGCTTTAAATAGAGCCATTATGCACTAATATCCAGTTAATACAAAGGAAATAAGAAAGTGAAAAATAAAACCATATCCATTTTTACTTTCTCTTACCCATGAGGTAGAGAAATTATTGTTTTTAAGTGAGATTTTGTTATATTTACATGTTCTGAGGTCCCCTGAATACGAAAATCATGTTTTTAGCAAATGGTCTGTGTGTATGTCTGTGTGTGTGTCTGTTATCAGCATATCTCAAAAAAAATTATGGCAGAAAGTTCAAACTTGGTATTCTAAATGTGTATCATATAGGGATGCTACAGTAAGCTTTTCGTTGAGATGAAGCAAATGGTTCGTGTACAGGGACACTCAAAAGTATTCAAATACATTACGTCTATGGGGGAAATTGGAGGTAAGTAGAGTTTAACATCTATAGACTGCACTAAACCAAATGAAACGAATATACAGTCTGTCAAAAAAGTATTGGGACACACTACAAGTTCAGAGATTTTTATCATAATACTTTACTTAAATATACAAATGAAACCAAAAATGAGGAGTAAACGTTATTTTGATAAATACAAATCATAATAATTCAAACAAAACTTATATATTATTGCAATTATACTTATAATTGGAAACAAAAGAAATCTAGTAAAAAAACGTGCTCAAAAAAGTATTGGGACACTGCCTAATAAATTAAGAAAAACAATGCAAACTTAAAAGTTAATATCTTGTTGGACCGCCCTTGCTTTTTATGACTTCTACTGGTCTATTTGGCATGGATTGGGTCATTTTTTTGCAAAACGATCGATCGATTTTAGCCCACTCTTCTACCAAATGCTTTCTTAAATCCTGCTTGTTAGATATTTGGTGTTCATGTAATTTTTGCTGTAGATAGTCCCACACATGTTCAATGGGGTTAAGGTCTGGACTTTGTGCGGGAGTCTTAATCACACTAGGACAGTGGTACATGACCCATAACTTGCAAATATCAGCAGTATGTTTCGGGTCATTATCTTGGTACAATTTAAAATGTCTTGAGATTCCCAGCTTCCTCGCACTTTGCTTTAAATTTCGCTTGAGAATGTCAAGATAGACACATTTATTCATATGCCATCAATAAAATGTAAGTTCCCGACACCAGAGCTTGCCATGCAACCCCAAACTAATCGATTGCCACCTCCATATTTGACAGTAGGCAGTAATTTTTTGGCATGCATTGCTGTATTTGGTTTCCGCCAAACTTTTTGCTTGCCATCCGATCCGAAAATGTTACATTTGCTTTCATCAACAAAAATTACATTTTCCCAAAATTCTTTCGGCTGCTTTACATACTCTTTAGCAAATGCAAGCCTAGCTTGTTGATTTGCTTTGCTGATGCAGGGCTTTCTTCGGGGTATTCTGCTATGATATTTCTGTTTCCTTAAAACATTTCTAACAGTTTCAGGATTTACCAAATTTCCGAACCTACTTTTACATTGAAGAGTCAATTTTACTGCACTAGTTTTTGGATTAATGTGAACTTGTCTCACAATCCACCTCTCTTCACGTTCATTAAATGCCCTTGGACGCCCTGATCTTTGCTTGTGTTCAACACTATTTGTTTTCTTGAACCTATCAATAATGTTAAAAACAGTAGACTTACCCAATTTCAAGATTTGTCCTATATCGCGAACTGATTTTCCATTTTTCCAATGAGTTATTACCAGATTTCACATACCATTCGATATATCTTTGTTTCTCGCCATTTTCTCTATGAGTAATCTTATCTACTGAAACTTTTACGTATAAAATTCTAGTTTACAAAAAGTGGTAGTAATTTAATTTCTATTGATGCGCTATAGACTGGATAAAATTTCTCGTTTAAAAAGTGTCCCAATACTTTTTTGACTCTTGTTTGCCTTTGAGTTATATTTGAAAATCTAGATTGAATGAAAATGCTAAAATACTAATAAATCTTTCTTTAAATGTGATAAATATTTTTTATAAATAGCTTTACAGTTATGCATGTCAAGTGTCCCAATACTTTTTTGTGTGACTGTATATTTTTTATAATAGACACTGTCAACTGGGAAAAAAAAAATTGTGTAAGTAGGAGACTCGCCTCCCCCCTCGAGGGGAGTAAATTTTCATGATGGGTATTTTTCAAAAGAGCTCGCCAATACCTTTAAAACGAATGGTTGAACCATCGATCTGTGATAATTTAAAACAAAGTTATCGATTTTTTTTTTTTTTTTTTTTACTTTTAACGAAAAAAAATTTAGAAAAAAAAAATCGTATATATATATATATATATATATATATTCTTTTTTTTAAATACTGAGAATAAAATGGACTTTTTTTTGGTTATTTAGTGTTATACTACTTCTCTAATATGGAAATAATCTGCATTATCATAAAATATAATTTTTTTAAATAATAATTTTAATAAATTATTCTTTAAAAACAGAATTATTTTTAATAACCAAATTAAATTCTATATAAATGTAGGTGCATTAATGAAACGAGGGGTTGAGGGGGGCAGTAGCCCCCCTCACACAGAATTAATTATCATATAAAACTCTTCCGAAGCCTAATTTGAATTGTTTAACATAGGTTTACATAGGTTTACATAGGTGTTTAACATAGGTATCTTACCTCTTAATCTCCAACCTACATTTATATAGTATTAAATTTCAGGGTAAGAGAAAGTCGTGTGAGTGACACACCAGATTATTTACTCTCTCTTACCCATATATGTATATATATGGTAGAGAAAGTGTTCTTTTTGGGTCAAATTTTCGAAAGTGATATTTTGTTATATTTATACGTTTTGAGGTCCCCTGAATCTGAAAATCATGTTTATAGCGGTTAGTCTGTCTGTGTGTCTGTCTGTTATCAGTATAACTCAATAACAGATCATAGCAGAAAGTCCAAACTTGGTATTGTAAATGAATATCATATAGGGATGTAACACTAAAATTTTCGTTGAAATCAAGCAAATGGTCCGTGTACACGGACACCCAAGAGAATTCAAATACATTACGTCTGCAGGGAAAATTACAGGTAAGTATTAGAGTTTAGCATATATAACCTACACTAAACCAAATGAAACGAGTATATATTTTTCATATGCGTAAAAACATGTTTCATGTAGAATATGGTATAGACATCATTCACTGTTCGTTTCTAGGGCTACACAAAAGAACTAGATTATAGTGCGACAATACTTCAAAATTGATGCAAGTGTATGTCAGGTTCTGCCGTGTATTATTAATATAGGATTATATTTATGTGTCCCTTGTAATGTGTACGTAAGTTTCAGAAGATATACTGGGCTGCCAATATTTAAGCCATAACATTCTTTTTCATTGTGCTTCATTATTTATTTTACCATGTCCAGGAAATTTGCTCAGGAATTGAAATTAATTCCTCATAGTCATATGGTAAATAATATATTTTTTTAAGCTAAATATTCATTTATTGTTTTTTTGTTGTTGTTGTTTATTTACACGTTTTGAAGCTTCCTGAATACCGAAGTCAAGTTTTTAACGTTTGATTTTTATTTGTGTGTATTAGAGAAGTAAATTAAAAACAAATAATTTCATTCGATCCAGATGTTGTATTTTGAAGTTAATTCGTTTGTTACTAGAAAAGTTTGATCAAGATTGATAAGTTTCAAGAAATGTTGTACGTGAAAATTGTCTGAATAATTTTAGATGAACTTTTGAATTTAATAACGGATTTGAATTTTATATAAATGTAGGTACAGTGATGAAATGGGATGGGGAGGGGGTGAGGAGACGGTAGCCCCCCTCACATAGAAATATTTTTTAAATAAAGCTGTTCCGAAGCCTAATTTGAACTGTTTTAACATAGGTTTAGATAACAGCACTCGTTATCTTATCTGTATTTGTAATATTAAATTTTAGGGTAAAAGAAAGTCGTCTGAGTGACACACCAGATTATTTTATTCATAACAACCGTGTTTCATTGTGGCACGTCAAAGTCATGGTGGTAACACTTTTCACAAAATCGACATGGTGTCCTTTACATTCGGGGTACAGATGTTTTTAATGATATATGAAAACTATTGGTATAGCTTCCGTATACAAGCAGGCAATTATATTTCTTATAAATATTTTATAATTTCTTACAAATTCGATAAAACCTACTTTTCAAAAAAGCCATCATAACTTTTATACATTTTTTATATCATGTTTTTTAAACCGAAACAGTTTAATCGTACATTAAAGCATCCATAATCCGGAATTATATAATCCGACAACACCCATAAACCGGCACTAATGACATTTTTGCGATTCGTTTTTTTTTTTTTTTTTTTTTAGCTCCGCCTGTAAATTGTAGTAGTACTCAACTTAATTCGCGGCCAACTTTTATCGATCGTTAATAAAGCTTACGGATTTTCATTTAATTTTATTGATTTACGGACTAGCGTGAATTTTTTACAGATTAATCAAGATGATGGCGAAAAGTCCGAAAAAGAAGAACGAAATTTTTGTCTCGCTATGGCAAATCCAAAATTTATTAATAAAAGAGATCATTTCTTTTCCCAATACCGTAAGTGAAAGTAAACACGACAACCCTAAATCTCAGTCAACAGTTTTTTGAAGGACTTGAAAAATATGATTTTATGAGCAATAAGCAACTAATGAACGTGCATATGTTAATCCGCCAATGTCAAACTGAAAAACAAAAAAGAATGAAACAAATGAAATCGACTGACATATTTAATAGAATGCAGCAACGTCAAATTTCTGATCTTATTTGTTATTAAGCGAGTTTAGTTTCAATATGTTTTTTTTAATTATTATTTGTACAAAAATAAACGATCTGTATTACTGTTTTATAATTGTTACTTGAAAAATGTTTATTTATTTCAAATTTTATTTTAATTATTTTTGTTTTTTATAAGGATTTGTATACATTTTTTAAAACTAATTTTTTAAAAATATTTCTTTAGATGCTGTGACTGACATGATTTCGATATACATTTTCCGAATACCTATAATCCGGAAAAATCTGTAATCCGGCAGTGTCTATTTCCCACCGATGCCTGATTATCGAAGCTTCACTGTAGTTAAATAATTCAAAGGGTTGAAAAATAATCAAAAATACTTATTATGGCAAATAAATGAGTTTGATGAGTCAAACTTTTTATTAGTTCGAGTAATGCTCTATCATTTCTTTTATTATAGTGAATGATTATGATTTTGTTAAAATGCATTTCAAATAACATCTGACATAGGTCATGATTCCTGAATTTTATTGTTGGTTCTGTAGAAAAACTATGGTACACCAAAAACACTAATTTTATTGGTAATGTGCATAGATAATAAATAACTATAGCTTTTTCATTCAACTTTTTTGTCAAAGTTATAATGCATAAAGAAATGTAGACAAAGGGACAAATAGCAAATGGCATAGAATAATTTCGCTGAGGGGGAAAAAAACGATGAAAATAAACGGTACTTCAAATAAAAAATATTCACATTCCATAGATGTTTTTCTTTTAACCGTCAGTGTAAAGACACTGTAATCATTACAGTTAAGAGTCAAGCCATGTCCAGAAAAAAGTAAAAGAAAAAAAAAAAAAAAGCGAAAGCATTTACATTTTTTTTAACTGCTTTGTAAAATATCAAAACAAGCAAGCGTTTAAAATTATTCTACACAAAAAATAAATCCTAGAAGATGTTCAAAATACGTATCAGAAAGATTTTACTCTTTTGTTGTCACAATCTTTATTTTCTTTCAGGGATTAAAAGCTATTGGCATGTATGTAGATATGAATATTTTCAAAATTAAGCTGTGACCAAATGTAATAAAATAAATAAGTAAAATAAAACAACACTGTTCGTGATTCATGGATTTTCCTTACAAGTATTTACTCACCAGTTAAGGCCGTTTATTCTTTCGCACCTTACCTGAACAGAATCATGGAGTTGTGTTTCTTTCTTTCTGTTATTGGCAGTTCTATTCTTACATCAGTAGATGATGCAAAATTGACCTTGTGTGACGGACAAGTTCTTCGGTAGTGAAAAGTACTTATTTGCAACTTTATTTTTAGACCTTCATTCAACTTCGCTGGAGAGCATTCAAAGATGATGCTTACGAAATCATCATGCGAGAATGTTTTTTAAAAAAAAGTTGCATTTTAACTGCATATTATTACCTATATAAATAAAGAGAAGTAAATGCCTGCGTGTGAGAGAATTTTTCGATTTTAGAATCTGAATTTTTTTTTTTTTTTCCCTTGATCTCTCTGTTAAATTTTCTTGAATTTTCATTAAACTGGATATTTTTCATTTGAAACGTCTGTGTACCTTAACAACCGTTAAATTATTATTTATATTTTATTATTTCATTTTAAGTCAAGTAATTAAACAGAATTTATATATAATTATTTAAGTATGCAGGAATTCCTTCGATTTTTTCGACACTGCTGCATTTCAAATGAGAAAACTTCTCTCAATCTGGTGATATCTTTTTCTAAACGAAGTCATCGATAGATTTTTACTTTCTCTTACCCATAAGGTAGAGAAAGTATTGTTTTTAGGTCAAATTTTCAAACTTTAATTTTTGTTTTGTATACACATTTTGAGGTCCCCTGAATCAAAAAATCATGTTTTTAGCAGTTGGTCTTTGTGTCTGTTTGTCTGTGTGTGTTTGTCTGTGATTCTGTGTGTCTGTGTGTATATGTCTGTCTGTCTGTGTGTTCGTTATCAGCATATCTCAAAAACAAATCATAGCAGAAAGTTCAAACTTGGTATTTTAAATGTATATGACATAGGGATGCTACACTAAACTTATCGTTGAGATCAAGAAAATGGTTCGTGTACAGGGACACCCAAGAAATTCAAATACATTACGTGTATGGGGAAAATTGCAGCTAAGTAGAGTTTAACATCTATAGACTGTACTAAACCTAATGAAACGAATGTATGCATTTTATATACGTAAAAACAAGTTTCGTGTAGAATATGTTATAGAAATCATTCACTGTTCATTTACAGGGCTACACAAAAGAACTAGATTATAGTACGACAATACTTGAAAATTGATGGAAGTGTACTTTAGGTTGTGCCGTGTGTTATTAATATAGGATTATATTTATATCTTCCATGTGATGTGTGCATAACTTTTAGAATAAAAACAGGGCTGCCAATATTTAAGCCATAACATTCTTTTTTATTGTTAGCGGAAGCGCTTTACTGCAATATTTTACCATGTCCAGGAAAGCTGCTAAGGAATTGAAATTAATTCTTCACAGCCGTGTGGTAAATAATGTATTTTTTTTAAGCTTAATATTCATCGCTTGTTCTTTTTTTTTTTTTTTTTTTTTTTTTTTTTAATTTATTTATTTAGACGTTTTGAGGCTTCCTGAATACCGAAGTCAAGTTTTTAACGTTTGACCTTTGTCTATGTCTATTAGAATAAATTAAAAACAAATAATTTCATTCGATCCAAATGTTGTATTTTGAAGTTAATGAGTTTGTTGCTAGGAAAGTTTGATCAAGATTGATAAGTTTCAAGGAGTGTTGGTGTGAAAGTTGTCTCAATTATTTGAAATGAATTTTTGAATTTAATAACAGTTTCAAATTCTATATAAATGTAGGTACAGTAGTGAAACGGTTGAGGAGGGCGGTAGCCCCCCTCTCACAGAATTACTTGTCAAATAAAGCTGCTCTAAAGCCTAATTTAAATTGTTTTAACGCAGGTTTGCATAACAGTACTCGTTATCTTACCCCTTAATCTCCAATCTGTATTTATAGTATTAGATTTCAGGGTAAGAGAAAGTCATGTGGGTGACACACCAGATTACTTTTTAATTGAATTATATGTGATATTTTATTTCGGCCGCCTTTCCAAAACAATTGTTTCTCTGGTGACATAAAAATTCCTTTAAAACAGAAATGTCGGTAATTTTTATTTATTTATTTATTTATTTTTGCTATAAAAGATAAATGATAATAAATGAAATGATTGAACTAATGAAATCTTAAATTAAATTAAAATTTATAACAACTAAGTTTATGTATAATTTTTATTATATAATTAATAATAATATAATTATTAATTTATTTTACTTGTAATCGTATTAGAACAGATCGAGGATTAGAGAAACTAGGCTCTATTTCTAGGTCTCACTAATACATGGTACAAAAATTAAAATGTTCAGTAAATATTGAGATATAAAAATCTGTAAAATTATTGCTCATAAATACTAACAGTGCACCTTGTCGTCCAATAAATATCCAAATAAAAAAGTCTGATTAAGGCGCTGCCGCAAACAGTGAGGACCCAGATCTGATATAATGCCTGCGGGAAAGGCGCTGACGAAGGTAATGGATATCAAAATCAAAATTTTGAGTTTGAAATAGTTTTTTTTCTTCTTTTTTTTTTTTTTTTTTTTTTTTTTTTTTTTAAGTGGAATACAAAAGTAGTGATTACATTTTTTTTTTTTAAATTCATTCAAATAATGGCAGGGATGGAACACGG
The DNA here is from genome assembly GCA_963930645.1 of Salticus scenicus. Taxonomy (NCBI): domain Eukaryota; kingdom Metazoa; phylum Arthropoda; class Arachnida; order Araneae; family Salticidae; genus Salticus; species Salticus scenicus. The sequence continues at coordinate 241,264,651 of OZ005650.1, read as the reverse complement.
GCGCAGTATTCATACCACTATCAATGTAAGAAAATTTTCTACTTCTTAAATCAACAATATTATAGGTAGTAAAATTTCTTAAACAGATTCCGGTATGAAATCTGCGCCCGTGTTCCATCCCTGTAATGGTCAAACAAAGGGGATAAAACTCGCTAATATTTAATATTGTGATGAAAAGATGCTGTACTGAAAAATGTGTTTGTTATAAAAGTTTCTTCTTAATACACAAGCGCATACACCACTTCTTCCCCATCTTTATATAATTTAAAAATCAATGGTTATATTAGGGTGGGTTTAGTTGGCTTGAGTATATATAGGTATAGTTCTCAATTCGTCCGTTTTTTAAATACTACTTTTTTATATAGTTATCTCAGTCTGAATATTTAATTGCAGAAATTGAGACTTTAAATAAACCAAAAATTTCTGTAAAGTAATAGTAGTGTTGAAAAGGTGAAAGACTTGGCAGATAGGTATATATCCTCCTAGACTATTAGATAAATTTTAGCCAAACTTGAAACAGTTTCACTTACTATTAATATATTTTTCACTCTAATAAAAAGACAAAAATGTACTATACATCTAATGCATTTATTGTAAGAGAAGTAAAAGAAAAAGCTTCTTAAAAGATATGTTTTATATTTTCTAAAATAATAATGCGACTACAGAATACAATAATTATAAAATAAAAACTTTTTATAAACCATGTTTTTAAATTTTCTGTTGAATCATAGCTATAGAACTTGCACCTCAGACGAAGAAAAGGGCGGCTCAAACCATTTAATACCAAAATTTCGAGAAAATTTTAAATTATTATGGATTTATGAAAATATGAGCTGAAATTAGCCAGATTGGAAATTCTGGCATAAAATGGTTTGAGCCGCCGTTTTCTTCGTTTGAGGTGCAATTTTATTGGAATAGTAGTAAAATGCAAGTATTCAGATCGGCGGTACTGAGCTGAAAAAGTTATTTTGTTCTTTTTAGTGCATTGAGAAAAAGGCATTTTATTTTTTTTTAAATAAGTGTTATTATTTTTATTTATTTTTTTATTTTTTTTATTTTTGTAATATTTTATAATTTTTATATTTTTGATGCGCTACCTAGATTAAAATCGCTGTTGCTAAATTAAACTTCTTGGCGAAAAATGTTCGGTGTATTTCAAGGCAAAAACTTAAAAAATCGTCCAGGGGGATTTATAAATAAAACTGATTTTAGTACAACAAATATTTGCATCGTAAAATATATTAGCACTTTATCAAAGTATAAAAAAAATTTTAAGTGACAATGACGTCAATTTTTGTAAGATGCATAATTTATTTTTTTACAATTTTTTATTGTTCACGTTTGATAAATGTGCAGTAGAATCTCGTACAATGCGCTCCCACAAAACGCGATTTCGTATAACGCAACGAAAAATCTGCGACTATTACTCATACAACGCGATAAAGAGTCTCGTATAACGCGTGCACGGATTAAGCGTGAAATAAAGGAAGCACATGACAATATCTTTTCTACTTTCAACCTGTTCGAGGAAGGATTGCTCCGTTACTATGCCAACACCCGACGCTTTTGGTCTCATTGCGGAATGGAATCGTCTGCTCAATGTATGCCACCTATAACGCGATTTTCTATTACGCGGAACATATGTCCCGCGTTATACGAGAGTCTACTGTATTTATTTACCTGTCGGAAAAAAAAAATGAACTCGTAAATTTTTTTGGCAACAATTAAATTATGGATAAAATTTAAATGGCTAACTTTTTCCTATTATTAGCTTATAATTTTCATATTTTTATTAATTAAAAGAAAACTAATAAATTATTTTATTTATTTATTTATTTATTTTTATTTTTTCTTTTATTTATTTATTTTTATTTATTTACTTATTTATTTATTTATTTTATTTTTTTTATTTACTTATTTATTTATTTATTTATTATTTATTTATTTATTTATTTATTTATTTTGCGTTAAATTGTAGTGTCAGAGAAGACTAATATTTTAGTGAAAACCCGAAGTCTTTAGGTTGTCTGATTGCTGAGATATAAGCAAAAAGATGTAAAACATTCGGACAAGCGCCGGTGACAGACAGAGCGGGTATAAGAAAAGGTCTTAATAAAAATACACACACACACATATATATATATATGTGTATAATGTGCAAATTCTGGAAGCTTAAAATTTATTGTCAGAAATTAGATAATCAATAATTCGTTTCGATAAAGACAAAATTTTGTTTGCATTCTCATTTAGCCATAAGTATAATTAAATCATGGTTTTATATTTAACTAGCCGGCCTTCGCCCGCCTAGCAATCGATATTTCCAAATGAATCTATTTCTAAATTTGCTGCTTGCATATTACCCCGGCAAACCCAAATAAAAAAAATCGGCCAAATGTCGTGATAAATAACCAATATTTATAAGAATTTTATTTAAAATTTAACTGTTTATTATTATTATTATTATTATTATAATTATATAACGTAATTCGAGTAATGAAATTTAATTTGAATTTAATTATTTATAAAAATAAAGCTTCAGCGCAAATTCATTAAAATCGTCGCTAGTTTATTTGTCGATGGGATAATACAGAGGTCGCAGCGTTCCTATATTTTTGCTTGCGCTTTATTCTTTTCTCACCACTATTTTAAAACAGCATTTTCTTTTAAATAATACGATAGCATTAAAACTTTCAAGATAAATTTCTTTTTGAAAATATTGGAGGTAATACAATAAAACGCATACGAAAATATAGGAATGTTGTGGCACTTGAATAATAGCATCTAAATATCGCAAATGTATTACTTTTTTTTCTCATGCCAATTTAAACTGTTTGTCATCGATTTACATACGCCTTTTCTTTTTTTTTTTTTTTTTTTATACTTTCAACTTCTTTTATATTATAACAAGTTTGTTTAGACTTACTTACGTAACACAAATGATATGTTTATTTTAATCTTCTTCCTTCTTTTTTCAATTACCTTTCATTTTATCTTATTTTATTTTTATTTTATTTTTTTTTAAAACCTGAATGAAATTTTGTTTTGATTTTTCAGTACATTGTGACGTCATTTTTTCTATTAAATTATACTGTTTATTATTATTATTTTTATTTAATCTTTTGAAAACAATGGATAATATTTTGGCTGTTTACTTTTATTTTATTTCAATGTATTGTTCTAGCAGCAATGCAACCATTTTCGAGCGTTAGTTTCCAGAAACTTGGGATTTTTTTATCAAAAAGATAACGTGACTTTTGCTCTTCATATGATAAAAAATAAATTTAAATTACTTTTAAATGCTATAAAAACTGAAAATTAAACAACCTAATGAATCAAGGACAGAATTCATTGAACCAAAATTGATCAGAGCAAAATATTGAACTTTTATATTTTCAGTAGACATCATATATGTTTTTATTATAATCCTTCGCTTATATAATGGCATTTCTCACTAACAAAATTACAACGAAAAATAAAAAAGACAACAAATGAGTTTCAACTGTAATTTCACGATATACTAGCTGCCATGCGCAATTTGATATTCATAAAGATAACTCATGCTAAACACCTGCATAAGATATTTCCATGATATCATATAACTTGAATGTTACAACTTGTATTTACTTGCAAAACAAATGCCTTGCCTTTTATCATGATGTAATCTTTTTTTCTGATTTGCATCTGTTATCTCTTTAACTTCGAAAGGAATACTCTGTCGAACCGCCATCAACCAGTTAACGCGCATAAAAGTGTAATCAGCATAGGTTCTGATAATAAACAATTTATATATATAATTTAATGAATATATATATATATATATATATATATATATATATATATTGTACAAAAGAGACTACCTAGATATCCAAAAATTCGCAAAAAGTGAGTACAAGCAACGCCACAAGTTTATCGACATGTGTCCAAATTAAAAGCATAGTTGCCCATGTCGGCCTTTTCCCATATCAAGTTTGGTGCACTTATACGCTATAGGACTTGAAATATAGCCTTCCCTTAACGGGGAAAATTTTCTTTATAGCAACACGATTTCTCGCATGAAATGCATTCAAATTAAAACAGCACAATTTTTCATAACGGCGATAATTTCACACATCAAGTTTGGTGCATTTATATGCTACAGAAGCTGATATACAGCTCTATCGTATGCCAGAGAAATCTACAACAAAGCAGCGCCACCTTTCGACCGATATGCTCCCAAAATAAACCAGTGTAGTTTTTTTGTAGTAATGGTCATCTCACATATCAAGTTTGATGGACTTATACACAATATATGCTTAAATATAGCGTTTTAGTAACGGCAGCAATCACAGCCTAGCAGCACCACTTGCTGGGAGATATATGCCAAAGTCTAATCAGCAACAATTTACATAAAGATCCAACCAATATAAACTTCTGTAGAATTTCGTTCATTATATCGTGAAGTACAACGACCGCAAATTTTGGTGGTTACATCGCACATATGCACACACATACACAGAAAAATGTTTTCTGAAAAAAGGTCAAATCATGTTAAGACGTAATAATAATAATAATAATCAACTTGTTATGCTATGCAAAATATGACAACTAAATAAATATTACGGCAGTTATTAATTTGATTATTTAAAATATATATATATATATATACAGTCGGTAACAAAATTCTCCGAACACTAGCAAAAATTCCTATATAAAAAAAGTACACTTAATACTGTTTTGTTAAATAAATCCTTGTCGAATCCTGTTTTTAGACTGACTAAGAACAGGATTCGACAAGGATTTATTCAACAAAACTGTATTAAGTGTACTTTTTTTGTATAGGAATTTTTGCTAGTGTTCGGATACTTTTGTTACCGACTGTATATATATATATATATATGAATTGACAACAACGTATATATTAAATAATGTAAAATACTCTCTATAAACTCAGATATACATATAATATATATTTATTTATTTACATTTTAAAATGCAAAATCTACATTTCATTGATAGTTAAATTTCCCTTTTCAGTCGAAATCTGGCATAACATAAATGAAAGCTTAAAAAAAAAATACATATATATATTAAAATCATAAAAGGTGTAAGGAAATCTTATATAATCTTATTGATATTTTGTGCAGTGTCATCCAAATAGAAGTTATGCAATTCAAACATTTATTTTGAAAGAAGCGCATTTTGTAAAGCTTGTCCGTATGGAATTTTGCTAAAACTTCTATTTCGTGTTCTTTAGTAAATCTCCGATGCGTTACATCTTTTCAAAAAAAATTTGAATAAAATGACTTTTTTTTTTTTTTTCTAATTTTATTAAAAAGATAACTACAAGTATTCAGTTATTTATTTTTTCATCTGAAAATTAATTTTACATAAAGAATTCAAAATATACTCGCTTTCGAAGTTAAAAGTTAATACTATGTTTTAAAGTTTTATTTATTTTACTTTTTTCTACACTGTAGAACCTTTACATTATGGTGGCCACCCCTTGCCTACAGCAATTAGCTCTCTCCTCCTTCCCCCCTCCCGGAGATAAAACCAAGGTGCACCTGCAGCTTACGCCGGAATATATAATAAAGAGACCATAAATGTGTTTCCACAAATAGTGCTTAGCGACATAATGAGAAAAGCAACTAATTTATCAGATTTCGCTAAAGATGAAATCGTTATGGCACGGTGGGTTGGTACATCTATTCCATAAATGGTGTGTTTGTTGGGCTGCTCACGAGCAGCCCTTGTGATTACTTGCCGAAAATGGTGTATGGAAGAGAACTGTTGGCCTGGAAGCACTGATTCCAGGAAAGAGCAGAGATTGTTGTGCATTGTTTGCCACGACCAAAGGGTTACAACGGCTGAAATCGCCAGTAGCTACAATAATGGCGGGCCAGATGGTGCGACTCAAAATACAGAACAGTGTACACTTTTTCGTATGAACCCACGCAGGCAGCGGCCAATTCGCACTAGTGCGCTGATGACACATCATTGCCAGTAACGCCTACAATGGACCAAGGAACATCGGCATTGAAGAATGGAATAAAGTCGCATAGTCAGACGAACCACGCTTTCTGTCAATTATATTGACCGGCGAGTTAAAATACGCCGATATTGCAACGGAAATTTTGGAACATAGCTTCACATTTGACAGGATACAAGGCGGTGGGGACAGTATTATGGTGTGGGTGAAGCTTTCGTGGGGAACATTAGGATCCATCATACCCATAGAATAACCCTTGATGTCTGTGCACTATGTGAACATCACTGCATACCAGATGCACCCCATCATGGCAACAGTGTTCCCAGAAAGTGATGCTATTTGTTAACAGGATAAGGCATTATGTCACGAGAGCCAAATCATCAAAGAAGTAGTTCAAGAACTATTGTGATGGATTTCAAGCCGTGTCTTAGCCTCCAAACACACCAAAATGAATCCAATCGAGCATTTGTGTTTGCACCTCAAAATAGCGTTCATGCTGCCACGCTGCCACTACTCAACATATTAGAATTGCAGGACCAACTGATGCGTCCCTGGTACTTGATACCTTAGATTACCTATCAACACCTTGTTGAGTCAATACCCCGCCAGGTACTGGCGATTTAACGACGAAAAATAGTCTTACTTTATAGCAAACATCAGAGTTGCCAACGTTGTAATTTATTTCGGAGCATTTTTAGACCCGCCTTTATTTCAAACTAAAAGAGTAAATTTTTTTTCTTATTTTATCGTAGATATATATTAAAGAAAATTATTCTATAAATAAAGTGGTGCGAAAAATAAATGCTCCAGAATAAATTGGCTTCCCATTTCCAATGGATTTATCCATTTTAAGATGGCTCGGACACGATTGGGGTATTTTTAGTGAATATCTGTTTGTGTGTGAGTATGCGGCGAAATTTTGGGGCAATTCTAGTTCAAAAACTAATTCTCAGAATTTCATGTACATTTAGAGGAGACTGGAGCACAGTTGACCTAGGGGCACAGTGGACGACCCCTATTTAAATCTCTTAATATTTAACTCTTTTAGTTTATGTTGAGACTCATATATGGCAGCATGGTACTACTTGTACACATCCGAAAAACCACATGGTAAATGCTAAGGTAGCCATTTTATACAATTTTTATGTTTTGAGCTGCTCAAAGTAATTTTTAAGTCTAAAGTTTTTTTAATTTTGTCAGGACTGAACTATTGACTACAAATATTGAATAGTTGTTAATAAAGGGTAAGATATTGTTGTTTTTAAATTTATAAATATTATTAGCATATTTATAGTCTATATATAATTTTAATATTATTATTTGTTTTGTCTGGACATGGGGCACAGTGGACCACCTCTACATGGGGCACAGTGGACCGCCCTCTAGTGTGCCTAAAAGTCCAAATTATATTTAATACTGAAGGATTTCAATGCATGTTTCCTCATATCATCTGTTAACTAGCTGACACCTGTCTATGTGACGTAACTGTATTACGTAATCAACAGCGCATCTTCGCTTCTCTGAGAAAGAGAGGTTTATAAGAGTCTGTACGAGAAAGCTTTGCTAAGCGTGCGGCGAGAAATGCCCGCATTATGTTATTCTACTTTTCTATATTATTAAATGTTGTGATTGTTTAAAAGACTCTGCTTTTCACTCTGCGGACCCATTTATACCAACAATGGTTATGGGCCCAGAATGCATGCATCTTACTGCGGACTTTTTAAAAATTTAAATTAACATTCGCTAAAACGAAAGTGCGACTTACAGTTAAGCCTAAGGGCTGAAATCAAAAGTATTTTTGATTCTATTTTTATAAAGAAGCTACTATAGCTGATTAAATATGTCGCAAGTATTAAATATAGAAAAGTTATCGAAAAATAATTTTGACACCTGGAAGCTGCAGATAGAAGCTGTTTTAATCAAGAATGATCACTGGAGTTATGCTAACGGAACGAAAATTAAGCCCGATGAAGGCGCCGAAGGTGAAGAAAAATGGCTCGAAATTGACCGTAAAGCTAGAGCCGATTTAATCCTAGCAATTACCCCAAGTGAGTTGTGTCATATTAAGCATTGTACCACCTCAAATGAAGTATGGAATAAATTAAAAGAAGTTTACGAATCGAGAGGACCGGCAAAGAAAGCCACCCTATTGAAGCAGCTACTCTTTAAGAAAATGTCTGATAGTGAAAATATGTCCGATCACCTAAATACTTTCTTTGATATAGTGGACAAGCTAAAAGAAATGGACATTCACGTAGCCGAAGATTTATTATCAATTTTGCTCTTATACAGTATTCCTGACAGCTATGAAAATTTCAGGTGCGCCATAGAAGCAAGAGATGAATTGCCGCAGCCTGAAGCTCTAAAAATTAAAATGATGGAAGAATATGAGTCAAGAAAAAATAAAAAGCATCAAGAATCATCAAATGCGTATTTTACAACTCACAAGAAAAATCTTCCTGAAAAGAACAAAAGAGAAATCTTAAAGCCTGTGCAGAACAAGAACACGTATGGCGAAAGAAATTATGCAATCTTCAAATGCAATTACTGTTCAAAAGTAGGGCATAAAGCCTCAGAATGCAGAAAGAAGATCTCAGACAGAAAATTCACTTCATCGAATAAATACAAAGATAGATCATTTATGGTTGAAGATAGTACAGAGTTCACGGCAGCCAGTAACTCTTTCCAAGAACATTCCGAGTGGTGTCTCGATAGCGGTACGACATCACATATGGCTCATGACAAGAATTTGTTTATAGATTTCGAACCTAGAATTGGATCATTTATAAAATTAGCTGTAGATGAAACAGCGGAGATCACAGGTGTTGGAACAGTCAAATTAAAAGTTCCCGGTAATCACGGTGTAACCAATTTAAAGTTAACAAATGTTTTGTGCGTTCCAAAATTGAAATGCAATTTAATGTCTATATCAAAAGCTACTGCAAACAACTGCCGAGTTGTATTTACCGAAAAATGTGCAAAAATTACGGAGCAGGACGGCTCTCTAATTATAAGTGCTACGAGAAAAGGTGATTTATATTTTTTTCAGCCGCAGGTGGATATCGCTGCAACAACTCAGGTAAGCAACTTTCATAAATGGCATTTAAAATTAGGACATTTAAATGAAAAAGATTTAAAATTATTAAAATCTGAAAATATGTTAAGAGATTTAAATTTTAATGAAAAAGATTCTTTAAAAGATTGTAAAGTATGCATTCAGTCTAAACAAACTGTGAAACCATTTTGTAAAGAAAACAAATTTCATAGTAAGGAATTATTAGAAGTAGTTTATTCTGATTTATGTGGCCCTATAAATGTTAAATCCCATGGCGGATCACGTTACTTTATTACTTTTTTGGATGATAAATCTCGTTACATTGAAGTCAATTTTCTAAAAACAAAAGATGAAGCTAAGTACGCGTTCCGGAGATATAAAGCAGCAGTCGAAAATCGATTAGGAAAAAAAATTAAAATACTGCATACCGATAATGGATTGGAATATTGTGAAGAAGAATTCAATAAATATATTGAAGAATGCGGTATTAAACGCGAATATTCCTCACCAATGACCCCTCAGCAAAATTCTAGAATTGAAAGACAAAATCGTACATTATGCGAAATGGCGAGGTGTTTATTAATGCAATCAAACCTTCCAAATACATTCTGGGCTGAAGCAGTAAATTGCGCTGCATATATTAGAAACAGGTGTCCCACTAAAGGAATTAAAGAAAATAAAACCCCTTTCGAATTGTTTTTCGGTTATAAACCAACTGTTAACTATTTTAAAATTTTCGGACAGAAATGTTTTGTTCTAAATAAAAAATCAAAAGGAAAGTTTGAAGCTAGGTCACACGAACATATATTCGTTGGCTATTCAAATGAATCACGCGCTTACAGATTATGGAATAAGGATACCAGAAAAATTGTCATAAGTCGTGATGTTCGATTTATAGACGAATTTGAAACAAATGATTCAGCCACTACTGATCAATTAGAATTAATTTTTTCGTCTGAGAATAAATGCAATGATTGTAATATTAAAAATGAAACTCCTATCCCTACTCAAACCGCAGACATCCACAGGGGGGAAAACAGCGGATCGATTTCCTATCCCCCTGAATTCAACGGAGAAAGTTTCTCTTTTTGGAAAGGGGGGAAGCGAGCCACTCTGAAGGGGGGAACGTAGAAGATGTGAGTGGAGGGGAGGAGAGTGCTGGCGATATATGTAAACAAGAGGAAAGGATTAATAAAAACAATCCTATTTTTAAACGTGGTCCCGGAAGACCTAAAAAAAGTAAAAGTTGGAACTTTCAAAACTCTCATAAGGAGTGTATTACAGATACAAAATATAAAGATGAAACTTCTCAATTAGCTGATAACTCATTTAATGAAATTAATCCCAGCGTGATCGACGCGTTAAATGGAGATTATGCTAAAAATTGGGAAAACGCGATGAAATTAGAATATGATTCTTTAGTTAAGCAAAACGCTTGGGAAATTGTAGATAGACCAAAAGATAAAAAAGTAATTGGGTGTAAATGGGTTTTAAAAACAAAATTCAAACCAGATGGTCAAATTGAAAAATTTAAGGCCAGATTGGTTGCCAAAGGGTGTTCACAGAAACAAGGTATAGATTTTGAGGAAAATTTTTCACCAGTAGCCAGATTAAGTTCTATAAGAACTGCAATCGCGTATGCTATCCAGAATGGTTTCACAGCATACCAGTTAGATTTCATTATGGCATATGTTAACGGAACGTTACATGAAGAAATTTATATGGAGCTTCCTGAATTTTTTGAAAATGATATACACGAAAATAAAGTGTGTTTATTAAAAAAATCTTTGTATGGCCTTAAGCAGTCAGGAAGACAGTGGTTTAAGAAATTAGATGAGAAATTGAGAAAGATGAAATTTAACCCTTTGAATTCCGACAAATGTGTCTATTACTCAAAATATCCTTTTGATGCTATTATAATCGTCTATGTCGACGATTTAATTTGTCTCACTAAAAGTGAAGAGCACTATTTTGATATAAGAAATAAATTAGCAGAATCTTTCAAAATGAAAGATATGGGCCTTCTGCATTATTGCTTAGGCATTGAATTTAATCAAGATAGGGACAGCATCACTATAACACAAAAGAAATACATTGAAGATTTACTAAATAAATTTAATATGGAAGATTCTAGAGTGGTGAATACACCTTTAGATAGCAGTGTAAAATTAACTAAACAAATGTGTCCAAATACAGAAGAAGAGAAATCATACATGTCAAAAATTCCTTATAGACAATTAATTGGTTCTCTTATGTATCTATCGGTTGCTACCAGACCAGATATCACCCATGCTGTAAATTATTTAAGTCAGTTTAATAACAATCCAGGAAAACCTCACTGGATAGCTGCTAAAAGAATACTAAGGTATCTCAATGGCACTAGAAATTTAGGAATTGTGTATTACAGAGACGATAAACCATTGACAGCATTTGTTGATGCCGATTGGGCATCGGATATAAATGATAGAAAATCATATACAGGATACGTCTTTAAATATGCCGGTGGACCTATTTCTTGGGAATCTAGAAAGCAGCGAACCGTTGCTCTATCCACAACAGAATCTGAATATATGTCTCTGTCTGAATCCGCAAAAGAGACAATTCATGTTAGAAATTTCTTAAAAGAATTGGATCCTGAAATTGTATCAAGTCCGACTGCAATCATGTGCGACAATCAATCTGCACTGAGATTAGTAAAAAATCCTGTTTATCACAATCGCTCTAAGCACATTGACATTCGTCATCATTTTGTGCGAGAAGTTTACAATAATAAACTAATAGACATTAAATATATTTCATCAGATGAACAACCTGCAGATATTTTAACAAAAAGTTTAAATGCATATAAACATGAAAAATGTTGTGATATCAAAGGACTTAATACTCAAGACTGATGAACTTAAAAAAATATATTTAAACTGTGTTTTCATTAAGAAATTAACTGCTTATATTTTACGTATTTTATTTTATTATATTAACCATAATTATTTGCTTATAATTCTATTTCTTTACTAACACTTTTCTTATTTTAAGTAACTCTTGCATAAAAATAATTTTCTGTAATTTTTAATATGCTATTATAATGCATAAATATGTTTTATTTTCGAAACATTTATTGAATAAGGGGGAAATGAGGGATTTCAATGCATGTTTCCTCATATCATCTGTTAACTAGCTGACACCTGTCATGACGTCAGATGTGACGTAACTGTATTACGTAATCAACAGCGCATCTTCGCTTCTCTGAGAAAGAGAGGTTTATAAGAGTCTGTACGAGAAAGCTTTGCTAAGCGTGCGGCGAGAAATGCCCGCATTATGTTATTCTACTTTTCTATATTATTAAATGTTGTGATTGTTTAAAAGACTCTGCTTTTCACTCTGCGGACCCATTTATACCAACAAATACCTTATTTATTTTAGTTAAATTCACATATACAAATATAATGTGACTCAAAATAATTAATAAAAAAATAATAATCTTAATGTTATAATAAAATAAATTTCTGAAAAGGGAAAATAGTTGAATAGTAGTATAATAATTATGAATATCTAAATTTAATAACTATTTGAATTGTTTAATATTAAAAAGATAAATAACATGATTATGTGATATAATAAATAGTAGGCTATATAAATTTATTGTTGTTGTTTTTAGAAATAACATCTAAAAGATAAAAGTAGAATAATTTTAGTTAAACTTATCTCACAAATATAATGTAAAGTATTAATATCTCAAAATAATTAATAAAAATGTTTGAATAGTAATATAATGTTTAATTATATATTTCATAATTTTTATAACTATATAACATTAATAAACAAATTAAAAATATATCTTATTGTTTTTAGTGATGGCACGTAAAAGCCAAAGGAAATCTGATATAGGATTCTTCTTCTAATTTGATTTCTTATTTATTTTGATTTCCTTTAAATTTTGGTAATTTAATTTCATGAAAATGTTCGAATTACGTTATTTAGACTAGAATTGCATAAGAAACTAATTTTAGAAAAAAAAAATGAGTAATTTATATTAATTGAACATGAACAACAGAGGTTGGTCCACTGTACCCCGGTGATGGGGCACAGTGGTCTATTTTGTGAGTGCACACAATTTATTTTTTTATTCGTAATGTATTAGAAGTATTGTTATAAAAAAATTAGGATATGTTAAGAAAGGTTTTCAGAATGTTTGCTAATTTTTTCAAGTACCTTGCTTTTTTATTTTTGGTGAAAAAAAATTTAAAGTGTAAAAGTGGTCCACTGTGCCCTGGTGTCCCCTATATGTAGTTGCACCTTAACAGAAAGTAGTGTCTATGAATTTTTAGTAAAAATCGCCCAGAAGATGATGTTACCATCTGGTTTAACAATTTTTTTAGTATAACAGTGCAAGAAAGCATTTTCTATAAATGTTCGGAACATGAATTTCTTTATAATGAATCATTATAGAATTAAAAAAGAACTACAGTCAGCAGCAAAATTATTTAAGCACACATCCACACTTTTCATATATATTTTAAGCTTGATTGCTAATTTTTATCATCAACTTACATTTTTATAAACAGCATAAGACTAAAATCATGACTCGACAAATACGATCATGACTTAACAAAATAGTATTAGGTGCAGATCTTTTAAGTAGGAATTATTGCTAGTACTTCAATAATCTTGCTGCAGACTGTTTTATAGTAGTAACAGATAATTGGGAGGATAATTATATGTAGAAACAGTACTTTCATATTGCGTGTGTGTATAAATTTAAAAAGAATTCGTCAATACTAAGTTATTTTTAAATTTACTCATGTTGATGGTATATTTAAAAAGAACTAAATGGAAAATGAAAGGTTGAACTGTAGATCTGTAGTAATTTAAAACTAAGTAATGAATTTATTTTCATTAATAAATAAATAAATAATACTTTCATCATCTAAAATGTTATCTATAGGCTACAAAATTGACTTTTTTTTCGACATTCAGTTTTGTACTTCTCAGAGACGAAAATCGTGTGCATTCATAACAGAAAATAATTTTAAAAAATAATAATCATGAGAAATAATTTGTACAGCGTAAATTTAAAATATATTTTAATAACATGAAATCTATAATACGTCTGCTACATTTTGGCATGATGATAATGACTTCTTTTGTGAGACACCTCCTTCATTAATGAAATAATATCAATCAGAAATATTCAATTTAGCACTAATCTCATTAAATAGTGATTTATCTTTTAGAATTAAATTTTCATTTAAAGTTTACAGTAATTTGGCGTTATTACAACAGATCATTTTTTTTTTTGCTATCATGTAAGATTTCAATTTAAACTACACATCCGAATAGAGCGACATATCTTGACGTGTATTATAAGAATAATAATATTACTAAAGTTTCTGTCAATCGCTAAATGGAATGAACAGAAATATATGTGGAATTATTCAAAATATCATTGTTTAAACGATTTCGAGTTAACATGATATCTCTTTAGCGTGATTAACATGTCCAGTTTCAAATAAATAAAACTAGCTGGAACCCGTCGAATTCGATGATTACTTTATTGACCGTAAGTTTCAAAAATCGTCGAATCATTAGTTAAATGTATTTCAAGTTAAAAAATCTAATATAATTTATGACATTTCACTTTAAAAAAAGAAAGTCGGGAAAATGCTTATAAATAGAAATACTGTATATGACATCACTTTCTGCAAGTCTGTCAATGTGACTCAAACTGACTCCAAATAAACACTTGCTATCTTTTATTTTCTATTTTGTTTAATACTAAGACTACATGTTAGCTGACCCGTCCGGCGTTTCCCGGGCCCATGGTAATAACCTTAAATGAACCTTAAATTAGTATGGTTTTACATCTTTAACTCGATTTTGTTTGAATTTCTATTTTTAAATAAAAGCATCGCGAAAAAATAATCGGCTGTAACAAGAAATTACCTCGAACTGAACGAAACTCTGCTTTGTGACCCCGGTGCCTTCGGCATACACCGGCCGCTAACACAAAAAAATATTCCCAAAAATTAACCTGGAACCGAACGAACCCGCCCGGTATTGCCCGGGCCCATGATACCTTAAATGATCATTAAATTTGTATGATTTTATACCTTTAATTCGATTTTGCTTGAATTTCTGTTTTTAAATGAAAGCATCACGAAAAAAATAATCAGCTGTAACAAAACAATTACCTTGAACCGAACGAAACTCTGCCGTGTGACCCCGGTGCCTGCGGCAGCGCATACACAGGCCGCTAATAACATTAAAATATTCCCAAAAATTAACCTGGAAACGAATGAACCCGCCCGGCAATGCCCGGGCCCATGATAATAGCCTTAAATGAACCTTAAATTTGTATGGTTTCATATCTTTAACTCGATTTTGTTTGAATTTCTATTTTTAAATGAAAGCGTCACATAATAATAATAATAATAATAATGATCATCTGTAAGGGAAAAAAAAACCCTCAAACAGACTCGGGCTCGTGACCCGGTGCCTGCGGCTGCGTATATACAGGCCGCTAATAACATTAAAATATTCCCAAAAATTAACCTCGAACCGAACGAACCCGCCCGGTGTTTCCCGGGCCCATGATACCTTAAATGAACATTAAATTTGTATGATTTTATACCTTTAATTCGATTTTGCTTGAATTTCTGTTTTTAAATGAAAGCATCACGAAAAAAATAATCAGCTGTAACAAAACAATTACCTTGAACCGAACGAAACTCTACCTTGTGAACCCGGTGCCTGCGGCAGCGCATACACAGGCCGCTAATAACATTAAAAAATTCCCAAAAATTAACCTGGAACCGAATGAACCCGCCCGGCAATGCCCGGGCCCATGATAATAGCCTTAAATGAACCTTAAATTTGTATGGTTTCATATCTTTAACTCGATTTTGTTTGAATTTCTATTTTTAAATGAAAGCGTCACAAAATAATAATAATAATAATAATAATGATCATCTGTAAGGGAAAAAAAAAAAAAAAAAAAAAAACCCTCAAACAGAACGAAACTCGGGCTCGTGACCCGGTGCCTGCGGCTGCGTATATGAAAGTCGCTAATAACATGAAAAAATTCACAAAAATTAACCTTGAACCGTACAAACCTCTGACTCGTGTTACCTCTGCCTGTGGCTGCGTCACCGTATGACGCAGGCCTGACGCTGTATGCAGGCCTGACCCTGTATGACGCAGGCCTGACGCTGCCTGTGGCTGCGTCACCGTATGAAGGCATGCTACGCACGCGCTGCAAAATCCACTTTCCTCCACCAGGGGGCGCCAATCGCCTTGAATTTCTAAGACCTTTCAAATAAGGTGTCACATGGTGGTGTCAACTGAAAAATCTTTTAGTTGCACTTTCCACCACCAGGGGGCACAGCGTGTTCTATACGAACAACACCAACGGTCAGGAAATACCAAGACCTTTTTAAAATAAGGTTTAACATGATAAGGTCTACTACAAAATCACCTAGTTCCATTTTTAACCACCAGGGGGCGCACTATATTGTATACAAACAACCCCAATCAACATGAAATTTCAAGACTTTTATCACCAGTCGTCTTGAATTTCCAACACCTTTCAAATAAGGTGTCACATGGTGGTGTCAACTACAAAATCCTTTAGTTGCACTTTGCACCACCAGGAGGCACAGTGTGTTCTGTACGAACATCACCAACGGTCAGGAACTTACCAAGACCTTTAAAGTAAAATGTAACATGATAGGGCCTACTTCAAAATCAGCTAGTTCCATTTTTCACCACCAGGGGCACCCTAAATTGTATACAAACATCCCCAACCAACATGAAATTTCAAGACCTTTAAAATGAGGTGCTACATGTGTGGGTCTAGAACGGATTTCCCTCTCAAACTAATTTCCCCCCTTCCCCCCCCCTTTAAATACGAAAATTCCAAAATCGCAGATATTTATTTTTTAGTATTCGAGTCTAGTCCCCCCATGTACAATTTCTTCACCGTGAAAAAATTTCGAGCTGAGTTTATCTCGCAAACGTGTTTTTAAACCCTGCCCCCCCCAGGGGGGGGGGAACCGTCCGACTTTTTATATTTTTCTCTTTTCATGACACATACAGACCAAAACCTTTTTTTAGACACCTGAACCAAATTTTTACACCTAGCCGTTCTCTTATTTTAGTGGAGACAGACAAAAACACGTTTCAAATTAATATATAGATTCTTTCCTGTTGCCACACTGTAAAAAAGGCACAATAATTAAAAAATAAAATGATAACACGTGAACTTTGTTTTTATAAGGCAATAAAAATTCTAAAAATTCAGATTAACTCGCTGTATTTTTGCATTTCCGAAAATGAAATAAAGAAATGAGAGAAAAAGCGGCAAAATAAATAAATATTCTTTCCTGTTGCTACACTGTAAAAAAGGAACAATTATTTAAAAATGAAATGATAACACGTGAACTTTGTTTTTAGAAGGCAATAAAAATTCAGATTAACTTACTGTATTTTTGCATTTCCGAAAATGACGTCATTCTAAAAAAGAAATGTGCATTTTTCGTATATTAATAGGGACCGTTCGACTTTTTTTTTATTTTTCTCTTTTCATAACACATCTACAGACCAAGACCTTTTTTTAGACACCTCAACCAAATTTTTACACCTAGCCGTTCTCTCAATATCCGCGATTGTAATGAAATGCTCGCCCTCTGGTGGGCTAAGGGGAAATTACAATTAACATGCTTTAATTCGAATTCCATCAAGCCGCCATTGCTAGCCGAATTAATATATACATTTGCGGCGTTGTCATGGAAAATTAAAAATTATATAAAATTCTCCACTCCGTAACTTTTATTGATACTTAACATTCAGCTTTTATTAAAAATAAATAAATAAATAAAAATAAATTCTGATTCAAAATATAATCATATTTCTATGTTCAAAATTTAATTCCATCATTTCTAAGCCTAAATAATTGTAATGATCGATAGATGGCGCTTTTTCAGTTTCTGTTGTTAGTAAATATAATAGCCACGTGTATTTATTATTGTTCTTTTTGTTATTCTACTTAATATTCGTACTGTGATATTTATTTGGTAGGTATTGTGAATCCTTTCTTTATAACAGCCGTGAAGATAATCAGAAGAAGCGTTATGTCCCACAAATAACTCAGGCAAGCGAAATCTATAATGCAATCATTTAATAAAATTCAAAGTCATCATATGTCTTGCAATTTCAATAACACATAAATTCCTTTGAAAAAATTCACAGTACAAATAGTCACCCGAAACATCTAGAATAAAGTTTTTTTATGTATAATATATGGAAGATGAATATGAATTAACATTAAATGAACGGGATGGACACGGGGAGAGAAGTATTCAAAAGTTACGTCTTTTCAGCAGCAGAGAAAATGCAGAAGTGATGAAATTGTTGGCTGGATACATTACCCAAAATCACATAAAAAAGTTAAGCCAAGGCAACACCCAACTTTTTCAGTTACAGCTAATTTAGTGTAACTTTTTAAAATAAATTGGCGATTGATTCCGTAGCCAAAAATCCGTTATCAGTTCGTGAGAATCTGGCAAACCAACCTTAACTCTTGACAACAAGAATTTTATCGTTAAATTTTTATTTATAAACTTTAGTCAAAGAAGAATACGCGATTTCTATTTTTACGTCGCAGATGTGAGATCTGTTCAATATTCAAAATGACATCAGGAAACATTTTATTCTGTTTTATTTAATTGCGATGAAACGAATTGTTCTCCACAGAATTAAGCGATTGAAAGATCATCTCTTGCTTTTATTATTATTATTTCTTTTAAATTAAAGGAATAGTATGGCTTGCTCTTTTTGTAAGAAGGAATAAAGAATGAAACCGCATATATTAACTCGCTTTTTATACAGATAGAAAATGAATTGGGAAAGAATTAAATTTATCAGAAATGTAATACATAATTTATAATATTTGATTTTCGATATCACATATTTCTCCCCTTCGTCTGAAAAAGAAAGAGGTGTTGCCCAGGGTTATCATATACAACACATATTCTACATATAGAACAGAAAAATTATATATATGTATAAGATATCAAAAGAAATGTATATGTAAACAGTTGTACAACTTTGTATGAAATATATAGAGTAGTTACCATTACATTTTTTTTTTAAATATGTGCACATTTTCACTCATGTCCATGAGAATATTCTTCAGTCATCTTATTTTTCTTAAATACATGCTTCATAGTCCACTGCATATACGATTTGTTGATATATCTATATGAATCACTGTCAGTCACAATGAAAAAGCAGTAATATTGGATATCATGTATTTTTCTAACTATTTCTTCTGCTAAATTCATAACTATACTTTGTTTGCAAACATAATAGTACTTTGTGGAAATAGTATTCATTACAATAGAAAATAATATATATAATGCAAAAATGAAATATAAAGAAGCAAAATTATCTAAAACTAAATATACAATACACCAAATGATGTGTAAGACATCAGAAAAAAATTGTCAAAATAAAAATATGAAAAAAAATATGATGTGTGAATAACACCATAAGATATAAGCAAAAATGTGTTTTGGCCAATTCCAGCCAGGAAAGCTGTTCAATTGTGTTAGGCATCCACCATAACACGAACAACCCACCTTACTCTTGTGTGAAACACAAGTATATGACTCAGGCTTAGGGCCTTCGTCCTAGATGAATAGGGCATGTAAAAAACAGCTCCACCACGCCATTAAGAAAAATGTACGATCGGGAGCACCTCAAAAACAAGGACGGGAGATTTTCAAATGAATAAATAGAGAACTACTAGTTTAATAGCATACTAGAATTCTCAAAATTGGATGCTCTCAATTGAGTTGATGATTCTTGGGGCAATAATTTTGAACGAATCATCTTCTCAAGGAGGGATAATTATTTAAAAAAAAAAAAATAAATAAAAAAAAAGGTGTAGATTCAATGACTTGATATCTACAAAAATCATAAAAAAGTCATTCCAAGAAAATTGAGAGCATAAAAAAAGTCACGATCGGTAATATTCACACATTGACACATTTATGGCAATACATGTTGCTAGCACAACGTTCAAATTATTCAAAAATGGGAAAATTCAAAATTTTAAATGATATATTATAACATTATGTGTTCAATGAAATAGCATAAGATATTATTATTATTATTATTTTTTTTTATGAACATATTTATTTATTTTTGAATACTAAACAATGTGAAATTTAAGTGTTTTTGACAAGTGTCTAAGATGCAAATGTGTGTAAATTGTAATTCTTATGTTCTTAAATAAATGTTAATATAACGTAAGAGTATATTTTTATAATTTTGTCATAATTCCTTTTTTTTTTTTTTTTTTTTTTTTTTAGAAAATATGTCAAATATATCGATTTGAATAAAAGAATATGCAACATTTTAGAGTAATACTGTTATGTCAATTGCACCTTTGAACATGCAAAAAGTGGGCCCGCCAATAATGGCATGCAATGATGCAGTAAGCACAACAAAGTTCCCTTGGCCTTCGGGAATTGCAGCAAAATATTTACATATTCCTTTTTTTTTTTTTTTTTAATTAGTTATGTAATAGAAATGCTGTTAAGAATATCTTTTGAGAAACTGATATATTGATTGTAAAATAAAATTTCAAATTATAAATATTAAATAAATAAAGTGTAAAGGTCATTTATGAGTATATGATTTTTTTATGACAATAAGTTTACCCCTGCAGTGGTACCCCTGCAGGGGTACCCCTGCAATGGTAACTCGTTCCACTTTTTTTTTTTTTTTTTTTTTTAAGGATTTGCCTTATTTTTCCTTGGACGCAAATTATATGAGTGTGTAGATTTTGGAATAGCATTGAAATTATTTGGTGTGCATTTTTGTCTTGGACGTAGATTATATGAGTGTGTAGGTGTTGATATGTTTTGAAAAGTGTTTTGATCATTTGTAACACAGTTATCAACTAAATGTGTGTTTCTGGGTGGAGCTAGCAACAGTCTATCCACATGTACCTTAAATGCAGACTCATCAGGGTAGTTTATTCTTTTTATTGAAAATACAACTGGTGAATGCTTTTTAAATACAATAAAAGGACCATAATATTTAAGTCTAAATCTGTCAGTAGATTTTAAATATACTATATCTTTTTCGAAAATGTTTCTTAACTTTGTTTTTCTTTGATAATAGTTATAGCTTCTTTCTTGAGACATTTTAATATTATTGTAAGTTTTATGATAAATTTTATCAAGGTCATGCATTAGTTTATAAGCATCAACATTTCTATCAAGGAATGGTTGGTTGCACTGAGAATCATATGTATCAAAAATTAACGATAATTCTCTGCCAAAGTGTAGGAAATTTGGTGAAAATTGTGTAGACGAATGTTTTGATCCATTATACAAAGATTTATGAATATTGATAGCATTTGCAAATGTGTGTCCTTCTTGTAGGAGTGTTTTTATAGAATATTTTATACTTTTGTTTATTCTTTCAGAAATGGCGTTGCTTTGTGGATGAGCAACAGAAGCGTGTAAAATTTTGATACCTAGTGTGTCGTTGAAATTGTTATAAACATGTGACGTGAACTGGGGTCCAAGATCTGAAAGAATTACAGATGGACGACCATGTGTTGATATGTAAGAAAATAAACATTTAACAATTTTTTGTGCAGATGTATCCATTAAGGGATAAAGTTCTGCATGCCTTGAGAAATGGTCAATTATGGTCAATATGGATTGACCATTTTCGAAAGGACCTAACAAATCAGTAGATATAGTATGTCCAGGAAATTTTGGTGTGTAGGTTGGCTGTAAAGGTGCATTAAGTATACGATGATGTTTTGATTGTAAACAATTTGTACAAGATGCAACAAAATTTAATGTGTCGTTGTACATTCCTCTCCAAAAAAATCTAGATGATAAAAATTCTGAAGTTTTTGTAAATCCGAAGTGTGATAAATGAGAAATAGTTAATGTCTTAGCTTTTAATTTTTCTGGCACAACAATACAGTAAGTATATGTGTCATTGAAAGTGTCATACTTTTTCATCATCAGAACTTTAGTATCAGGATGTATAAAAAAATTAGAAAACTTCTTAGATGATCCTTTTCTTAAAATTTCATTATATATAGGAGATAATTTATCATCCTTTTTCTGCTCAAACACAAAAGTGTTATTTGATATTTCCAGGAGGGGATCTTTATTACCATTTTGGCCAGAAATAAGAAAGTTTAATTGATAATTATTTTTACCTTTTTCATAATTTTCATGACCATTTGTACTCACCTTATCAGGATAAATTTGAATGACAGGAAGATTTTCTTCAAAAACAATCTTCGGATTAGTAGAAAGGTTTTCTTGATTTTCATCTAAGTTACATCTGGACAAATAATCAGCTAAAATATTGCTAGAACCAGGTATATGTTCAAAAGAATAAGAATATTCAGAAAGGTCCATAAGCCATCTAGTAGTAATGTCTGCAGGATTTGTTGTTTTCTTATATTTTTTTAAAGGTGCACTGTCCGAAAGAATTACAAAATTTCGATTATATAAATAGTACTTAAATGCAAGTACAGATCTATGTATGGCCATTAATTCTAGTTTCAATGAAGGATATTTTTGTTCAGAGGGTTTTAATGATTTTGAAAAATATGCAATGGGCAAAAGTTTATCGCCAAATTTTTGCATAAGTACACCTGAAATTGCAACTTTTGATGCGTCTGTGTTTACGAAAAATTTTTTGTTCCAGTCAGGTAATCTGACAATTGGAGGTTTGAAAAATAATTGTTGCAATTTTTCAAAAATTTCTTGATGTTTCTGTGTCCACTTAAAGGTGACTTTAGGTTTGGTTAAGTCAATTAACGGCTGGACAATTTGAGAAAAAGTTGGTAATAATGATTTATAATAAGTAGCAAGTCCTAAAAATCTTTTCACCTGTTTTTTTAGTAGTGGGTACTGGAAATGAATTAATTTTAATAATATTAGCCTGCACCGGAGAAATTGTATGATTTTGAATGTGAAAACCTAAATAATCTACTTCTGTTTTGTGAAATGAACATTTGTTAGGAGTTAAAGTTAAATTGTACTTTTTTAAAACATCGAATACTTTCCTTAATTTAAACATTGTTTCTTCAAATGAGTTAGCCCCTAAAATTAAGTCATCTTGATAGGAATAGATTCCATCTTCCTGAATTTCATCTAAAAGACTATCCATAAGTGATTGAAAAATAGAGCTAGCTGTTTTAAGACCAAAACATAAACGTTTATATTTATATGAACCAAACATTGATGTAAAAGTAACATAATCTTGAAATTTTTCCGGTAAATCGATTTGATGATATGCTTGTTGAAAATCTAATGACGTAAAATATTTATATGATGATAAATTTGAAATAATAGTTTGAATTTTTGGTAAAGGGTAAGAAGAACCCTAAATTACCGTGTTTAGCATTCTTAGATCTAAAGCTAGTCTGAATCTTTGTTTTCCTGAACCATCCGGTTTCTTTTTTACCAAAAGGATGGGACAGGCCCATTCAGAGCAACTACGCTCAATGATATTAGCATCTGCAATGCAAGTTCTCTAATTTGATTGAGAGCTTCGTTTTGCAGAGCTTGAGGTATTGGGAAAGGAAGAGTTTTTATTGGAAAATCATTTGTGAGCTTTAAATTTGGAATAACTTTATCAGTATGTCCTAAGGTTGCTAAAGATTTTGAAAAAACAGCAAAATTTTCGAATAGTAATTTTTGCAACTGCTCTTTTTCTTCTTTACATAAGTGATCAAGTTTGAAGTCAGAATGAGTTAAATCTGATTTTCTTTTGTTTAAAATTTGTTCTGATGGTTGAATTAAATTGATAGAGTGTTCAGTTTTGTTTTTAAATTCCGTGTGATTGCCATCATTCAAAATAATTTCACTTACATCAAAATTTTTGATTTGTTGAACGAAAGCAATTTTACCTATATTCATGTTTTTGTTAAGATGAACACTCTTTTCAGAATTATTTGATACATAAATTTGGAAATTATAAATTTCTTTTATATGATTTTTCCTATTGTAACTTTTTTGGAAGTCCTTGAATGATATAAGAGAATCGTAAAAATTTATCTGTTTATCTTCATTTCCCTCAAACATATATTCAGTAGGATCAGGTTTTAATTTGGTGAATACCTTAATTGCTTTTGTTTCATATGGGTTGAGAATACATTTAGAATGTAAATATGCAGGAATGCAATTTTTTTTATGTGCATGGTCAGTATGATTGTGATTAAAAGTACCATCATCCTCTTCATTACAAGAGTAAAATGGAATTGATGTATCATTTATTTTTAGTAAGTCATGAGCAAAATCAATTTGGATGTTATTATGTTTAATGAAATCAATTCCAAGAATTCCTTGGAAGGACGAGGATGAAGGGATATCAACAATATAAAATGTATGGTGAAAATTCTTTTGTTCAATTTTAAAAGATGCACTTATACATGATGAGAAATTAACCTCAGAATTGACAGTCTTAATTGTAATATTAGAACCTTTTCTTTTATATTTCAAAGATGTTTTGATTTGATTAAACAATTTTTGTGAAAGTAGACTTAACGAACTGCCTGTGTCAATTAAAAAATTTACTTTTGATTGAGCCATCACTGCATTAATAAGTGGTAAAGAAGAAGCATTTTGATATACATTACAAATATATTTACTCCTTTGCTCCGTTTCTGTTTGAATAGCTACATTGTTTGAAATCGTAATGATAGAATTTGTTTGAGAAGCAACAGAATTAACTAGCCTACGATTTGTTAATTTTGGTATATCATTATTTAGCGTAGAAAATACTGGTGATTGTAGAGATTGAGAAATATTCTCACCAGTAGGAATAAATCTCTCTATCAGTTTAAATTCCTATCCTCTCTAAACTTTGTATTGTCACGAAAATTTGCTTCAGAATTTTGTTGGTGTGAGTAGTGTCTATAATCTTGTTTTCTTAAATTTTGTCTCTTCCATCTGAAGCAATATTTAGCAGTGTGTCCCTATTTCTCACAAATTTGGCAAATTTTAGAATTGAATTTGTTTCTACTTTGTCTATTTTGGAAGAAAGTTCTTTTATTTTTAAAGTGTGTTTGATTATCAGCAAATCTGTGCATTTTTGGAGAATATTTTGTTCTCTTGTTTTGCAATTGATGGTTCTGCTTATCATGATAGTCTTTTTTATTATCCTGTTTACATGATAAGCTGTTAACTTGTTCAGTCAAAAAATTGATTTTCTCCAAAATGATGTTACTGTTTGTGTCTGTGTTTTCTGTGTTTTTTGTCATATCCTCTGTCACATGAATTTCAAATAGTTTTTGTGCCCTATCAACAGCTTCTTTGTATTTATTAATACCTTCCTCTTGAAGCTTAATTCTAATGTTTGGTGGTATACATGAAATAAATTTAGAGAATTTTAGTGAGTTTAGTGCTTCTGTGTCATAAATATCAGGAAATGCTTTTGATGCGACACAATTTAATCTGTGTGCAAAATGTTTTGGCGACTCTGATTTTATCATTGTGATGTTATTAAATGAATTAATATTGTATGTTGAAGACGGTAAGGAAAAGAAATTAGTAAATTCCTTTTCGATAAATTCCAGATCAGTCGCATTATATAAAATTTCATTTTCTAACATGAATTTTTGTGCAGGACCGATCAATTTACTTTTTAGAATCAAAATGATTTCTTTAGATTTCATACCACCAATCTCCGCATACGATCTTAACTGATCAAAAAAGAATTAAAGAAAATTTGGATCCCCATCAAAAGTTGGAATCATAATATTGGTGGCCATTATTACTAAATAATTTAATTACCAAAATTGAAAAACTGAATACTATGTATATATACTATATATTGAATATGTACAATATATATATATATATATATATATATATATATATATATATATAAAACGTTCATTACCAAAAAAAAAAAAAAAAAAAAAAAAAAAAATTAAAAAAGATTGCACAAAATATATTTTGGCTTGAATACTTCCTTTTCAAAAATATATTAAATATATATATATATAAGATCTTAATATGTAAGGTCAGTCATGGCAGAAATTAGTTGTTTATAAAAATATATGTTGTGCAATAAATGTAATAAATCAATATAAATTATAAATGTATAACCCACAAAACTTTATGAAAATATGTAAAATTTCTGTCGATTTATGATATAAAATGTATGCAACATATATGTATGCAAACGCTTACTCAAATGTAAGTTGTATGAGCAATAACTATTTAAAGAAATGCGTAAATAATACTTATTATTACTATTATTACTATTATTACTATTATTTTTTTAATTATTTGCAAAAATATGAACAAAATTATATATGTATTGCATAAATAAATAATTTAATAAATTCAATTGTTAAATAATAGAATGAATGAATGTTATTGTAAAAAAATATGATAAATATTAATTTTTCAATATCATAATTTAATATTAAAAATATCAACATTTATATCACGTAAATTATGAAACCATATATCATATGAGCAAGTTACCTTATAACAAGCAAAATTAGTATGAAAAGAAAATAAATGAAATGAAATACAGACATGTATTATAATGTTATTGTTATTATTTAAATACTAAAAATGTTATATATATGTATTTTAACTATTTATTTCATGTATAGAAATTAAGAAATAGTTTACTTACTTGAACAGAAATATGTCTTTTTTTTTTCTTTTTCTTTTTCTTTTTTTTTTTTATAATTAATACGTAGAATTATTATTTTATTTTATTTTATTTTAATATGTTGAGTTTTTTATAAATAGATATTTTAATGGTGTTGTTAGTATTGCGTCAATAGTAGTCACACTTAAAAATTTGTAAATTCATACAAAATGTAATTTGAGGAAGCGGCTTATTATATGAAGAAGCGGACATTCAAAACACTATAAATTGAAAACCTTTGTCGTTGGAATACCACGATAATAGTTCTTCTTCAAGCCTGATTTTTAAAAACAAGCGAACGGAATAGTCAGTATCGGACTGACGTTCAATAAAAATTTCTTTTGAAGAATTAATCACCTGCTGAAATAATTATCGAATGTCGACTAGAAACACGAAAGAAATTATTTGCATTGATTTTAAATCAGCAGCACACCTGACATGAAGTTCTGGAGAAATGTTGTCATCACAAGCGCATGATGCGACACAAACACTGAACACCACTGCAGGCAGAGAAGCAAGCGCATACGGACGACGACAACGACAATATGCTCCAACACTGCACACAGAATGACGGGTCTCAAATAGGGAATCGGCAGAGACATCGGACGATCACAAGCCAAGCCAGACAGAAAACAGGAACAGGGACCTCTTGACAGGAACACCGACAGTATAGAACATCACCAGCATAGGCAGTCCAACAAACAGAAGTGAAAGTTCTTAAAAATGTTTCTATTACTGTTCCGGGAATATATATATATATATTTCAATAATATATAAAAGTTTCTACTCTGAAGAGTTAGTGCTTATAGGCGAAACAACTTCAGCAGATAAAGTAATATTGAAAAGCAACACAGGCAAAAAAAATTTCAAGGTAGTTCAAAAGTGCATCCGAAAAAGAAAATTTTATAATGTTGCAGTTTTTTCTCCTCCCCGTGCCCATTTTTAAATTCTTGCATAAATTTTCTAAGATTTCGCCTGGTATGAAGCACCACATAATATGTTGTATTTATTTGGTAGGTAGTGTGAATCCTTTCTTTATAACAGCCGTGAAGATAATCAGAAGAAGCGTTATGTCCCACAAATAACTCAGGCAAGCGAAATCTATAATGCAATCATTTAATAAAATTCAAAGTCATCATATGTCTTGCAATTTCAATAACACATAAATTCCTTTGAAAAAATTCACAGTACAAATAGTCACCCGAAACATCTAGAATAAAGTTTTTTTATGTATAATATATGGAAGATGAATATGAATTAACATTAAATGAACGGGATGGACACGGGGAGAGAAGTATTCAAAAGTTACGTCTTTTCAGCAGCAGAGAAAATGCAGAAGTGATGAAATTGTTGGCTGGATACATTACCCAAAACCACATAAAAAAGTTAAGCCAAGGCAACACCCAACTTTTTCAGTTACAGCTAATTTAGTGTAACTTTTTAAAATAAATTGGCGATTGATTCCGTAGCCAAAAATCCGTTATCAGTTCGTGAGAATCTGGCAAACCAACCTTAACTCTTGACAACAAGAATTTTATCGTTAAATTTTTATTTATAAACCTTAGTCAAAGAAGAATACGCGATTTCTATTTTTACGTCGCAGATGTGAGATCTGTTCAATATTCAAAATGACATTAGGAAACATTTTATTCTGTTTTATTTAATTGCGATGAAACGAATTGTTCTCCACAGAATTAAGCGATTGAAAGATCATCTCTTGCTTTTATTATTATTATTTCTTTTAAATGAAAGGAATAGTATGGCTTGCTCTTTTTGTAAGAAGGAATAAAGAATGAAACCGCATATATTAACTCGCTTTTTATACAGATAGAAAATGAATTGGGAAAGAATTAAATTTATCAGAAATGTAATACATAATTTATAATATGTGGTTTTCGATATCACACGTACTATAATTTCTCCGCCATTACATCATGGAAAATTGATTGCTTTTGGAAAAAAATATTTCAGTTTATTCAAAGTTCGATCGGAAGTAGATTTTTAACTGAAGTTGAACAAATATTAGTTTCAAATCATCTGATTAATTCTTTACTTCCATTAGCCGAAGCAACTGAAATTTTAAATTTCTCATTTGGAAATAAATGGAAGCTTCATTCTGGATTTCTTGATCCTTTGGAGTTACACTATAGCACACAACAGTATGTGTTATCTTTTTTACCGGATTTTTTCCTTTTTATTCAATAAATATATGTGAAACTATACATCGGCCAGCAATGGCGGCTTGTTGAAAGCCGAATTAAAGCTTTCTTATTGTAATTTCACCTTAGCCCACCAGAGGGAGAGCATTTCATTACAATCGCGGATCACCAAACTATCCTCTTTAATCCGAGCAACATACGAACTTTCAATTGAAATATCATTTTTAAAACCCCAAACGTGCGAATTTGCCTAAATCCATCTGATATGCAATTTTTTTTCGCTAGAATCTTTCAAAAGTCGAGAGAGAGTTGATTATTTAATTTCATAGCGATGGCATGCTTTTAGATCCTGTATACATATTTAATAATATGGTGTGTCACTCACACGACTTTCGCTTACCCTGCAGTTCGATACTATAAAGAAAGATTGCGTACTAAGTCTTAAAAACAATAACGTAAGATAATAAATTTGAATGTACTTTTAGAATAATCTAAACTTGGTTTAGGAATAGTTTTATTTGATATGTAATTCTGTGTGTGTGTGGGGGGGGGGGGGGGGGGTACCGCCCCCATCAATCCTCCGTTCAATTATAGTGCATATAATTACTTAAAAAAAAATAATAATAAAATAAAATAAGTTATTATTAATTTGCCTTCAAACTTAAGTGGCAACCATATACAGACAAAATATAAAATTTGAATTTCCTGCAGCTATTTGTTTTTAAATTATACTGATAACAAATATGCATAGAGATCGACCACTAAAAATTTAACTTTCGTAATGAGGACACTTCAATGTGTG
Organism: Salticus scenicus; assembly: GCA_963930645.1. NCBI lineage: Eukaryota > Metazoa > Arthropoda > Arachnida > Araneae > Salticidae > Salticus > Salticus scenicus. The sequence continues at coordinate 241,234,952 of OZ005650.1, read as the reverse complement.
GTATTGTACAAAAAACCTGATTTGAAAATTCAAAAAATACTCTGTTTACAGTATGCGTATGAAAAATTAATTTTCCTTCCTGAGCAGTGTTCGTCGACATAATACAATGTAGCAAAGCACTTCCATCAATTACATTCAATAGAAAAGAACGTTTAGCTTAATTTTGGGTATAGCCCTGTATATTGTCTGTAATCAATATGCACTATAAACAATATTGTGTACTTAAATTTAGTCTTACTTGAAAAACATTTAACACAAAAGAAATCACAATTCCAGCAATTTGCAAGTATTGACGCAATATACCCAAATACTTTGAGTACCCCTGTATCTAAATGATGAATGATTTCCATACAACAATCTTTACAAAACATGCTTTTATGGTTTTATGCATGTAATAAATTTTGTTGGTTATGTTTAGTTTAAGTCAGCCTATAGATGCTACACTGTACTTAGCAACAATTTTCCCGTAGACATAATATATTTGAATTCTCTTGGATGTCCTTGTACACGAACCGTTTGCTTAATCTCCACGAAAGTTTAGTGTAGCATCACTATATGATACACATTTGGAATTCTAAGTTTGGACTTTCTGCTGTTATTTGTTTTTGGGATATGCTGATAACAGACAGACACACACACACCAATCATTAAAAATATCATTTTTTTTATTCAAAGGACCTCAAAACATGTAAATATAACAAAAACTCAATTTCGAAAATTTGATACAAAAACAATAATTTCTCTGCATTATGGGTAAGAGAAAGTAAAAATGAACTTTTTTTTTAATTAACAATTATAATTTTTGATAACTCAGAAGTCATTGTAGAATTGTATTATTATTATTATTTTTATTATTCTGCGCATTTATATTTACCTGCTTTATACGATTGGAACTTAAAACACGTCTAGATATATTCTAAAATGGATATCGGAAATTTTATCTCCAAAAAACATTCCATTGCAAATACAATTATATACAGGGTGTTTCTTCACCACGTTTCTGAACTTCCAGGAGATAAGGAATGCACCCTGACGATTCAGAATCATATGCCAATGCAGGGTCGGAAATGCTTTCCTGTCGCTGTGGTGAATACAGAAATATCAGAAATGAAAATAAGAAATGAAGTAGTGATTATTCGTTTTAATGATGAATGTGCTTAAACAAAAGGAACATGGGTCAAAGACAGCGTTCGAAATTTCATCCACCGACGTCAATGCAGTACTCATTGATTATAAAAATTATATTACATTCATTATTAAAACGAATAATCACTTGAACAGGGGAACAGCCCCGGCTCACCGCTCGCAGAGCAGTGTTGAGCTATACGAGGACCGAAGTCCCCGTAGGGCTGTCCCGAGAAGATCCCCCTGCACGCAGGAGGATCAAAAAAAAAAAAAAAAAAAATTACAAAACAAAGTTGGTCAGCATGCCGAACCCAGCCGGTCCCACGCGACAGTTGGCATGCTGACTACGGTTAATGCTGTGCATGAAGAACTGGTGAAAAAAGTTCATCAAGAAAAAGTAGGTTGACTTCAGTTGCCAGGGAGTATTCCCTCACGCGACAAGGGGCAGCTGTAGTGATATCAGATCTTTCTGCTAATCAGCAGCAGTACAGGCAACCAAGTACTGAGTTTTAAAAATAAAAATTAAAACAATAATAAAGATAAAATAAAATAAAGTAAAATAAAATAAAATAAATAAAAATACAAGAATTTACAAATTGAGAAAATTAGATAAATTTCAGTTAGTTAAATTGGAAAGTTCCATTAATAGATCAAATATTTTGTTTAGTTTGTGGACTAGCGGCTTTCTTGTGATTATATCCTCTAGCCAATTTGGGGGGCGAGGATTTGGGTTTCTTAAATGATAATTTATAGTTAAGGGACAGTGGAAATAATAATGACTTGGAGTCCCCTCTTCGCCGCAGGGACACAGTGGAGATCGTCGACAATGAAACCTATGAAGATACGATGGAAAAGGACCATGGCCAGTGAGGAACGCCGTGATGGGGGGGGTCAGATTCCAAGAATTGTGGTTAACCTGTGGAACGAGATTAAAGGTAAACCTACCTTTTTCAGAATCATTCCACAGGTTTTGCCATTTAAGATTTAGAATTTGTTTAATTTTTGTTTTAACGAATGATGGAGGAGCTGGGAGGGAGATATTGATTGTTGGAAATTCGGTCGCCTCTTTGGCCAGAGAGTCCGCAAGCTCATTGCCGGCGACTCCCCTGTGGGCAGAAACGTGCGCCAGGGAGATTTTTATGGATTGGTTCGTTAAAAGTTTTTTGATTTCTAAAACTTGTGGATCTCTGCTCCTGTGGCGGGCAATAGCGAGCAGACCCGAGAGACTATCACTAAAAATACAAATTTCAGGGTACTGGGAGGCTGAAAGTGCCCAGTCCAGAGCCTTCTTAATGGCCAAGAGTTCGGCCTGAAAGACCGAGTTATAGTCCTCAAGTCGGCCCGCCCACCGGTGGACAATTTCACCCGATGCGAAGGTGCAGAAAGCTGCACCCACACCATGAACAGTCTTAGATCCATCGGTGTAGACAGCCACCTGAGCAGAGGGAGTAAAACTATTTTTACAACTATTGATAAGAAGGGAAGCAACGTCCTTTCCCGGATGAATACTCCAACTGCAGGTCGTAGATTGGATTGGGGTCTGAGGAAAAACTATTGAAGCTAATTCAGTGTCTTTAAGTTGAAGAATATTAGTTTTAATATAAATTTGGGAGACCTGCAGGTGGGCATGAGGAATACCAGTGATAACGGTGAGGGCGTCAGTAGAAATTGTTTTGTATCCTCTTGCGATTTGCAAGAGGAAGGGCCTTTGTGCAGAGTTTAATTGAGCTATAGCATCAGTTCTGAGGTGACCACCCCAAATGCCAGCACCATAGGTGAGTATCTTTTCTATTATTGCGCTATACCAGAATTTCAATAGTGAAGACGAAATCCCCCATCTTTTACCAACCATTTTCATGGAGTTGTGGTATAGCGCGAGGGACTTAAGTTTTAAATATTTTACATGGGCTAGCCAGTTGAGGCGGTCATCGAAGATAATGCCCAAGAGTTTTAGCTGGTGAACATGATGCACGCTGACGCCCTCAATCCGCATCGTGGGACTTCTCTTGAGGGCTTTTGGGAATGCCAAAGTTAGTGCGTTAGATTTAGAAGGTGAAAGTTGTAGATCAAGATCTTTAAGGGTATTACTAAAGAGATTTAGTGCCACCTGGGCTTGGTCCTCCAGATCTTTCCTCCGAGGACCCGAGAAAATAATGGAGAAGTCATCCGCATAGGCGAAAGTTGCGAAGCCTTCTGAGACCATCTTGCTGAGGATCTTGTTTGCAATGATAATCCATAATATTGGACCCAAACATGAGCCCTGGGGACAGCCCTTTGTTTGGGGAAGGACTGACATTCCTTCGCCCCAGTTGACTAAGATTTTCCTCTCCGAGAGATAGGAACGGATGACTCCCGCAAGATTTCTCGGGCAGTTAATTTCTTGGAGAGTGTTGAAAATGTGGGGCCATTCTATATTATCAAAGGCTCCTTTAATGTCCAGAGAGACGATAGTGGTGTAATTCTTGGCATTTGCGCTTAAGGCACAGGAACTTTTAATAGATTGCAAAGCCTGTTCGCAGGATCTGCCCTCTCTGAACCCGAATTGATTTTGATGGAGGAGTTGATTGGTTTCGAGAAAATAATTTAGTCTTGTTACTATAAGTTTTTCTAGTAATTTACCTAGAGTGGGGAGCAGGCAGATCGGTCTGTATGATGTGGGTTCAGAGGGAAGTTTCCCTTGCTTAAGAAAATACACCACTTCGCCTCTGCGCAGTGATTCTGGAAAGTATTGTAATTCAAGACATTTATTTGTCCAGGCTAAAAATATATGTGGCATTGTATTATATGAATTTCTTAAAATTTTAAAATCGATGTTGTCTGGACCAGGGGCCTTGTTAATATTGAAGCTAAAAAGAGTGGCTTTTACCTCGGCCTCCGTGAAGGGCGCATCCAAGGGAGCCGAGAAGGAAGGTTCTTCGAAACGCGGGTAAATTGTATGTGGAAATAAAATTTCGGTGAGGTATTCGAGGTTATTTTTCTTTGAAGAAAGAGCTGGAGGACGCTCAAGTTTCAGCTCTGTGGGTGTGAAGAATTTGTTACTGAAAAATTTTTGAGCTGTTCCAAAAGTGCGTGTTTGTGATGTGCAGAAATTCTTCCATGCGTTACGTTTTGCTAGATTAACTTGTTTTTTGAAAATGGCCGAGTGTTGTTTTATTTTCTGATTATGTTGTTGTTTGAGGGAGGGATCTATATATTTTAATTGTCTTTTAAGTGCAGTTATGTGGTTTCGCATGGAACGAAGTTGGGGAGACCAGAAGGTATAAGTGAACTTCCGTCCCGACTTCTTCAGTCTGAAGGCAGATGTGGCAGCTGATTGTATTATATTAATTAAATTTTGAGTAAAATTTTCTAATTGATCTGTTACTGTTACTAAGTTTATATTTTCTGCTAAGGAGGAAGTATGGGTGGAGAGAAGTTTATTGAATTTATTGAAATTTCCACGTTTTGTGGCAAAGCGTTTTGAATGAGTGACAGATGGGGTAGAATTTATCGTAAATGTAATATAGTTGTGGTCTGAATTGTTCGCGATATCTAGGACTGACCAGTCGTTAATCTTGGCAAAGGTCTTAGGATTGCACAAGGTGAAATCTGGCCAGCCCTTAGCGTTGTCTTTGGTAAAAGTTGGATCCGAATTTTCGAAATTGGCCAAACAAATATTATTAGAGGTTATAAATTCAATGAGACTGCGACCCCTAGCGTCCTCCCGTGGTGAGCACCAAAGCGGGGAATTAGCGTTGAGGTCGCAGCAGCAAAGGAATAGAGACTTTTGAGAAATTAAATGCTGCCACTCCAGCAGACAGTCATCGAAGTCTGCGGACGGGAGAGCATAGGCACTGCCCAAAATGAGCTCACCCTCCTTCGTGGTCAAAGTTACAAAAACACAATGATCCCCAGTGTAAAGATGTGTGTAATTTAGATTTTGTGTTGCGATTACTATGTGTGCTGAATTTTTCTTTGAGCTGAATTTGGACCAGGTGGAGGGGAAGCCATACAGATCACCCCCAACGGCGCAGTAGGCGTCCTGCAACAGCCCGAAGTCGATAGAGTTTTTCTCCATGAAATCCCGAGCTGTTGAGTTAGCCGCCGCGCAATGATTGAGGTTGATCTGCAGGAATTTTAAGTTATTGAAATTTTGTTGATTTAGAGAGGACGTTGTCTCTTGGGAGTGGGAAGAGAGAACTTTTGAGACTTTTAAATTAGACTCGAATTTTAACAATTTTAAGGTTAGAAAAAAAGAAAAAGGGGTAACTTGGTTACCTGTAAGAAGACCTTGAAGAGCTGCGGTAAGGAGCTTCATTAAGCTGCCTTGGGTATGTTGACGGTTCTATAAATTGTCCGTAATTCATGGGTGGAGGGTATGGGAAATCGTAGTAATAAGGATATTGTAGAGAATCCGAATAGTAAGGTTGTTGATCCTGAAATTGTTCTTGGTAATAGTCACTGTTTTGTATGTAACTAGGGTAACGATTTCGTCGTCTCTGGAACTTCTGATTAGATCTGCTGGGAGATCGACGGGATTTGTTTTGTTGGTTAGAAGACTGTGATTTATTTTTTGTTGCATATCTGTCTCTAGACTGGCTAGGCCTTTTTGATCGAGTTGAAATTTGTTCATTTCTTGAACGGGAATCGCTGGAGTGTTGATTGGAGGCTTTGTTAATGTCTCTTTGAATTTGCTGATTATTTGTGTTGGATTTAGATCTTGACCTTGGTGGATTTTCAGGTGGAGGAGGTGGTTTTTTAGTTGAATATTTTGCGTCCAATTTCTCTCTACATTTATTATATTTGTCCGCATATAGGGGACATTCAAGAGAATATGCGGGATGTTCGGAGGAGATGATCTTTCCCCCATTTTTTCGGATTTTGCTGTTGTACCTTTGGCAATTTACACAATTGGGTCTAGCTGCACAGCTACCCTCATTTTTGTGATTTCCTGAGCATCTGGAGCACACGGCATCGCTGGAACATTGAGCCGTGACATGCTCGAGCGATTGGCAGTTCGTGCAGCGAGACACTCTGGTGTAAGGTCGAAAGTGACTAGTATAAATACCTAGTGACAACTTTTCTGAATACGAATAATCACTTATATAGCGTCTTTTTATTTCTGTTGTATCTGTGTATACCACCGTGTCAGGAAAGCATTCCCATCCCCACATTGCTGTATGATTCTGCTGAAGAATCAGAATGCACTCTACCTCTCCTAGAAAATCTGAAACGTGGTACTGAAACACCCTGTATATATATGCATAAACTGTATTTTCTATTCTATTTTCTGTAACTGGAGCCTTATTTGTGATTTTTTAGAAGTAAATAAACATTCAAGAAAATTAAAATATATTAACTTATTTCTTATAATTTCTAATTTTTTTATTCCTGAAATATGAACTGATATTAAACTAACGGCCCTCTCTGAGCCAATACAAAAATTGATCCCGATTTTAAAGGAGGGATTTTGTCACGATAGGTAGATACTGCTTTTCTTGTGCTACCGAAAGATAAACGCAAGTGAAAACCATCGTATAGCTGTGGAAACTTATGGTGACGATATCCCAACGTAAATGAATCTGCCCAAGAGAAATATCATATTATGCACTGTTAAAAAAAGAATCTTATACTTTACCAGAAATATGGTTCTAATTAGATGCAACCAATATTTTGGTGCAATGTTCCACTTTTTTAATGGTCTTCAGTAGTAAATACTGTCCCACTAGCGGCCGAGTGATTCTGCTTTCAAAGCTGGTAGACGTGAGGTGCCGGGTTTGATCCCAGGTCGCGCCCGTCGGCCAAGTCGTTCAAAATTTTCCGTGGTTTCCTCCGAAACATGCGTAGATACGGGCTAGGACGACTTAGAAAGACACCCTACGGAGGGCACTCCCCCTCAGGCCTATGACCCTAGTGCAGTCAATCGGCCTTAATCCTCACAAAAACAACAACAGCATCAGTAGTAAATACCACTGATACGGTGTAACTTAGCACCAGAATATTAGTTGCAACTAAATATGCCTATTTAGCCACATTCTTCTGGTGAAACGTTGAACTATTATTTTTAGCAATGTAGATTAGAAGAGAAAATCTCTTTGAAAGAAAGATATTACTGGGCATTCGGGGGAATCAAAAGAGTGTACCATTGTATTGTACCATAACCTTCTGATCCCAAGTTAAAAAGTTAATAGTAGCGTCAACAAATGACCAACTTGAATCATGCATTTATCAAAAAGCGACTAGAATCGATTACAAGATAGGGTAATGTGATTTTGCAACACAACGACGCTAAATCATACGCAGCCAACACATCCTCTTGTAGGATGTGTTGACACAGCTAAAGCAGTCAGAGATGCTCTCTTTGCATTTGGTTGGGAACTCTTGCCTCACCCGCTGTACTGATCTGCAAACAATGTACTGTTAGACACAGATACAAAATTCTTAGCGCGGTATATATAGATTTCATTTTCGATGATATTTATATATATATATATATACGAGTATATATCTTGCATGTGATATTTCATTTTTCTTCCTGTGAAATGTTTGAAAAGTTTTTCAAACTAACAAAAAGTTCTTAAACACATCACACAATCACACAAAATTAACAATATCGCAATATATATATATATATACCGGGTGATTCAAAATAGATGTTACAGCAATTATCTCGTAAACTAAGAAAGATAGAAACAAACTTCCAATTACAAAATTAGAGCAAATTAAGAGTAGATTTCAGATATGGCATTTTTTTTTGTCAAAGGGGCTGTATACATATTAAATACGAAATTTAATTTTTATACGGCCCCTCCTATCGTATGACTTATATTTAGAAAAATATTCCCCTCGCTCTAACAAGCAAAATAAAAAAAAAATCATCTCTCTAAGTCAAAATCTCGCTGAGTTATTGCAATTTGAAAATGATGACTTACACCACTTTTTTTTCAATTTTGGCATCTATTTTTCGACGCCAACGGGCTGACTTTAGGGGGTTATCTATGAGTTGAGAAAAATTAAAAAAAGATCCTTTATTTTAAAATAGCAACTAAAATCGTTCAAACACGTGAAATTAACAATTTTAAGAATTTAATGCAAATTTACATTATTTCGTATTGTTAAAAAATTTAATAGTTAAATTTCTTAGGGGTCACCTGCAAATTAAAACACGTTAAGAGAGAGAAAAAACTAAAAGACTAGCAAAACCGTGTGAAATTTTTGCGCTTTATTTTTACCACTTTCCATCATGGTTGATAAATTTAATGACTTCGGTTCTTTAACAATTCCAGCAAGATTGAAAAGTGTTAATGGTGTTAATGACTTCGATTTGTCTGTCTGTCCATCCGTCCTTCTGTGTGTCTGCGCTCTAACTCCCGTGAATATTCATAGAATTTCCTGAAACTGATATATGTTATTTGAGTTCACTATCGGATGTTCCTTATTGAAAATGGAGTGAATACATCTGCTAGCTTGTGCACAGGGACACCCGAAAGTATTCCAAAGCATTGTGTTCTATGAGAGGTATTTTTATAAACCATATTTTAATACCTTTAACTTACGTATATATTAATAAAATTGAAATACGTTATTATAGTTTTCTATCGGATATTTTCTATAGAAAATCGAGTAAACACCATCACTGGTTTGTATAAAGGGACACCCGAAAGCATTCCAAAGCATTGCTTTCTATGTGAAGATATTTCTAGAAACCAAAATTTAATTACTTTGCATAAATCTTACTGAAATTGAAGTATGTTATTCATATGCACAAAAGAATGCTTTCTATATTGTACAGTACGATTAACATTAGATTTACAGGGCACGCAAAAATATTCAGTTACGTTAAGGGTTATTATTGGACATTTTCTGGAATTGTATTTTCGTTTACATTAAACATTTTCTAACAATTTTTAACTGCGAATAGGATTTCAATTTGCATTTTTTTTTTTTTTTTTTGGTCTGACTGTCTATTTGTCCGTCTGCCCGCCCCCAGCGTCTGTAAATATTTTCAGAAATGATATATGTTATTCAGGTTTACTATATGATATTCCCTATTTAAAATGACATTAATTAATTCTTTACAATTGGTTTATGTACAGGAACGCACAAAAAATGCCAATGTATTGCGTTTTGGGACAGATATTCTTATGAATTACATTTAAATAACTTTATACTGTAAAACTCATAAGGAAATTCATATTTATTGTTAATATTCTAAAATAATGTTTTGTATAGAGTATGATATGGTATAGATGTATAATTCTATGCCAGGGGGTTACCGCCCTTCTCAACCCCCGTTTAATTATAGTGCCTATACTTATCAAAACAAAAATCAAGTGTGTTACCAATTTCCTTGAAACTTGCAAACCTTCATCAACTTTTCAAGTGGCAACTAGATATGGCATCCAAAGTACCAAATTCGCCTTTCCTGTACTTATTAGTTTCTCATACCCATAAGGTAGAGAAAGTATTGTTTTTGCGCCAAATTTTCGAAAGTGAGTTTTTGTTATATTTAGACGTTTTGAGGTTCCCTGAATATGAAATTCGTGTTTTTAGCGGTTGGTCTGTATGTGTGTCTGTCTGTTATGAGTTTATCTCAAGAACAAATTGCAGCAGACATTCCAAACTTGGTATTTTAAATATGTATCATATAGGAATGCTACACTAAGCTTTTCATTGAGATGAAGCAAATGGTTCGTGTACAGAGACACTCAAGAATATTCAAATACATTACGTCTATGGGGGAAATTGCAGGTAAGTAGAGATTAACACCTATAGGCTGCACTAAACCAAATGAAATGAATATATATTTTTTATATGCATAAAAACATGCCTCATGCAGAATATGGCAGGGAAATCATTCACTGTTCATTTACAGGGCTACACAAAATAACTAGATTACAATGCGACAATAGCTGAAAATTGATGGAAGTGCATTTTAGGTTGTGCCGTATATTATTACTATAGGTTTATATTTAGGTGCACTTTGTGGTTTGTACATATTTTTCAAAAGATATTCAGGGTTGCAAATATTTAACGGCCCTCTTCACTTACCGTCGCCCGAAGCCCGAGCCAATGTAATTCTATGGGGAAATTTTCTTTACAAATAACTTATTAACTAATACATATTTTTAAATTCTGTTTTCACATTCAGAAAATTCCCAACTGTTAAATTGTCGGACCTTTTTTAAAAATGTATTTTTTTTAATTTTTAATATTTTATTTTGAAATTGCAAAATTAAAAATTTTACATATTGAAAATTCGTATTTTACAGCTTCAAAATAAAATATAAAAAATTAAAAAAACAATTTTTTAAAAAAGGTCCGTCAATTTAGCAGCTGGGAATTTTCAAAATGTGAAAACGAATTTAAAAATATGTATTAGTTAATAAGTTATTTGTAAAGAAAGATTTCCCATAGAATAACATTAGCTTCGGCTTCCGGCGGCGGTGAGTGAAGAGGGACCTTAAGCTATAATATTCTTTTTTATTGTTAGTGAAAGCGCTTTACTATAATATTTTACCATGTCCAGGAAAGCTGCTCAGGAATGAAAATGAATTCCTCATAGACATATGATAAATATGTATGTTTTTAAGCTAAATATGCATCACTTGTGTTTTGTGTATTTACACGCTTTAAGGCTTCCTTATTACCAAAGCCATATTTTTTAATGTTTGATTATTGCCTGCGTCGAAAAATTTCAGGAAACGAATAATTTCCGGAGATCCCCCCCTCACACAGAACTAATTATCATTAAAACTCTTCCGAAGCCTAATTTGAATTATTTTAACGTAGGTTTACATAACAGTACTCTTTATGTTACCTCTTAATTTCCAACCTGTATTTATGGTATTAAATTTCAGGGTAATAGAAAGTCGTGTGAGTGGCACACCAGATTATTTGTTGTTAAATTATGCTGATAATTCATATATATACAGATCAACGAATAAAAATTTACCTTTCGTATTCAGGAGACCTCAAAATGGGATATCTCTCCAAAAGCTACTTTGTTTACAGTATGGGTATGAGAAATTAATTTTGCGTTCTGTGTCAGCAGTGTTCTTCGAAAAAAAAAAAAAAAATGCAGCAAACTCTTAGACCAATTACATTTAGTAATAATAATAATAATAAATATTTACCTTAATTTTGGGTAGCCCTGTATATTGTCTATAAACTATATACACATGACTTTGTGTACGTAAATTTAGTGTTAAATGTAAAACAAGTAACACAAAATGAAATACACTTCCAGCAATTCCCGAGTATAGCTCCAATATATCGAAATACTCTGGGTAACCCTGTAAATGAATGATGAATGGTTGCTATACCAGAATCTACATAAAACATGCTTTTATGCGTATAAAAAATTTGTTCTTTTGATTTTGTTTAAGGCAGTCTGTACATGTCACACTGTACATATGAGAAATTTCGCTCACAGACGTAATGTATTTGAATTCTTTTAGATGACCCTGTAAACAAACAATTGTCTGATCGTAACGAATACTTTAGTGTAGCACCGCAATATGATACGGATTTAGAATGTCGAATTGAATTTTCTGCTACTATTTGTTCTTGAGATATTCTAATAATACACAGACACACACACACATACACACACACACACACACACACATAGAGAGAGAGAGACCAACCACTAAAACATGATTTTTGAAGTGCAAATATAACAAAAGGTAATTTTCGGAAATTTGACTCAAAAACAATTCTTTCTCTACACCGTGTATATGAGTAAGAGAATGTATAAAGAAAGAAAAATGAATTTGAAAATTCTCTTTCAGTACATAAATTATTCATAAATTTTATTTGTTAAATTATCAATGAGCATTCTCTTGTGTATTCACTAGGGAAAAGGAGACATAACAGGTTAAAATAGCCGTCTTCCTCTGAATGATTTCTTTTTCTTCCCCCCCCCCAAACGCTTAATCAACGTGTGCCTTATTACAAAAGCAATAGTAATTACAATTTCTCACTTTTGATACAACCCCTTAAGACTTGGCGAAAAATGCTAGAATTTTCAAATTGCAATAACTCAGCGAGATTTTGACTTAGAGAGATAATTTTTTTTTTATTTTGATTGTTAGAGCGAGGAGAATATTTTTCTAAGTATAAGTCATATGATAGGAGGGGCCGTATAAAAATTAAATTTCGTATTTAATATGTATACAGCCCCTTGTACAAAAGAATGCCATATCTGAAATCTACTCTTAATTTGCTCTAATTTTGTAATTGGAAGTTTGTTTCTATCTTTCTTAGTTTACGAGATAATCGCTGTAACATCTATTTTGAATCACCCGGTATATATATATATATATATATATTTTTTTTTCAGTTTTTAAACGAAAAAACGTTACACGTATGTTTTTATCTTTTACGTGACGGTTTTTAATAAAACGTGTAACGCAAAGTTAACTAAAAGCAAATAATTATATATTCAAAGTAATTTTAAGCTTCTTCCATAAAAAATATTTTTCTATCTCTCGAAATTAATAAAAATTTGTTTATAATACAACAAGCTTTTTTATTTTTATCTCTATAGATCAAACATATGCCGCTTCAAAGCTCTCCAATTTGAATTTCCGGTTTTCAAGCTTTTATTTTGGAATGAGTAGGGGCTTTTCTTAATAATTTGTTTAGATGAATACAACTCCCGGTATTCATTTACAAAAGTTAACTGTTCGAATTATAAGATTAAAATATTTCAAAGAATATTTTAAACTACCAGATATTCCTTCAAACATTCTTTCTTGGAAAAAAAAAAAAAAAAAGTGTTTTCTTTCTTTTTTTTTTTTTTTTCCAAATTTAATATTATCTCTAGTATAATAAGAGTTACAAGATTTACACTTCCGTTTCATGAAAGGAAAGAGGACTTTGACCTCTAAATGGACTGTTCATTTAAATTTTTAAAAAATTGATAGTGATAAAATATTTGCAACATTTACGGAATTTAAATATTTGAAAATGTACAGTCAACAATTAAAATAAAATACAAAGAGGGCAAAAAAAAGACACCTCACCTCCGACTAATTTTTTCTCAAATCGTCGCAAAAATATGCTGCTCATCGATTAGCAATAACGTCTAGTTTATAATGGTATACTTACATTTTGCTTAGGAGGTCCTCTACATATTTAAACTCCATTTTTTCAAATGCAGTACACATTTTTGAAATTTTTTGTGGTTTGTTTTTTGGATAAAACAAGTTCGTAAAGTGAGATAGTTTTTAAATTTTTCTCAGATATTCATAAAGATATAAGCTGTCCATAGTCTGAGGATACTAATATTAAATGAATGCGACAGACATTAATTCATATGTTCCAGAAAAAGTATTAAATTCAAATTTCATTTCTATTATTGCGTTAGAATGAAGTAGTCCAAACATATTCCATGCATAGTTTTGATTAAAAAACAAATTTTTTATTATGAAAATTATTAACAAATTCATGTTTCAAAAATTTATCAATTATGACCCATATTAATTTTTGCATGAATAGAACAGGCATCATCAAAAATGTGCATTTTAAAATTTACCGCTCATTTCTATCATTTCTTTAAGAGTTACAGTGTTATTTCATTTCTTATTGCATTAAGGGGTTCACATGTTATCATCTGTGTCATCTATTATCTTTCATACATGTCATACATAGGCATTAAAATAGTAATTGAATTAAGTTTAGATATATACATGAATTCTTAATTAGCATTAAATTATTTATTTTATAAATAAAATTGTCCTTTTTGTTGTTTTTCGGTTACTACCTGAAGGAGTGTAATAATTTTCGGAGTAATATCTTAATTGAATTTTTTTAAATGCACGCATGAACTCTAATGCATTTTCGTTTGTGACATTTTCAACAATAATTAAAATCATAGATATAGTAATTTATAAAGATCTATCATCCCCATGTTAACGAGCAAAGGTTTTTGATGCCGAAAAAGTTTTTTGGCATCAGCCATTAGAGAGTTAAAACTCGAAAACAGTAATAGAATAGAATGTTAATGAATTTTGAAAATACCGGCTTTTAAGCATAGATATAGTAATATACATAGATCTATCATCCCCATGTTAACGTGCAAAGATTTTTGATGCCGAAAAGGTTTTTGGCATCAGCCATGATGAGAGAGTATAAAACTCGAAAACAACAATGGAATAGAATGTTGATATCATAGATATAGTAATAAGACATGGTTGATATATATGGAAAATGCCGAAGTACTGCGTGGCTTTTAATTGTAGAAATAAATTTATGAAAGGAAGTGGAATAAGTTTTCATAAGTAAGTTAAATTTAACTAATTTATGAAAAATATGATTCTTTATAATCAGTTGCTTTGTTATTATTATGGTTTAAATACTGTTTTGATTTTTAATGAAATACTTTTTTTTTTAATTTTTAAGTTTTTATATTAGTAAGTAATATCGAATTTTCAAAATTCTTTTAAATGTAGTTAGCAGTGGCAGAGGTAAAACCCGCTTGTTTTAATATATTATAACTAGTATTACCACAAGACTTTCTTCTCTATTTAATCCTATACAAATTTATTCAATACAAATTGTTTATTAAGTTATAATTTATTAAAGATATTTTCCATGATGAATGCAGACGATTTTTTTCTTAAAGTAGTATAATAATAAATGCTGAAAAAAATCATTTTTGTGCAGACATGAAAAGATATACAGTCGAATCTTGTTAACGTGAATCTCAAGAAGGATAAAAATTCTGTTCATCTTATCAGTAGTTCATGCTATCAGTAACTGATCGTCATATAACTAAAGTAATCTTCATTTTGACGGGGATTGTGGTAACAGTTCATGTTAAAAGTAATTCACGTTAACGAGGTTCGACTGTATATATATGTCTATACTATATATACATTATATATAACATTAAAAATAAAAGAAATCGGTAGCTTCGTTTTAAATTAATACAGATGTATGGTTCAACCATTCGTTTTAGAAATATTTACGAGTTCTTTCTAAAATATCCACATTGAAAATTTACACAGGCCCCGGGGGAAGAGCACTTCCCTCCCAGGAGGAAAGCAATGCTCCTACATGCACACATTTTTTTTTTTTTTTTTCAAGTTTATTACTACTATTATCAATAATTCATATAAATTTTACATTCATGCGTTAAAAATAACTCACATTATATACGTTTATATGAAATTTTGTCCTATACTGTCATGTTAAGTACTTAGACTTTAGTACTTAGTCTTGTTTTTAAACCGGCGGATGATACGTTAACAGCGCATGCAAATTTTCCTGAAAAAGAGGATAAGTTAAACCAATTCTTCATCCGTAAATCATTTAACTCTTACTTTCTTGAAATTCATTATGTGTGTTTCCGAGTAAACCCAATTTCAGCAATATTTTGCAACAGGAAAATAAAGGGTTAACAGCTAAAGCAATATTTCCTGTAAATGAGGATAAGTTTAATTAATTTTTCATCCCAAACACTTCTTAACTCCAAACATTCATCAAAATTATTATATTTATTTCCGAGTAAACCCGATTTTTGCCATATTTTTCCTCATTAATATTCAATTTTTGTCATATTATTCCAAGTAACCAACAAATAAAGGTCTAACAGCAAACCACACTGTAAAAAAATGCTGTAATTTTTCCTGCACTTTCTGTTGTATATTTTCAAGCATTGGCGCTTTTTTAATAAATTCAAGCACTAAATGTTGTAAAATCGACTTCCTGTGGACTTTAGACGCGAACATCTGCGCTGAAACATAAAATCTGTGTCTCTGAACTTAGATGCAGATGCACGATGAATGAATGAAGAGAAGATCATGGAACGAGCAATTCCCGTTCATCAAAAAGGTGAGCTATTAATTTTTTATTAATATTTTGTATTAATTAATGGTACTTTTACTTAATATTTTTAATATTTTATTTTGAACTTGCAAAATGAGAAAATTTCACATATTAAAAATTCGTATTTTGCAGCTTCAAAATAAAATATAAAAAATTTAAAAAATATATTTTTTAAAAAGGTCCGTCAATTTAATAGCTGAGAATTTTCAGAATGTGAAAACAGAATTTAAAAATATTTATTTGTTAATAAGTTATTTGTAAAGAAAAATTTCCTATAGAATAACATTAGCTTCGGCTTCCGGCGGCGGTGAGTGAAGAGGGCCCTTAAAGCCTTTTTTTTTTTTTTTTTTTTTTTTTTTTGTGAGGCGAATTTATTATTATTATTATAATTACTTTCCTTGGAAATCGGATTATGGTCTGGTTATTCTTTGATTAGCCAAGTCAAATTGTGAACATTTTTTTATTTATTTATTTATTTATTTTTTTTTTTTAACTATAGTAATTAGAAATTCGTTCAATATAAATGTAGTTGCATAAAATATGTAAGAGTATTAAATATACACCTGTTTCAGATATTTTTATTTAACACATACATTAAATGTAAACTTATGAAAAAAGCGGAATGTTTGTTTGTGAGTGCTTTTGCGCTCAGGCTATTAATCGCACAGCTTACACATTTTGTCAAATAGATAGCTAGGACGACTGTACACCTCACTGATATATTTTCAAATTTCTAATTTTAATCTTTTTTCTTTTCATTTTCTTAAATTTATTCTTTAGTTTTATTCGTCAGCATCTCTTAGCAGCACGGTTGTTACATTATGTTTTATCATATATATATATATATATATATATATATATATTCCTTTGAGAAGGATACTTTATTTATTTATTGTATTTATCAGAAACAAATGGTAGTGTGTAAAAAAGTTTAAACGTCTTGAATTTTAAATTTAATTAAAATGTATTTGTTTTTATTTAATTTTTTTGAAAAGTAATATATATATATATATATATTGTGCTAACTGAAATCAAATGGTAATAATTTAGAGAGATCGAGGTCTATAAAATTCATGGTTTCAAAACTCAAATGTGTAATTGATACTGAGCTACAGTCATTTTTTAAAATTGTAGTTCTTGAGTAATAGCAGCTCCACGATTTATCTGATAAATACCAAAATTGAAATGCCCAAAAATTAAGTTGCTGCAGTCAGTAACCTTGACCGGACACAGCGCAAATGGGAAAGATGCTACCGTAGGCAGCAGATACTTTAAGCGAGGTCATGATTATTTACTTTTTATTTATTATTATTATTTTTTTAAGTTTTCTTTGTATAAAGTGATATGAAAAATAGTGATTTATTTCTTTCTTGCTTTAAGCGGGTAAAACCAGCTAGTGCATGAATAATATAATAATAAAAATTCTCAGCAAAAAAAAAAAAAAAAAAAATACTGCAGAGTAAAAGAAGATTGTGCCAACGTCACAAAAGATTATTTTTAACATTATAACGATAATATAATTATCCAGAGTCTCTGTAAATTTACAATAGTATTCATTTAAAAATAAGTATTCGAGATACTCAATCTTTACTCTGCATTTTTATTTTTTTTTCAAATGGTACTTTTTCTTAATAAAAAATAAAAATGCTTTTTTCTATTTTTGAAAAATGTAATCACTAAAGTTACTACCACTAATAAATAATAAAATAAATATTAGACATTAAAATGTGTGCACAAAATAAATTTCTAATTTCAGTTTAATTTTCGCATAATTTTCCAGTTGAATCTTTTAAACGTGCAGCTGAAAACGTCTCTTGTCTTCATTAAAAAAAATTCTGTCTAAGTAAGCAAAACATATTTGATCTAAAACGGATGTGTAAGTTTTTCAGTAAAATATTTAGATGAATCATCAATTATATGACAGCAGATGGCTATAAAAACCGCTTAGCAACAGCGTGCATTTGTTTTTAGAAGTAAAAGATAATCAACTGCCTTATTTAATTTGTAGTAATTTTTTTTTCGGGGGGGGGGAGGTGAATTTAAATCTTAAATTGTTAATAATCTTCCCCAACTTAATAGATATTGATTTCTTAATTATGAAAAAGTAATTCATAAATTTTAGAAGAAATAATTCTTTAGATAAATTTTTGAGAATAAAAAATTTTGTGTCTAAGTTGGTTTTGAATTAGTTTTTCAGTCCATATTAACTATATTATCAAGATTGGGTCAGAGTTTGGCTTGATATCAAATTCAACTGTCGAATAAGTGTTGATTGAAATCCGGATTTTGTTCTAGCTCAATATTATAAAATTGTAATAAATATATGCGCTAAAGATTAATTTTAATTTTAAATAAGTTTATTTTATTTAGAAAATAATATAAATTTGATGTAATTTCTCCTTTTTTTTTTTTTTTTTTTTTACTTTATATATACTTTATACAATTACTTTATACCATGCACTTTCAAAAACTGCTTTAGAAAGTCTTAAAAAACTTCTTATTAAATTACAGATCAAACTGAACGGAGATATTAAAAAATAAATTTATATATTTATTTAAAACTATTACTTAATTATTAAAAGCAAAATATTTGTGTTAGGAATTTCTTTTTTTTTTTTTTTTTTGTAAAAGAAACCTTGAATTTAAAATTTTATTGACAAATAAAATAGTAAACTGCATTTAAAAAAAAAAAAAAAAATTGAAAATCTTGATTATTTTTTTATCTATTACAAAAATTTTATGTCAATGAATCAAAAGTAAAGAAAACCTGAACTTAAGTTATTTAATTAAAAAAAAAAAAAAAAAAAAAAAAAAAAAGAAAGAAAGAAAGAAATGTCGACTGATCTAAAACTAAAAATGGATTTTAAAGCACCGTGTTTATTACATTCTCAATGTATTTATGTAAGAAAAAAAAATATACGCATTAAAAATTTTGACAGTGGGATTTTAATGTATATCTATGTTTTGAGGTTTCCTGGATTCATTCTTGGTAATATACGATTACGTGTGTATGTACTGTTACGAAATTGTAAATAATTGTGTTTATTTTTGTATAAATTCTTTCAAAGAGGCTTAGTAAGTTGATAAAGTGCTAATTTTGTGCATTTCTAGTCGTTTTAGCGTTGAAATAGCCTCATTTTCCCTTAAAAACGCATTAAAAAGCCCCAGTAATGCACGTAAGGGATTTAGCGCCAAATTTGGCGACTTTTTCCCACCTTGGCGATTTTTTTGGCGACCTTGGCGAGAAAATCCTTATATGGGATATACCAAATATGGAAGCTGTAAGTTGATTGGTTGACCACTTTTTAGAGTTTTCTCGAAAAATCTGGGCTCCATGGAACAGCATATAAGGAGCGTTTCCTCGCCAAGGCAGTCAGTTCAGTTCAGATCTCAGTCAGCTTCGCTAGTGCTTGCATTGCTCTTGAGCCTCTTTGAGAGAGACTTGCTTCAAGTGTTATTGGTATACAGTTTGTACTGTGGATTTGCTATTGACAGCTGTTGTTTAAGCTGTGTTTACTGTTTGAATTGAAGCTGATACTTGGTTTATAGACCTGCATTTTTCTGGAATTTTCTGTGAATAAATTACTGAATTTTTGTACGTTTGGCCTTTCATTCTCAGACAACTCACGAACCCCCAAGTACGCAACATTTCTGGTGTCAGAAGCGGGATTTGTCTGTGAATGGTGATAACAAGAGCTATGGAACAAGAAATGAAGAAATTTCTAGAAGGACTCACTGCTCAGATGAATGAGTTAAGATCTGGATTGATAGAGGAAATGAAAGCAGGACAAGAGAAAATGGAAACATCGCAAAGAGAGTTGAAAGACGGTTTAACTGAAGAAATGAAGAAATGAAGGTAGCACAAGAGAAAATGGAAACATCGCAGAGAGAGTTGAAAGACGGTTTGACTGAAGAAATGAAGGTAGCACAAGAGAAAATGGAAACATCGCAAAGAGAGTTGAAAGACACTATAGGTGAAGTTCAGGAAGAAATTAAATCTAATCAAGATGAGATGAAGAGAGAGCTTTCAACGGTGAAAGAATCAATCGAGGGTAAATTAACGGTGATGAAAAATAGAATGGATGGAATAGAAGAGAAAGTTTTGAAAATAGAAGAAAGTTTTGAAGAGAAAACCATGAAGATAGAAGAAAATGTTATGAAGGTTAAAGAGAAGAAAGTTTTGAAGAGAAAACCATGAAGATAGAAGAAAATGTTATGAAGGTTAAAGAGAAAGCTATGAAGATAGAAGAAAATGTTATGAAGGTTGAAGAAAGTGTTACGAAAATAGAACGGAGTTTCGAGGAGAAAGTTAAAGAAAATTTTGATCAGGAACTGAAAGGAAGGTTTTCAGAGATAGAAGGTAAACTGAAGAGAATAGAGGAAGATCTTGAGAGAAAAATGAGAGAAGAGTGGAGCGGAGAGGTAATAGGGAATGAACTGCAGAGCAAGATTCGGAATCTCGAAGAAAAGTTAGAATCCAAGCCCCAGGAAACTGAAAAGAAAGAGAGAAGAAGCCACAATCACGAATTTATTAAGCTATCTACCTACGATGGCAGTTCCTCCTGGCATGTATATAAGACGCAGTTTTCCATCGTAGCTGAAGCTAACGGCTGGGACTCTACCGCCAAGTCGGTCCACTTAGCAGCAGCATTACGGGGAGATGCAGCCGAGATACTGAGAAATGTTTCTAAAGAAGAAAGGAACGACTTCGAGGCCTTGACTAGAGCACTGGAGCTACGGTTTGGAGAGAAGTGTTCTAAGGACTATAGTCGCCTCCAGCTAAAGTCCCGTTACCAGAAAACGGGCGAAAGTTTGCAAGAGCTGGCAGCGGACATTCAGAGATTGTCACACCTAGCATTCTCAGACTGCCAAGCTGACACTCGAAACGACTTAGCTCTTCAGTACTTTATCGATGCTGTTCGGGATCCAGAAATTCAAAAAGCGCTGAGACTCTCCAACATCAGAGACGTAGAATCAGCTTTAGGCTATGCACTTAGGATAGAGGCAGCCCAACAAGCCTCCCGTAAAGACCGCCATACCATAAGAGCAGTCTCATTAAATGATACGCCTGCTGATGAGAATGAAATGAAGAGAAGTTTCACAGAGATCTTAAAGAGATTGCGCAACCTGGAAAATAACATAGAAATAAAGGATCGGAAGATAAAGTGCTGGGGCTGTGGAGGGGATGGTCATGTGAAGAGGAACTGCCCCGTACGACCAACTATAGGAAATCACCCGGCTTCACCATCACTGCAGGGAAACTAAGAGGAGGCCATCTCGCGGGGCGGAGGTTGCCTAAAATTAAAGAGCCCCAATTTACAGTATTTCATGTTTCATCGATGAGTGGCGGCGATAATGGACTTCACGTCTATGGCCAAGTCAACAACGCCACCTGCCGGATGATTCTGGACACGGGAGCCAACGTGACCATCATTAGAACGGATTTGGCTCAAGAACTAAAAGAGAAGATCATCTGGACGCCGCCCTGTGTTAAACTCCAGACTGTGACCGGAGACGAAATCAAAATATATGGAAAAATGAACTTGACCATCACTTTTGGAAATGCCAGTTACCATCATATGGCATATGTGGCTGACATAAGAGATCCTCTAATCATTGGAATTGATTTCCTAAGAAAATTTAACTTCAAATTGGACTTCAAGAATAATGAACTGCATTCGAGTTCGGAAGACATAGCTGTGTTCAATACTGAAAATCAAGACATTCAGCAAATTTGCCAGATAACGGCCAAGTCGGAAGTTTCCATCCCCCCACACACAGAGACAATAGTTTCAGGAACCCCTCCTACCAAGCAATTCTTCCGCTATGGACTGATTGAATATCCGAATATAGACAATAGCCCAAGAGGAGTTCTGGTAGCTTCATCTCTGGTGGATCTCTCCAAGAGTACTATTCCTGTGAGAGTCGCAAACATCAGCGATAAGGTCCGGACAGTGAAGAAGGATGAGGTGTTAGCAACCTGCACTCCTGTTACATGCATCAACCGTCCCACGCAATCAACCGCATCCAAGTCTTCAGAACAATTAATAACGGAATTACTAAAGAATACAGAGTTAGGAAAGGAACAGAGATGTGCTGCGGAGAAGCTACTCCAAGAATTTAAAGACCTGTTTTCTCGAACACCTGAAGACGTCGGGAGAACGAACATCACCCAGCACAGAATTGATACAGGAAATCATCCTCCAATCAAACAACATCCAAGAAGACTTCCATTTGCTAAACAGGAAGAGGTCACTGAACTTCTAAGTGAAATGCAGCACAATGATGTCATCGAGCCATCAACGAGTCCTTGGGCCTCTCCCATAGTACTGGTGCGGAAAAAGGATGGTTCAACAAGATTTTGTGTGGATTATCGTCGTTTGAATGACATCACGAAGAAAGACAGTTACCCTCTTCCCAGAATTGACGACACATTAGACACACTTGCTGGCAATAAATGGTTCTCGACGTTGGATCTGAAGAGCGGTTACTGGCAAGTAGAATTACATCCTGATGATCGTGAGAAGACTGCATTCACCACGGGACTAGGACTGTGGCAATTTAAAGTTATGCCGTTCGGATTATGTAATGCTCCTGCCACCTTTGAACGCCTGATGGAGACAGTGCTAAAAGGACTTTCCTATGAAGCCTGTCTGGTGTATTTGGATGATATTATCATTGTGGGGCGCACCTTTGAAGACCATCTACGAAACATCCGAAAGGTGCTGGAGAAACTCAGAATGGCTAACCTCAAATTGAATCCAGGCAAGTGTAACTTGTTCCGTCGTGAAGTGAGCTACCTCGGCCATATCATCTCTGCCGAAGGTGTGAGAACTGATCCTGAGAAGATCTCTGCAGTCGAGAACTGGAGTCGCCCTGAAAATGTACACCAACTACGAAGTTTCCCGGGGTTATGCACTTACTACAGGAAGTTTGTCAAGGGTTTCTCAAATATTGCCAGACCACTCCACAAGCTGACGGAAGCCAAACAGAAGTTCCTGTGGACAGATGAATGTGAAAAAGCTTTCCAGCGACTTAAAGAGGCCTTAACATCATCGCCTATCTTGACGTATCCACAGCCCGACAGACAGTTTATACTTGATACAGATGCCAGCCATGAGAGTGTCGGTGCTGTTCTGTCGCAGGAAATTGATGGTCAAGAACATGTCATTGCCTATTGGAGTAAATGCCTGTCTAAACCGGAGCGAAATTACTGTACCACCAGGAAAGAGCTACTCGCCATCGTAAAAGCCATAGAACATTTCCATCATTACCTCTATGGCAGAAGATTCCTGCTCCGGACTGACCATGCATCTTTAACGTGGTTGCTCCAGTTCAAGAACCCGGAAGGTCAGATTGCCAGGTGGATACAACGCCTGCAGGAATATGACTTCGAGATACGTCATCGTAAAGGGACTCTACATGGTAATGCAGATGCCTTGTCACGTAAGCCCTGCTCGGAGAGCTGCAAGTACTGCTCTAGGGCCGAACAGAAATACCTGCCGATAAATCCGGTTGCCTGCCAAGTCTAAACACCATCAGATCAAGGTCCCGATCCATGGAGTGACGAAAAACTTAGAAAAGCCCAGTTGGAAGATCCTGACATAAAGCCAATATTACAGCTGAAGGAGACGACCAGCAACAGACCTATCTGGCAGGACATTTCCAGATTTAGTCCCATTACGAAAAGTTATTGGGCTCTTTGGGACTCTCTTCATATCAGAAACGGCGTATTATACAGAAAGTGGGAATCTGATTATGGGAAAAGCTTCAGATGGCAGATTTTATTACCAAGATCAAAAATTCCAGCTGTTTTAGAACAACTGCATAGTAGCTCTACCGGAGGCCATTTTGGGGTAGTGAAGACTCTGCAGAAAGTTCGGGAACGCTTCTACTGGTGCAAGGCAAAGGAGGATGTGGAGAAATGGTGTAAATCCTGTGATGCTTGTGCGGCACGTAAAGGCCCGCAGAAACGAAGTCGAGGAAGACTGCAACGGTATAACGTAGGAGCACCATTTGAACGGATTGCAATCGACATCTTGGGTCCTTTGCCACGGACCTCCAGTGGAAATAAATACATTCTCGTCGTGATGGACTATTTCACCAAGTGGCCTGAGGCATATCCCATTCCCAATCAAGAGGCATGCACAGTCGCAGAAGTCCTAGTGCAGCAATGGGTGTCAAGGTACGGCACGCCCCTACAACTTCATACCGACCAAGGTAGGAACTTTACCTCTGATGTTTTCAAAGGACTGTGTGAACTACTCGGCATAGACAAAACCCGGACAACACCCTTACATCCCCAGTCGGACGGCATGGTCGAGAGGTTCAATCGTACCATTCTGAATAACCTCTCCCTTCTGGTATCAAGGAACCAGCAAGATTGGGACTTGAAGTTGCCATTGTTCCTGCTGGCTTATCGAAGTGCTGTCCATGAAACCACCGGCTATACTCCAGCCCAGATGCTGTTTGGACGGGAACTTCGTCTCCCTTGTGATCTCCTGTTTGGTTGTCCACCCGATGCGCCTTCATCGCCCGAGGAGTACATCCAAGATCTCCAGGCACGATTTGAGGACGTTCACAACTTTGCTCGGGAGCGAATTCACATTGCATCGGAGAAAATGAAGACAAGGTACGATCTAAAGGCTACGCAACATGAGTTTCAGGAAGGAGAGAAGGTCTGGTTGTGGAATCCTGTTCGACGCAAAGGACTCTCTCCCAAGTTACAGTGCAACTGGGACGGACCATACACAGTCTTAAAAAGGCTGAATGATGTAGTGGTGCGGATCACTAAAACACCTTCATCAAAACCGAAGGTGGTGCACTATAATAGGCTAGCCAAGTACCACAAGTAACGGTAATATTAAAAATTAAAAATGTAAATACTGGTAAAATTTGCGCATGCGTAATGTAAATATTTGTATATAAATATTTGTACATATTTGTGAATTTTGTAAATATTTGTATATAAATATTTGAACATATTTGTGAATTTTGTAAATATTTCTCACTATATTTGTATTTCTATTTTATCGTTATATGCAATTTAGTTTTTGTGTTTTAGATTGTGTAAATTTGTTTAGTTTCGCCTCTTGACCAAGGGTTGCACTGCCCGGGACGTGCAGGCCTTGGGAGGGGGGCAGTGTTACGAAATTGTAAATAATTGTGTTTATTTTTGTATAAATTCTTTCAAAGAGGCTTAGTAAGTTGATAAAGTGCTAATTTTGTGCATTTCTAGTCGTTTTAGCGTTGAAATAGCCTCATTTTCCCTTAAAAACGCATTAAAAAGCCCCAGTAATGCACGTAAGGGATTTGGCGCCAAATTTGGCGACTTTTTCCCACCTTGGCGATTTTTTTGGCGACCTTGGCGAGAAAATCCTTATATGGGATATACCAAATATGGAAGCTGTAAGTTGATTGGTTGACCACTTTCTAGAGTTTTCTCGAAAAATCTGGGCTCCATGGAACAGCATATAAGGAGCGCTTCCTCGCCAAGGCAGTCAGTTCAGTTCAGATCAGTCAGCTTCGCTAGTGCTTGCATTGCTCTTGAGCCTCTTTGAGAGAGACTTGCTTCAAGTGTTATTGCTTCAAGTGTATACAGTTTGTACTGTGGATTTGCTATTGACAGCTGTTGTTTAAGCTGTGTTTACTGTTTGAATTGAAGCTGATACTTGGTTTATAGACCTGCATTTTTCTGGAATTTTCTGTGAATAAATTACTGAATTTTTGTACGTTTGGCCTTTCATTCTCAGACAACTCACGAACCCCCAAGTACGCAACAGTATGTATATATATATGTTTGATTGAACATCATAGTCTCTAAACGCTTTCTTTGTTCGTTTGAGGTAAAAATTTAAGGTTGTGTTACTGTCGGATGAATTGCAGATTGTATAATGGTATATTTTAAAGTATGCATGCGCGTAGAACTTGTAATTCTTTTATAAAAACACAAAAAAAATTATTATTATTTATTATGGCCTAATGGCTCAAAATATTTGTATGCTAGCATCTAACCTAAACATTCGATTCAGGTAACATTGAGAAGGCTTGTTACAGGTCACCATTGACAGAAATATACAGACTTTTATGCTTGCGGGACAAAGTTTACTTAGGGATACGGAGTCGAATTTTTATATAATACGATATATAGACTCAAATAATTTGAAATTAGTGTTAATGATGCTAAATTATTTAAAGAGAATAGGGCTGATATACGTTACTTTGAATCTTTCATTCGCTAAAGTACGATTACTATTAAAAAAAAAAAAAACATGCATATTATTTGTAGTTGTTTTACAGGGAAACAAATATTAACAAGTATTTATACCCTATGACTAATTTCCTAAAGTGCATTAAGTTATTTAAAAAAGAATGAAACCTATATAGGTTTTATTAATTTTTTACAGTATCGCTTTTACTGGAAATTACAGGTTCCCAATTAGATATTTTGCAGTGACACACAAAACAATTAAGATGTAATAGCAAAAGCTATAAACATGGGAATAAATTTTAAAAACGCTTTTGTAACTTTTACAATTGTCTGACCACTGAAATGTTCGGGAATTTATTTTTTACTTATTATTATTATTATTATTATTATTTTATAAAGCCTGGTAATTTTTAAATGTACCAACGGTCGTTTAAAAATTTCAATTTAATTAGCGCAATAGCAGAATTATTAATTATAATGCCATCTGTAATGATAATAATTAATCTTAACAATGATCAGACATCATGAAAGGGGCCTTGAATTAATTGATAAACAATTACGTATGGTTGGTTGCGTTTAACGTCCCACTAGTGCTCACAGTAGGCAATTAATTAATACGAAATGAAGCCTTATAGAAAGTAAAAAATATTGAAAAAGTTACAATAAATTTCTACTGAGATACTGATATATAAGATCGTATGTAATAAATATGACAAAAAATGAAAAATAAAATAAAATAGCAACTTGAAGAAGGAGCAGAGGCTACCACGGCATAAGACTCTTAGAGCGTATTATGCCAATTTGGCGTAAGCCCAATTTTACCAAATGTGTGCAAATCTCTGTGATTACACAGAAGAAAAAATTAAAATGAAGATAAATTTAATTAATTAACAAAATAATTATATGATCAAAATGTAGAAAACACAGTTTTTTTATTTGGTACAAATGAGATTAGTGAGTAATGTTAAAGATAACAATAATTACGTAGATAATGTTTCATGTTAGTTAAAGATACTAATTACTTGATTTCAAATTTACATAATAATCCGTTATCTTAATCATCTTCACATACAACCTTACTTTTTAAAATATACAAATTCAGTGATGTTAATTAAAACTTTTGTTATTTATCAATTATTTTTATTACATTCATTTTATATCTGAATATATCTTTTTATCCATAAATGTTATATAGTAATGGTAATTATTAAAGATAGATTTGTTGTAATATACTTTAAAACCAAATAAGTATGGAGGCAGAATATAATACATGGACATAGTATGCAGAATGAAATATATCAAAAATTTAAATGTAATTCAAATACAGTGGTTGAAATTAATTTAATTTTTCCGTAGGTAATGGAAGTATTGTATTCGGTCCAAAAATTCGATATCGAGTTTTCACCTGATTTATACGTTTTAAGGTCCCCTGAGTCCAAAAAAAGGGTTTTCGACAGTTGGTCAGTGTGTGTGTGTGTGTATGTATGCTTATAGTGTATGTGTTTGGGGAATCTTCTGGCTATTATATCTCCGAAACTATTTAAGAGAGAACTACAAAACTTCAGAATTGACACAGGTTTGGTGTACAGATGAAGTTTCCAAATTTTGGTGAAATTTGGAAAACAGGAAGTAGGCCATCGGAAACCGGAAGTGAGACCGTAAGTCCATATCTCAAAAACGACTTTAACGATTTTCTTTAAAGTTGCTATATAAACACTCAATTAGATGCCCTTTCGAATGATATAGTTGGTTCATTCAGGAAAATTGTCAGGCGTTCTGTATAAATAGCTCAATTTCAGGTCTCACAAGTGCGTTCCGTTAAAAACGGTTGTACGGATTTTTTTCAAACTCGGCATAATAACTCTTTTTTAGATATACTTTCATATGTAATTGTTTTCTGATCAAAAATTTATTTTGTTAAGTTTTGATGAAAGCCTGTATCTCAAAAACACTCTAATGATTTTCTTGAAAATTGTTACGTAAATCAGTTTTAGATATCCTTCCTCATATATTACATGGGTATTACAGGAAAAATAGCTGTCATTTTGCTTAGGTAGGCTAATTTTAGATCTCGGAAATTGGTGTTTCAAAAAATAGCTCTATCATTTTTTTCTGTTATTTTCTAACTTGCCATGTAAACTTTGTTTTATGTGTCTTCACTCTTCTCATGTTGTTGTTTTACATCAGATTTTTAAATATTATAAAATGTTACCTGACATAATTATCGATACCTTTAATATTATTAATTAAACTCAAATCTAAAAGGGAAAAAATATGCTCTTTACATTTTGGTTATATAACTACTATCTTAATTAATTAAATTTACATTCATTTTTACTTTTTTTACTTCAATTACCTGACTACCATAGGTAATGGAAGCATTGTATTCGGTTCAAAAATTCGATATGGAGATTTCACCTAATTTACATGTTTTAAAGTCTCCTGAGTCCAAAAAAGTGTTTTTTGGCAATTGGTCAGTGTGTGTGTATGTATGTGTGCAGAGAATCTTCTGACTACCATATCTCCGAAACTAACAAAGATACAGCTACAAAACTTCAGAATTAAGACAGAATTGATGTACAGATGGATTTTCCAAATTTTGGTGAAAATTCGAAAACCGGAAGTGGGACATCGAAAACGGGAAGTGGGGCCGTAATTCCGTATCCCAAAAACGGCTCTAACGATTTTCTTAAAAACTGTTACATAAATCCATTTTAGATATCCTTTCTCGTTTATTTTACGTGGTTATTACATTAAAATTAACAGTAATCATGTTTAGGTTGATCAGTTTTAGATCTCGGAAGTTGGTGTTTCAAAAAGTAACTCTACCATTTTTAGTTCCATTACCCGAATACCGTACGTAATGGAAGTATTGTATTCAGTCCAAAAATTCGGTATCGAGATTTACATGTTTTAAGGTCTCCTGAGTCCGAAAAAGTGGATTATGCAATTGGTCAGTTTGTGTGTGTATGTGTGTGGGAAATCTTCTGACTAACATATCTCTGAAACTAATAAAGATGCAGTTACGAAACTTCAGAATTAAGACAGAACTGGTGTACAGATGAATTTTCAAAATTTTGGTGAAAACTGGAAAACCGTAAATGGGACATCCGGAAGCGGAAACGTAAGTAAAAAAAAAAGTCTCTGGCGATTTTCGTCAAAGCTGCTATATAAACACTGTATTAGATGTCCTTTCGAATGATATAATTGGTTAGTTCAGGAAAATTGATAGGCGTCCTGTGTAAATAGTTGAATTTTAGGTACTCCGAGTGGATTCCTTTCAAAACGGCTGTATAGATTTTTTTTCAAACTTGCAATATTAACACTCTTTTAAATATCCTTTTGTATGTTATTGTTGTTTTCCGGTCAACAACTGAATACGCAAAGTTTGGTAAAAATCGGTGTCTCAAAAACGGCTCTAATGATTTGAAAGAAATCCACTCGTAGTATCTGAAATTCAGCTATTTATACAGGACGCCTATCAATTTTCCTGAACTAAGCAACCATATCATTCAAAAGGACATCAAATAGAGTGTTTATATAGCAACTTTAAAGAAAAATCGTTAGAACCGTTTTTGAGATATGGACTTACAGCTTCACTTCCGGTTCCGAAAGTCCCACTTTCGGTTTTCCAATTTTCACCAGAATTTGCAAAATTCATCTGTACACTAGTTCCGTCTTTATTCTGGAGTTTCGAGCTGTATCTTTATTAGTTTTGGAGATATAATAGGCAGGAGATTCCCCACACACATACACACACACACTGACCAATTGCCAAAAACCATTTTTTTTTTTTGACTCAGGAGACCTTAAAAAACATGTAAATCAAGTGAAATCTCAACATCGAAATTTTGGACCGAATACAATACTTCCATTACTTACGGTAGTCGGGTAATGGAATTAAAAATTTCTGTTATCATATAGTATTGCAGAGGATTTGCCGGAAATTGGATAATCACCAAACTAGGTCAACCTACTTCACTCGTCTTAAGTCGTGGTAGCCTCTTCTCCTTCTTCTAGTTATATATATTCTGCTATACTTCTTTCATATTTATTTTATATGATCTCATATATCAATGTCTTAGAAATAACTCATTATTTTTTTCAATATACAGGGTTATTAGAACAGGATCATGGGGTTTCCTAAGCGTTTATTTCGGAACATAATTGAGTTACAACAATGAGTTATACATGAAAATAAACCGAAAGCATCCAAGGTTGACGTCCATACTATAAGTAAATGTTCAATATGTGCTCCTTGAGTGATATGGCAGATGTCAAGGCGATAGTTCAGTTCGCTCCACACATTACTCAGATTGGTCGCGTCGATGGTCGCGAATGCAGTCGTTGTGCGGTTCCGCAACTCAGCCAAAGTGGTAGGTAATGGTGGTACGTAGACGCAGTCTTTAACATATTCCCAAACGAAGAAGTGCCCCATATCCGTACATTGTGTCGGTTGACCTTGCCACTAAGATGAAAGGTAGCTCCGTCACTTAAAACAAACTTGTTTGCAAAGTCATCGTCCTCACAGACTTCTTGCATCTATAGTATGAACGTCAATCTAGGATGTTTTCTGTTTATTTTCATGTATAACTCATTGTTGTAACCCAATTATGTTTTGAAATAAGTGCTTCGGAAACCCGATGATTCTTTTGTAATAACCCTGTATTTTGCCTTATATAAGGCTCCACTTTCACACTCAGGAAAAAAAAAAAAAAAAAAAAAAAAATATATATATATATATATATAAATATATATATATTTATATATACTGCCTTCATCTAGAATGAATAAGTGGTCATTTTCTAAATCCCTTAACTAGACATATTGATTTCCGAGCTATGCGCGTAAGGCACGCCAATAAATTGTATAGACGAAATGATTGAGAATTTCTAGTCTACACATTTCTAGACGGTGAAACAATAGTCTGAATAGTATTGCGAGAAATTCTCGCTTGATTTTCTAGAATTGGGTAACTAAGATTATAGTTGCTGAAACCAGCCTCGTGTATTCGCATTTATTTGTAAATATTTTTAAATAACTTTGCCCTCGAGTATATCGTCAAACGCTCTAGATTTCTGATAGGGGTTTCTAGAACGCCCTTTCAAAGGCGACTAGAATTTATAAGGATGACATGGAACTATTTTTTCTGAAGACACAATTTAGATTCTAGATATCAGTTACAGATATTTTTATCAGTACATATATAATCTTTTATTGATTAAGTCAAGTCCTACTTTTTTGTGTTCGATGATTGTAATGATGAATTATTATTATCATATATACGTTTATATATTTCATATCCTCATCGGTTATATATCCCTTATTTGAAAATAATGTAACAGAGAATTAATTTTATTTATTTATTTATTTTTTTAAGTAAATTTATAAGGTTTTTTTCTTTCTTTTTTTTTTTTTTTAAAGAAAACTTATTAAGTGGTTTTTTTTCCTCGTACTAGAAATCCTGAATTTATAATTAAAGTCTTAGAATAAAAAAACTTCGAAAAATAATACAAAAAAAAAAAAAGAAAGGAAAATCAAAATGAATGGTTCCAGCCAGTAGAATGACAGTTGTCTTCAAATGGAAACAGTTGGCACCTACTTTGCGATTATGAATCACAAATTTGTCATCCCGAAAATTTGCCATTAAAATATTTCTGATATTTATATTGGAGAAAACAAATCTCTAGCACCTAGAAGCTAGATCCAACTAGCAGCATCATGTTTTCTTTGAAGGAACAAACAAACGTCTTTTCTCTCTTTTGATCTTCCTGTGTTTGATGGCGCGGGGCGCCTACACTCAGTGATGCCAAATGGTCGAAAATTTTTTCCCCAAACAGGTCTTCAAATTTTCCCAAATCAGGTTTTTTTTTTTTTTTTTCGAAAAAAAAAAAAATCCCCAGCTTGATTTCTACTAAAAAGGGAAAATAAAAATTTCTTAAAAAAAAAAAAAAATCAAGCAGATTTTTCCCCAAATGAAGGCAATTTTTGAAAAAAATCCTCAAATAACAATAAAGCTATTGAAAGTCTCTAGTCGTAGGGATAAATCATTACGTTGCCAACATTGACAGAAAGTTGAAGAACTCCCCAGATTTGTCCCCAAAAATTTTAAAATTCCCCAAAAATGTCCCCACAAACATTTGGTCTCCAAAATTGCCTCGAAAATCCCCAAAATGGGGACAAAATCCCCAATCTGGCATCACTGCCTCACTAAAAAAAAAAAAAAAAAAAAGAAATAATCAGTATTTTACAACAAAAGGTGCTGGCACCGCGGCTGCCAACACAGTTGCTGTAAAATTTACAAGCGGCTGTTTTTTATGGTGCTGTAAAATTTACTGCACTTTGCTGTGAATTGTACAAGATGTTGTTTTTAATAGTGCTGTAAAATTAACAGCACTTTGTTGTGTATTTTACAAGATGCTGTTTTAAAAAGTGTTGTAAAATTAACTACACTTTGCTGTAAATTTTACAACACTTTTTAAAACAGCATCTTGTAAAATTCACAGCAAAATGCAGTTAATTTTACAGCACTACTAAAAACAGCATCTTGTAAAATTCACAGCAAAGTGCAGTAAAATTTACAGCACCATAAAAAACAGCAGCTTGTAAATTTTACAGCAACTGTGCTGGCAGCCGCGGTGCCAGCACCTTTTGTTGTAAAATACTGAAATTTTTTTTTACAGTGCATGATTTTTATGAAGATGGGGATCAGACTAATCGTTTTTTTACCCCAAAAAACACTTAACTCCAAGCTTCCATCAAAATCGTTAAACCCATTTTCAAGAAAACCCAATTTCTGCCATATTTCCCAAACGGTAATTAAAGGGTAAACAGTAGACTCGAATTGCCCTAGGGATGAGGATATGCGTAATTGATTTTATACCTCTAGAAACACTTAATCAAAGACTTTCTTCAAAATCATTACATCCCTTTCCGAGTTAACCCAAATTCGGCCGTATTTCTTAACCGGTTGATAAAGGGTTAACAGTGAGCAGGAACTTTTCTGAATCGAAGAAAAAATCTAATTTGCACCAAATATCTATCTGTTTATCTATCTATCTACCTATATATATATACATTTATATAGAAAGAGAGATGCCAAGTTATTACGGATTTCCGTAATCTTAATACCAGAAATTTTTTTATGTATTCCTTTGTAATAACACTGCTCGGCATGAAAATTGTATCTGACACCATTTCAGCCCACTCTTATGTAAAATGACCTCCTGAATCCGAATATGATCACCATTTTGCCCAATCACACACCGTTTTCTTGATACGCCCCCTCCCCCATTTTTATCATTGTTTGATAATTTTATACTCATCAGTTTGATTTGGAGAGCAACGATGATTATTTTAACCGTTAAATGTTTTCTGATCTGAGGAGCTACAGTGGTAGAAAGTTCTGAAACACGAACATTTGTAGTA